>JAOWBW010002248.1:0-104587 GCA_026119855.1 Campanula takesimana
TGTTTATTCAAACACTCAGTGATTTATTGAAGACTCGAAGACTTGAAAAGAATTCAAAATTACGCCAATGATCCAACGGTGGATAAAAGATGCATATGCGCCTAATCTGTTGACACGTGTCCATAACGGTCACATTTATGTTGAGTGTCAAAATGGCCATAAAATATGCATGCTCCAATCAACGAACGACAGCTCATCTTATCCACAAGGATTTCCAAACGGCTAGTTTTTTGAAGTTCACTATAAATACCCCATAACTTCAACATTTTGAAGTTGCTGAGTTTTGCTAAGAATTTCAAGAATTTCTCTCTCAAAGCATTTGTTGAAGATTTGAAGATTGCCTTCGTTTTTCCAGATTTCTCAAGAACATCTTCATACCTTCATCCTTAGCCCAGATCTTCAAAGCCTTAACACTTTAGTTTCTTGTGCTCTCCATCTCAAAGATCTAAAGAGCCTTGATTCTAAGAACACACACGCACCTCTTTAAGATTAATCATTTAGATTCATCTTTTAGAGATACACCGGTTATTGTTTTGGATTTGTTCTTTCATAGTAATAGATCTTGAGTTAGTGTATAAGCTCAAACATTGTAATTTGTAACACTCACTCATTATATAAGATCTCGATTAGAAATCCAAGACTAACCATCTTGGTAGAGGACGTAGATCTTTCATTGATCGAACCTCTCCAAATAGCTTGTGTTATTATCTTGTCATTTCTTTCAAGTTATTATTTTCACTCACTATTTGCTTGTTTACTCATTGTAGATTGATTGAACTGAATTGTGTTGTGTTTGTTTTATCATTTGCCTTAGTTCCTTATTTCACTCACTTTGAGCCAAAATACTTAGTGTGTGTGTTGCGCTCCCTTTATCACTTTGCGCCTACTTTCATTACTAAATTCCGCTGTGCATTTCACTCACTCACTTAGGCGCATTTCATAACGCTTACTTGATAAAGTGCGCATTCGCAATTGAGTTTTTCAAGGGTACGAAAAGAATTTTAAAACAGCTATTCACCCCCCCCCCTCTAGCTATTTTTCATACCCTTGTTGCCCTTTGGGACCAACAAGTGGTATCAGAGCAAACACCTTTATAAAACATTTTTCGTTTTTCAAGCTTAACAGCTTGGGTGCCGATTCTAAATGGCAAACTCAAAACCTATGGCAACTGCAAACTACACTCACGTTCCGGTCTTTGATGAAGATCATTTTGACGTATGGAAATTCAGCATATTGACTCATCTCAACTCAATCGATGAAAGGCTCCATGACACCGTCGTTTATGGACCTTATATTCCTCGATGAAGGCGAATCCAAATCCACGCACCAACGCTGCTCAACCTACTGTCCTAAAACCAAGGGAAGAATGGACCGAGGAAGAAATTAGAAGAGTCGCAAATGATGGCAAAGCAAGAAACATTCTTCTAAGCACTCTAAGCACGGCGATGAAACAACAAGTCATGCATTGTGCTACTGCAAATGAGCTATGGGATGCTATTGAAGAGCATATTGAAGGAGACACCGTTTGCAAGGAGAACAAGAAATACGAAGTTCAAAAGAGATTCAACAATTTCTCTCAACTCCCCGGTGAAAACTTAAGGCAAACTTATGAACGCTACTGTGAAATTATCAATCTATGTATTTCACTTGGCATGAAGTTTACCAACAAAGATTTGAATGTAAATTTTCTACAAGCTTTTGGATCAAGATACCTTCATAAATCTAGCGCTCTTGAAGACGCTGGAACTTTAGATGTTTGGACTTTAAGGAACCTATATGCAAATCTCAAAGTTTACGAACTCAAACTCCAACGAATCAGTGAAACTGAAGGAAAGTCAAAATCTATGGCTATGATGGCGCACAGAGAAGCCGCGCCTACTCCTGCGCCTACACCTGCGCCTGTACAAGATGAGAAAAGCTCCGATCCCAAAATTTCTACTTCTGAGCTATTAGACATGGATGATGAAGACTTCGCTTTATTTGTGAAGAAATTTCAAAAGTTCAGAAAATTCTCAAGACCGGCTCAACCAACAAATTTCAAGGATCTACCAGCAAAGCTCCTCAAAAGTTTTCAAGGAGCAGTGATTCAAAAAGAAAAGAAGATCTTGTTTGTTTAATGCAGGAAACCCGGACATTTTGCATCAAGCTGCCCGATCCCCAAATTTGAATATATGCAGAAGAAGAGCAGCCATACTCCTAAATCACTCCCAAGTTCACTCGACACAAGGGAATGGTTGCTGAAGAAGAAGCACCAGCAAATGAGCACAATACTTGGATTGAAACAGACTCCGATGAGAGCGATGAAGATTCCGATGATGGACTTGTTTGTTTGATGGCAAATGATGATGAAGTTGATGCTTATGATTCTGATGATGACTTCTCCAAGGATGTTCCCGATATGAATGCCTTGAACAAACCTATCAAGAAATCTGCAGGTTTTCAAGAAGCGAAAAAGAAGAAAGGACCAACCATCAGCGAGCTCGTTGAACAAGGATTTCTCACTCCGGCTCAAAACGATGGTGGATTGTTATTCTCACGATGTGATCTTGGAGCAAGGAACAAATTGAGAAAAGGAGCATACATTAGACCACAGGTTGAACCAACTGCTCCAATCTCCAAAATCAATGATGAAGTGATTGCTGAACAAGAAAAATTGTTCAAAAAGGCTGAAAAGGTAATTACTAGATTTGATAGTATGAAGGAAGCTTTAGCACTATCATGTGATGAAATTTCCCAGCTTAAGACCGAGAAATCTCTACTTAAATCTGAACTCACCCTCCTTAAGGAGCAGATAAAGAGCATGACTCCTCTTACCGTTAAAAACACTTTTCTAACAGAACAGAACTCACTTCTTAAAGTTCAAAACGATGAATTGGTTGCTCAAATCACTGATCTTAAAAGATTACAAATGAGTGGTCCAATTCTCGTGTCACTATGGAGAATATATTTGAGTCCCAAAAAGTCAGTGGTGATAAAAGTGGCTTGGGATTCTCATCAACTAGTGACAACTTTAAATGTGATGTCTGTGCTGAAAGAGATAGTGAATTTACCAACCAACAAACTCTTGAAATTCCCAAGGAAAAACATTCTAATTCAATGGTAAAGGACATGAAAAAGTCAAGAGACAAACATTCCATTATGTCTACCCAACGAAGCAATTTGGGAAAGCTAATGGGAAAGATATAGCTACAGATGAACCATCTCCTAGCAAAATCATTCTTGAAAATAGGCGCGCTCCTTCTCCGAGTGCTCATTATGCGCCTAAGAGCCACGCGCCTCATCGCCGTGCGCCTCCTAGCCCTATGCGCCCTTCGAGAAAAAGCGCTCCAAAATTTCAAAAGAAAGATTTTGTTAAGTCTAGTTCATCTGACCCAAAGAAGAATGCCATCCCCAAGAAAAGTAAAGAGTTTGTGAAAACTCACGTGATTGGTGGCTTTCATCATTGTTCCATTTGTGATTGTTCAGGACACAAGGCCGTGGAATGCCTTTTGCGATTCACTCCCAATGCCAAAGGACGTAAAAATCCTAAGGTCAAGCAAGAGTGGGTTGTCAAAAGTTGCTAACCCTAGGACCCAAAAGGAATAAAGGGGACCTGCTTAGATGTCTATATTTCAGGTTCTTTGTTTCATGGCTGGATCTTCAAAAGCTAGAAATTATGAATGGATTCTCGATAGTGGGTGTTCAAGACACATGACTGGAGATGAATCCTTATTAGAAGATGTCCATGAAGAAAGAGGTCCCTCCGTAACATTTGGCGATAATAACAAAGGTCAAGTTGTAGCATATGGAAAGCTCAAGAAAGACAAAGTGTGCATTGAAAGAGTCTCACTCGTGGAAGGGCTCAAGCACAACTTATTATCCATATCTCAATTCTGCGACAAAGGATTAGAATGCCATTTTACTTCAACGCAATGTCTTATCAAGAATGGCAAAACTGGAGCTATCTTACTCACGGGATATCGTAAGACAAATATTTATATTATTGATTTTCATAGTATGAACTCTAGTACTAATCTTTGTTTTGTAGCAAAAAGTGTGAACGAAAATAGTTGGCTGTGGCACAAGCGCTTAAGTCACTTGAACTTCAAGTATCTATCTAAACTCAGCAGGAATAATCTTGTCAAAGGACTTCCCAAAGTTGCTGATCATCATGACAAAAAGTGCGCCGCATGTCAACTTGGCAAACAACCGAAGCAGTCATTTTCAAGCAAGTCAAATCCTTCAACTACAAGATGTTTGCAACTGCTTCACATTGATCTATTTGGACCAGTTTCCACCGCAAGCATTCATAGAAACAAGTATACTCTAGTTGTGGTGGATGATTATTCAAGATATACATGGGTAGAGATGATGATTACAAAAGATGATTGTTATGATATTCTCACTACCTTATTTCGACTGCTCCAAACCCAAAAAGAAGATGACATCGTTAGTGTTCGATCCGACAATGGAACAGAATTCAAAAATAACGGTGTTGCTCGATATTGTGAAGATCATGGGATAGATCACAACTTTTCAACCGCCGGAGTTCCTCAACAAAATGGCGTCGTTGAACGAAAGAATAGAACGTTGATTGAAGCGGGAAAGACGATGATAGCTGAAGCTAAATTGCCTAAGTACTTTTGGGAAGAAGCTATCAACACTGCATGTTTTACTCAAAATCGTTCCCTCATCAACAAACTTCACAACAAGACGCCGTATGAACTTTAGCGTGGTAGAACTCCCAACATTGCATTCTTCAAGATCTTTGGTTGCAAATGCTATATCCTCTACAACGGAAACGAACATAGAGGTAAATTCGATGCCAAAGCCGACGAAGGTATTTTTGTTGGGTATGCCAAACACTCTAAAGCTTTTCGTGTTTTCAATAGAACTACATTAGTGATAGTTGAATCTGTACATGTTACTTTTGATGAACATTCTCTCCTTGAGCCACATTTGGCTCCAAATGTTGCTGATGATTCTATTGAGTTAAATGATACAGGTGCTCCTATTTACGTTGCGCCCACTCAAGGTCAGAATCTATCAACACAAGGAAATCCATCTACATCAAATGCGCCTAATTCAATGTATTATGCGCCTGGTGAATCCTCTATTGCGCCTCACTCAAATGATGCGCCTCATGATTCCTCTTACGCGCCTATTTCTACTGCTGCATCTGGTGTAAACCCAAATTTCAATTCTGAGCCAGTTCAACCCCCAAATTTCAATGACTTTGAATCTGGTGAAGAGGTACCAATTGAAGATCTTCAAGTTTCTACGACTCAACCTAACTTACCTCCTGAAATTCGTGAAGTTAGAGGTCACCCAATTGCTAATATCATCGGTGATTTACAAGTTGGTGTTCGTACAAGGAGAGCTACAAACTTTGATGCTTACACTGCTTTTATCTCTCAAATTGAACCGAAGAAGGCTGATGAAGCACTCCAAGATCCTAATTGGGTTATTGCAATGCAAGAAGAACTCAATCAATTTGAACGATGTAAGGTTTGGACTCTTGTTCCAAGACCAAATGATCAAGGAGTGATTGGTACGAAATGGGTGTTCAGGAACAAGATGGATGAGAATGGAACCATCACGAGAAACAAAGCAAGATTGGTTGCACAAGGCTATAGGCAAGAAGAAGGAATTGATTACGATGAAACTTTTGCGCCCGTAGCAAGACTTGAAGCTATCAGATTATTTCTAGCTTACGCCGCTCACAAGAACTTCAAGTTATATCAAATGGATGTGAAGAGCGCGTTTCTAAATGGTGAACTCCAAGAACAAGTCTATGTTGCTCAACCACCTGGGTTTGAAGATTCACAATTTCCAAATCATGTGTACAAACTCCAGAAAGCTTTGTATGGACTCAAACAAGCACCAAGAGCATGGTATGATACACTATCCAAGTTTCTCATCGAAAAAGGCTTCACTCGCGGTAAAATCGATACAACTCTTTTCATTGCCAAACATAATGGTCATAAATTACTTGTTCAAATTTATGTTGATGATATTATATTTGGTTCTACTAATGAATTGTTGTGCAAGCGTTTTGAGAAACTAATGAAGAGCAAGTTTGAAATGAGCATGATGGGAGAACTCACATTCTTCCTCGGGCTTCAAATCAAGCAAATGAGTGAAGGCATTTTTATCAACCAATCCAAATACACAAAGGACTTAATCAAGAAGTTTGGACTTGAGAACGCTAAATCATACGATACTCCAATGGCCACCGGCAACAAACTCGACAAAGATCTAAAAGGTAAACGTGTTGATCAAACGCTCTATCGAGGTATGATTGGCTCACTCCTTTATCTTACTGCTAGCAGGCCCGATATTATGTTTAGTGTTTGTGTTTGTGCTCGTTATCAATCCGACCCTAGAGAAGCACACTTAATTGCTGTGAAACGTATTATAAGATATCTCTCTGGCACTGTTAACCTTGGACTTTGGTACACCAAAGATTCGAACTTTAAACTTGTAGGTTACTCAGATGCGGATTATGCAGCGTGCACAATTGATAGGAAAAGCACAAGTGGCACTTGTCATTTCCTCGGATATAGACTTGTGTCATGGGCGAGTAAGAAACAAGCTTCAGTATCTGTCTCAACAACCGAAGCCGAATATATCGCTGCGGGAAGTTGTTGTTGTCAAATACTCTGGATGAAGCAGCAATTGGTGGACTATGATATCATCGAAGAAAATTGTCCCATCTACTGCGACAATACATCAACAATTGCGGTTTCTGAAAATCCTGTCATGCACTCAAAGACCAAGCACATCGACATCAAATATCACTTCCTCAAAGACCACGTGGAAAAAGGCAATATTCATTTGGAACACGTGGGAACCGACTATCAAATCGCCGACATTCTAACTAAAGCACTTGACGCGAAACGGTTCATGTTTTTGAGAGGTGAAATGGGTATGCTTGAACTCAACTAAATTCAATATAGTTTTGTCAATACTAATGATTTTATGTTGTGTTGAGTTATGAGTATATTAGGTACAAATGATTAAATCAATTTTTCAAAAGTTTCAAGGAAATTATGCGCCATCTATGCGCCTTACTAACTGCGCGCCCATCTCTCGTTTTCTGCGCGCACAATATCTGCGCGCCTATCAATTCATGCGCGCGCTCAACCATCTTTGCGCGCCTTGATGTGTAATGCGCCTTGATGAATAATGCGCCTAGATGAGTATGCGCCTTGCTGAAGTAATGCGCCTCTTCATGCGCGCATTAACTATTGCGGCTCAATCATTTCTCAAAATTCAATTTCAATGATTGAACGTAATAAATACACAAGTACCAGGTATGTTCATTCTGTTCATTTATTATAGGAATCTATGTCTTTTGACATTCCTTTAATTGTTCAAGGGTACTTGTGCAATTAAAATTTTTCCCTCGTTTTACGCTTTTCGAAAAATTTTATTTTCTGGGATATATTTCTTGCACCCCAAACTTACACCAAAATAGATGTTTTTGGTGTTTGTGCAAAAATTAGTCAAAATTGCTCATACACTTAAAGGGAAAGTGGAGCAGTTTTTCAAAAACCTAAATGTCACATCATGACACTTTGTGTCATTCAGCATTTAATGCACCTATCATGATGAGCCGCCATTTCAAATCCCTCATAAATGCCATCCCTTCAACTTCTCATCTTTTTAAATTTTTGACTGTGTTTTTGCTTTATCAGTGCAAATTTTAAACCTAAACCTATAAAAACACATCATCACCTTCCTCTCTTCTCACCTACTCTATTTCTCTCTCTCTCCCCGTCTCACTCCCTCTCTCCCAGACTCGCCTCCTTCTCTTCATCTTCATTTTTCTTCTTCATTTTACATTCATATATATAAGTTTATGGGTCCTAAGAAAGCATCAACATCTACACAAGACGATATGGTATGAATTCTCAACCTTTAATCTCCTTATATTTCTTTTTTAAACCCGGATTCATTTTCTTTGATTTCTCTTGATTCGATGATCCGTTTTCTATATCGTTTGTTGGGTTGTGTTCTATTCTTGATTTCGAATCTTTTAAAACCAACATTTTAACGATCAATGCTCTGTTTGTTACAAATCTGAGTTTTTGTTTTCAAAATTTTTCAAAATTTTCGGGCATTCTTTTGATCATTGTGCTTTCATTATTGATTTGTTCTTATTTTTGTTTGCATATTTAGATTCCTTGTCGTCATGCGGTCATTTTGATATATTATTTGTCTAGTTTGGTGAAGTTTCATGATTTTCGTGTTCTTGGTGTTCTTCGAGCATTCAAGGGTCGTTCTTCGTGTTCTTCGTCATTTATGCATGTTTTGGTCTCTAAAAATTTTCTAACTTGTTTTCGAAAATTTGAACTTTTTGATTTTCATTTCTTTCATTTGAATGCTTGTTGTTTGTTTTTCTTTCTAAGTAAAAATTTTCACGTCATGCGCCTATGTACTTCTTTATGCGCCTATTTTTTATGCGCCTGAATGATTTATGCGCCTCTACTTGTATATGCGCTTAAATCATTCTGCGCCTAAAAACCTTATGCGCCTAACTTCGTACTTAGTCAAATTTCGTTGTTTTAATTTTTCCTTAGTATTCACATAGAACCATATTATGCGCCTTGTAACTCTATGCGCCTTCAATATTTTATGCGCCTAATTCAATCATGCGCCTTGATTCTCTATAATTTTGTGCGCCTGTTTCAATTATGCGCCTATATATTTCATACGCCTATGTTACTTTGATCATTTTATGTTTCTATGCGCCTATATCACTTCTAACATCAATCATTTTTTTCAGGACCTTGCAAATTTCAAACTTGAAGAAACTCTTGATCTATTGGAGTTATCTGGTGAAGTGATGGGAAGAGAAATAATAGAGACTCTGCGCGTCGCTGGTCTGCTCCCTTTATTCACCATGGACCAAGATTTCTTCTCTGCGCTCCTCGTGGATGAGTTCTTCTCCACTGCTGTTCTAGTGGAAATTGACGTAAATGGGCGCACTCACTACCGGATTGAGGCGCGCGTTCAAAATGTTGACGTCCATATTTCATCATCTGTGATTCGACACTTGCTCGGTTTTCCATCTACCGGTGAAGATCGCATTATTGGGCGCCCGATGACTTACTCAATTGATGATCAGAACAAGATGGCTGCCTCACTTCTAAATATTCCCACGCTTCAAAACAATATCAAAAACACCGAAATTCGAGATGGTGGAGAACTCTTGACTCACATCGCTCACTTGGTGGGAACTTCAATAGTGTTCAAAACTGGGAACGTAAACCGATTCACGGTTGAACAATGGGAATACACAGCTGCTATCATGGCCAAGGAGAAGCTTCACTGGCCTCATATTCTGTTCAAGACTCTGCGTGAGCAAATTGATAAATTTGTGAAGAACAAAAGTGATGGAAAGACCCGATTCCGCTCACACTGCCTTATTCTCACAAAACTTTTTCTAACTTACCCTGAGTTAGTTAAGTTTTTGAATGAGAATCCGGAGTACAAGATCAACGATGTTCCAATGTTTGGTAAAGCTAGTTTGGACCTCAAGAAGCGCAGGAAGAAGCCCACAAAGCGCGCAAAAGGAATCCAAATCAAGACTGTTGAAGGCTTAGTAGATGAAGACACAGAGTCCGATGATGCGCCAGTCCTTAAAAGCGCACCATTATTAAAGAGCGCAGTAAAAGCAAGCGCTAGACAAAGCGCAGATCCAGTGCCAGGCGCAAATAAAAGCAAAGGCAAACGGGTAGTTGATGACCCTACTCCTGCGCCTGTCAAACGCACTAGATTTGAAACTGATGATGAGCGAGATCTGAGGCTAGCGCAAGAAGCCAGCAGGCTTGAGGCTCAACGAAAAAGAGATGAAGACTTTCTAGCCAAACAAGCTGCTGAGTCAGAAAAGTTAGAGCGCATGAAAGGCGCCGGATCAAGCGCAGATATTGAGAAAGGGCCTTCTGTTTCCGCGCCTTCCCAGCGCGCTCCTTCTCAACGCGCCCCCACTCCTCGTGCGCCCTCATTCAAATTTCAACCTTCCAATATGTCAAGGGTTCAACTCCTCTCTGATTTCTTCGGCGATGACATTTCAGACATTGAGGAACCCGTTCAGGGGGAGCAAGAGACCATCCCTCAGCGCACTCCTTCTCCAGTTGCGCCTCCACCTGGACCAGATCCGATCTCAACAGAAACTTTTGATGTTGAAACAGTTGTTGTTGAAACTGTTGAAATTGAAACTGAAGATGAATTTGAGTCTCCTACTCATTCACCTCCTCCTGCGCCTCCATCTCCTTCTGCGCCCCTTCAAGATTCTGCGCCCCTTCAAGATGATGCGCCACTCTCTACCCCTGCGCCTCCTCCGTCTGCTCCTGATTTGAGCGAGGTACTTTCCATTCTTCATTCTTTACAGCAGGGGCAAGCCAATTTAGAGCAAGGACAGGCGCATATAAAGTCTCAATTTGAGCTTCTTACTTCCTTACTCACTGATCAATCTGAAGAGATTGCTGCCATTAAGGGGGAGATGAACTCTCTCAAGGCCAAACTTTCTGCTCCTTCTCCTCCTCCGGCGCAGACTCAGGTTCAAGCTCATACTGACCAGGCGCAAACCACCGCTTCTGCGCCTACGTTCATACCTCAATCTGCTGCGTCTCAATCAAATATGAATGTGCTTGTATCTAAGTTGGATGTCCTGAAAGAGTTGGTCGTCACTCATTTCACTGCTGCTCACTCAAGCTCTGACAGACGCGCTGAACATATTTCTTCAGATATTATCACGGCTCAAAATGCCATTGAAGCTCACATTCAAATCTTGGAAGAAAACATTTCACAGCAGCAGCAGATCACTCAGCGTTCCATTGATGAATACCAAAACATCAATGTGAATCACTTGAGTTATATTAGAGACGGTATTACTGCTACTCACTCCAGTGTCACGGACACTCAAGGGTTAGCGAACCGTAGTCATCAGCTCGCAAAGCAAATTCAGCGTTCTGTTTCAGAGATCGTTGAAGGATTGAAGGAAGATGATGCGCCTCCCAACCCTTAGCTTCTATTATTTTTTTTTGTAAATTTTTAGAATCTTTTGTAATAGAACAATCTCTTTTGTGATAGTGATTTTGTGCTTACTTGTTTTAGCATCTTTTGTTTTTGTTCTATTCAAAACTTGTAACTTGTAACTTGTAACTCTTACACCCCAAGTTTTAATGAGAACAATGCATCACTCATTATCAAACCTTGTTCACTCAAACTCCTTGTTTGTAGAACAATGAATATTGTTTAAATTCATAATGCATCATATTGAATTGTTTCATACTTTCATGCATTAAGTTTAAACTTGGTTTAAACACATTTCAAAACTAAAAATCATATATCATCTTGAATGTGTTAAACTGTTGTTTCTATCTTTCCATATGTAACTCTTTATTCTTATTGGAATAGATTAGGAATCTATATTTTGGACTAGTGTGTACATTAACTTGAGACATGAATTACCAATTTCATTCATTTGGACATGTTTTTATCAAGTATAATGTTTGTCCTTGATATAGTAGGTAATGGCATCAATCAAATAGGGGGAGATTGTTGGGTATGCCCACATATATCTCAGTTTTAATGTATTAGGATTTATTAGATTTGATTGATCCATCACCTAAGTTTTATTTCATGGACTTTAGACCCACATGTAAGAAGTATTTATACTTCATTTTTTAGGTTGTCCATTGTTATAGAATAGGCTTAGAAATAGGGCAAGAAGATCAAGTTTCAAGAAAAATCACTCAGTGAGTTTGAGCCGCGCTTATGCGCCTCCTGCGCCACGCGCCATGCGCCTCTTCACTCGCGCCTTGCGCCATTTAGAGCGCGCGCATAAGGATTTCTTCATAAGCTTACGCGCCTCTGCGCCCCTTGTTTTAAGCGCACGCTTACTGTGCGCCTATTGGCTAAATGCGCCTCTTGGCTCAAACGCGCCTCAAAGTGTTTATTCAAACACTCAGTGATTTATTGAAGACTCGAAGACTTGAAAAGAATTCAAAATTACGCCAATGATCCAACGGTGGATAAAAGATGCATATGCGCCTAATCTGTTGACACGTGTCCATAACGGTCACATTTATGTTGAGTGTCAAAATGGCCATAAAATATGCATGCTCCAATCAACGAACGACAGCTCATCTTATCCACAAGGATTTCCAAACGGCTAGTTTTTTGAAGTTCACTATAAATACCCCATAACTTCAACATTTTGAAGTTGCTGAGTTTTGCTAAGAATTTCAAGAATTTCTCTCTCAAAGCATTTGTTGAAGATTTGAAGATTGCCTTCGTTTTTCCAGATTTCTCAAGAACATCTTCATACCTTCATCCTTAGCCCAGATCTTCAAAGCCTTAACACTTTAGTTTCTTGTGCTCTCCATCTCAAAGATCTAAAGAGCCTTGATTCTAAGAACACACACGCACCTCTTTAAGATTAATCATTTAGATTCATCTTTTAGAGATACACCGGTTATTGTTTTGGATTTGTTCTTTCATAGTAATAGATCTTGAGTTAGTGTATAAGCTCAAACATTGTAATTTGTAACACTCACTCATTATATAAGATCTCGATTAGAAATCCAAGACTAACCATCTTGGTAGAGGACGTAGATCTTTCATTGATCGAACCTCTCCAAATAGCTTGTGTTATTATCTTGTCATTTCTTTCAAGTTATTATTTTCACTCACTATTTGCTTGTTTACTCATTGTAGATTGATTGAACTGAATTGTGTTGTGTTTGTTTTATCATTTGCCTTAGTTCCTTATTTCACTCACTTTGAGCCAAAATACTTAGTGTGTGTGTTGCGCTCCCTTTATCACTTTGCGCCTACTTTCATTACTAAATTCCGCTGTGCATTTCACTCACTCACTTAGGCGCATTTCATAACGCTTACTTGATAAAGTGCGCATTCGCAATTGAGTTTTTCAAGGGTACGAAAAGAATTTTAAAACAGCTATTCACCCCCCCCCTCTAGCTATTTTTCATACCCTTGTTGCCCTTTGGGACCAACACCTTCGGCTTGTACCCCTCCAAAGGTTTGATCTTCCCTCTTGCCACCAAAATTTCAAATGCCTCGGCTTGGGTTACTCCTAGGAGAGGAGTGATAACTCGGTTGTTGGTGGTACCTTTGTAGCTTTTGAGGGTCGGGCCACTTGAGCATGCTTTATCATTGAACTTTGCTTTGCTGTCGGTGAGCTCTTGCAAATGGGCTTTGAGTTCGGAAACCTCTTCCTTGTGAATTCTTCTTTCATAATCAAGACGGGCCTTGAGTTCGGAAACCTCTTCTTTGTGAATCCTCTTGTCGATATCGAAACGGGCTTGCCACAAATTGTATTTACGGCGGGTATCCTCGACAATCCTATCCATTTGTTCCCCCATTGATTTCATTACGTTGAGTAACCATTCGTTGGACACGAAATCATTTCCACCGTTGTTGTTGTTGCCGTTGGAAGCCATTGGACCTATTGGAAGAGCACGGTTGATCTTAGATTGGCCCCACAAACACCTTTTGGATAAAATGAATTAACCCACAAACAAAGAAAAAGACTCAACCACATAAGGAAAAACGACTTTTTTTTTTTTTTTTTTTACAAAGTCGGAAGGACGGAGTCCTTTTTGGGGTTTCTAGAAAAATAGTGGAATCGTCACACTAGTATATAGACCTTCTCGCGGTCCCATATACTCATCGGATTCCACCACGCTTGTGATACCTACATGTGACGGGATTAAACTAAATTAATGTAGTAAATCATACATGCGGGGACAGATTTTTTATTTTCGTCCAAGATAGCCACTTTTGGGGACGGAGTTTTATTTCGTCCATTTCAACAAGTTGGCATGTATGATTTGAAGACATTAGTTTAGAGAAATCTCGGTACATGAAAACCGACTTGAGTCACGGAGTGTTAGACCCTAAACTAGAATTGTGTGGTTTTGTGCTCGGCTTGAATATGAGGCTTAAAGGTCACCCCCGGCATGTAGTCATGAACTACGCCACGGGCTGAGGTTTACCGCTTCGAAAGAGCCAAGGTCGAGTGGAGCTTGAAACTTTCTAGGACGGGCCTCGACGGGTTTGGGGTTGGACTTGTGCGACTCGATAGTGAGCAGTTGATAAGAATATGTGCATGTAGTGTGAGGTCTAACATGTGACAAAACATTTTTTTTTTTTTTTCAAAATAAATAAATAAAAAAAACAAATAAGCACATATTTACAACTCCCGAATCACCCGTGTGACCGGTAAAAATAAACAGAAAGTAAAAGAAATTGTATGTAGGCCCGGTGCCCACACACTGTCATTCTGCTCTGTTCTGCTTTCTGTGCACTGTTCTGTTTCTGGAAAATTGCCCAGAAGCGCGCGCCTCGGGGAAGTGATGTGGGAAGCGCGCGCATTTCGCAATGAATATGAGAGGCGCGCGCATCTGGGTTACCTGTCAGAATGTTAGAAGAAACTGCGGACTCAGGGGATTGCCCTGGTCCCAAATTATGTAACTTTCCCCTGCAGAAACTTGTCAGCACAGAAATATGAAATTGAAGGACGAGAAGGAAGACGGGCGATTCTGGTAATTGGGGTCGGACGCGTGCACTTTAGGCCAAGGAGGCCAGAGGCACGCGCTTCCCACCCTTTTTACCAGAATGCCCAGAAAACAGAAATTAGAACACCAAAAGTTAAGAACGCAAGTTTAGCCCTCTAAATCGTCCCCAGCGGAGTCGCCACTGTAGATACCCCGGGGAACCACGGCTTGGCTAGAGCGGTGAATTATCCTAGGATGTCTAACTTGTTTTAGATTTGTTTAGAGTCGCCACCTATGTTTTTAAAGGAACATAAGAAAAACCTAGAAGTAGCCTAATTTATGTACAAAACCAGAGATTCGGGAGAGAAGGGTTCGGGGGTTAGGTGACGGAGTGGGAAGTACTTAAACACCCACTCCGCCCCGCTTACGCGGGTCTTGCTACTATTGGTGTTCTAATATTTACATGTCCTTCAATTAATTAAGTAGAAATGTGCTAACAATTGTGATGAGAAGAAAAGGGGAAATAAATGGGAAATAAAATAGAATTGTTTTATTTATTTAATGATAAAGATTACATGTAACAAGTAATGTTAAAGAATTACATTAAGAGATGAAGAGAAATTAACATGGTGAATTAAAGTTAAGATTAAAATGTAGGGAGATAACCTTAACTAACTTCAATATGTGAAGTAGTCATGTTGGTCATGTCCCATTAATGGGGATTGCATACTAGTAAGACTAGACAAATAAAATAAGAGAAGAAAAGAGATGTTGTACCTTAGGAAAGAGGACTTCAAACTTGGACTTGAAAATGGTGTTTTTGTAGAGAAAATGTTGTGCAAACACTTTGTGTAGTGTTTTGTAGAGAAAGATTGTTGAGATGATTTGTGTAGAGTTTTTTGTTCAAGTCTCAAAAATTGGGTCCTTTTCCAAGGTAGAAGATGATGGTTTTTATAGATAAAAAAGAGAGGGAAATGATGGAGGGAAATTGGTCATCCATGTGAAATGGAATGGGCCAATCACAAATAAGATAAATGAATAAAGAAAAATAAAAGAAATAAAAGAAATCAAATAATAAATGAAAGAAATATTAGTTTTTGGGAAAAGGCTTAGAATTTGGGATTGGGAGTTAATGAGAAAAGGGGGGATGAATGTGGATGTAAAAAGATGGTTTTTGTGATCAAGAAAAGATGTTTGTAAATAAGAAAAGGGAGGGAAATAAGGTGCAATCCGTTACTGCCAAAGTGGGAAGCGCGCGGGTCCGGCTTTTGGGGCGGGACGCGCGCGCGGCTCACTGGCAGTGCCGGAAGCGCCCGCGGGTGAAAAATGACAGAATGACAGAATGACCCTAAAAGTTAACTCTGTTATGCAGTTTAGTCCAAAACTAACGGAATCAGTTAGGAACTTAACCGAAGTAACAGAACTTAACAAAAATAAGTTAAATAAAAATACTTTGTATGCAATCGGGGTGAGAGGTCCAAGGCGGGGTGTCTACACTATAATCCACCAAACCTCTTTCCATTGGAGTAACTGTCAATATAGTAGAAATATAATTAGAATAAAAAGTTAAGTAAACATAATTTACTACATAAGTCTTAATTAAAACATACATTGTTGTTCACGAGTTGATTGATCAGAATCTGAGCTAATATCATAAATAGTAGGGCTTGAGCGTTTCATGTTCTTTCTACAAGAAAGCGACGATATCCTTGACGACCTCCTGTGCCCTTTCCTAAACTGTTTATCGTTACGCTTCATTCTATTTTGATTAAATAAAACGAAAAAACAAAATTTTAGTAGTTAAAACATTAGATTAACAAAATATAACTATTACATAATGTTTATCAACACTATTATATTTTCTTATTCAGACTATTACACCATCATATAAACAGCTATACACCAAAAAGTAACACTATAGAACAAAAATCAGATACCAACACATATTAATATATACCGACTATTACTTTCAAATAATATCAATATTATATTTACATATTATATCTATTACTGAACAAAAACAAAACAACAAAACAACAAAAAAAATGAACCAAAACATCAACAACAAAAAAAAAAATAAAAATAATAAACAATATGCACTACAGCAAATTTACATAAAAGCACCGTAGAATTGAAAAACCACAAAAATTATAACCAAATAACAACATATCTAACCCTAGAAATGAAGAATGTTACCAAAATCCAGCAAAATCGAAACAAAAACACAACAAAAAATCAAAAACAAGACAAAACACAGCATAAAATGCAAGAGTCGCACTTAAAATCAAACAAAAGTGCTGTAAAATCGAACTGAAAAATGAAGGAAAAAATCGAAAAAATCTTACCTAATCCTCGAACAAAAACCTAATCGAAGGTTTAGAAAGCTTAATGCAGACGAAAAAATCGAATTCGCGAAGTAGATAGCGAACAATGGAAGAACGTTTACTGAAGGAGAGAAACTGAGAGTGAGCAGTGAGAGAGAGAAGAAGGTCGGTGAAATTGACAATCCCGAAACACCTTTTACTATATGTTTTATGTGTGTTTTCGGAGCTAGTTTCTTTTATAGTCCGGGTCATGGATCTGGGTTACGGGTCTAAATGACCCGTCTTATAAATGAGACGGGTTCTCATATTCTCATATGAGTTTTTGTCCTACAAGTATAGTATGTGTTAGGATTCATTGTTAGTACACCCACTTAATTTTATTGATCCATGTCACGTGTCTTTTTATGGACTTTAGGACCGCATGTAATGAAGTTATACTTCAATCTTTAGATAAGTCCATTTCTAGATTTTTGTTTGTCTAGGCTGAGTAGTTCGGTTTACCCTTAGCGGTTTAGTTGTTCAAACCGCACATGTGCTATCTTCAAGACCGCCAGCATGGAGCTACAAGTGTTTTATCAAACCGCATTCTGTGGCTTTGATGAAACCGCTTGTTTCAGTTTTTTATGAAACCGCTTATCAAGTTCATCCTTGGAACCGCTCCTATGCCTAGTGGAACCGCGCAGTAAATGAAGAATATGCTAAGTCATTTATTCCTTAGACAAACATTTCCTTTTCAACCGTATAGGAATGTTTTATGTCATGTCAAAATAACTCTAAGTTAACTTGGAGTTTCTGCAAGGAATGTCAGTTTGTCTACCAGTTTGAATTGTTTACCGTTAGTCCTTTCTCTACAAACAAAGGACAGTTGTCAGGTAGTGGTGCCACAACTACCTTGGACTACAAGACAAACCAAGGACGAAAATGTCAGCTCAACCAATGGGATTTCGACAGCACTGTACCCTTCAGATTTATTTGAAATCTTTGTCCAACGGTCACAAGGGTGCTCTGCCTATAAATAGCCTTCATTTATCAACAATGAAGGTTGCTGAGCTTCAAGAGAAAAATCCCAAGTATTCAAGTTTGCTTTGAAGATTGAAACCCAGATATTCATCCCTTCATCCATCTCCTTAGCAAACCCAGAATTCATTCATCAAGCTTCAAGCCTTTAAACCTTCCATACTCAGCCTTTACACCGAAAGATATTCTTTTGCTCATTCCATCATTTAGATACTTAGAGCATTTGATTTCTTTCCACACACCCACCCGATTTATATGATCATATAGATTATATGTTTCGAAAACACCGGTTATTATTTTCATAGCATAGGTTAGACTTATTGGTTAGAGTTTAGATTCATCTTGTAAAACCTCCTCTAATTAATACAAGTCTAGTGGCTATTAGAAAATCCTAGACTAACCATCTAGGTAGAGGACGTAGTTCATTCAAGAACGAACCTCTTCAAATTGTGTGTTTGATCTTTACTTTCTGTCTTGTTATTTATATTTCGTGTTTGTGGTCTTAAACTGAATCCATATACGAAATGACTTGAAATATGAAATGTGTTTTTCTTTGATCTATAAATTGAACTTATCGGTTGCATCATAGTGTTTTCAACCCGAGTCTAACCGCCTAACTCTTTAACTATCAGTTTGGCCAAAACCACTAAAACTCCGCTGTGCATTTTATCAGTTCGGTTTAAGTGCTTTAAACCGCAGTTAACCAAATTGATAAGTACTCGGTTGATTTTCAAGGGTATTTTCGAAAAAGTTTGGACCGCTATTCACCCCCCTCTAGCGGTTCTATACCCTTGTTGCCCTCTGGGACCAACAGTATGTGTTACAAGGAACAAACAAAAATAAAAAAACAGACCCAATAATTTATACTTGGCACCCTAGAAATGAAAAAAAATAAAAAATAAAAAGTAAAAATAAATCAAACATTAGACAAAAAATCGACCAAAAACTCAGATGTTAAAAACTGTGGCTTGTGGTTAAACGACCTTCAAATTTCACCCCCACTCTAGAACAGAACAGATGATCACTCGCAGAGAGGTAACCCTCATCAGAAAGTACATCAAGAGATAGGAACGCGCTTGTTCTCTCTTTCACTGTCTGAAATGATTGCGTCATTTTTACATGGTAAAGCTGAAAATGTCTCTCAGTTGAATTTCGAGTGCTGTTCTATAGTTTTCAGATAAAGTCAATTAGAAGTGTATCTTGTATAACTTAAAGGTACTGAGTTTGTAGTCTATCCCGGTTTCGTTCCCACCACAGCTTTGCATGCACCTCTCCAAATTTTTCACGGCTGTGTAAAACAGAAAAATGAAGAAGAAGGTAATAGCATTAACATTTTAGTATTTCCAAAACTCATTCCCTCATATCAAGGCATACATAAATGGATATTTTTTTTCTCAAACTGCTACTTTTGGGAAAAGTCTCTCCAAAATGACCAAGCCAAATTTTTCTTGACCAAAATGTACAAGTTGCTAGAAGTCACTATTGGCAATAGTGACTTCACAATACGAAAACCATAGTTGTTAATAGAGATGTTCAGAAACTTACTGGTACATTTTGGTAATTGCTTTTTGGACTTGGTCATTTGGAGGGGATTTTTTCTTTCCCGAAAGTGACAGTTTGAGTTTTTTTTTTTACATAGATCACGACTGATGAATGAGTGCTTTTATTACCTGAATCTGACACGCCGCAGTTCCCTAGTGCCATCTGCTAACTGTAGGATGGTTATATAAACGCCAGTCTCATCTTCCTCTATCCACTTTGACTCAACATCACTGGCATTGCTAATAGATACGGAAACCTCATCTCTAGAGGAGGTAGTTCTTGATGCATCCATTGATGATCAGTGGCGGATCTTGGATTTCTAACCACCGGATGCACAATTTACACTACATAACTTTGAATTAATAAAAAACGAAACGCAATTACATTACAATTTATAACTTCAAATACAATTGTCTCATAAAAGAAAACAATACAACTTTCTAAATTAAATTTGTCCCTTACGCGTTTTTATACCTTGAAAACGTTTAATAACATCCTCTTCCTTAACTTCTCTAAGCAAATCTTTTTCAATGAAACATAAAAGACAATCATTCAAAAATTGGTGAACTAGCACTACTAGAATTACCCACCCCAAAACTAGTTTCACCATCCCCAATTTTTTTCCTTTTGATAAGAAATTTGTCCATATTCAATAATCAACCAAAAACACCAACAATCCTACAAAAAATCAATGAAATAACCATTCAAACACATATATATTTAAAGTCAAACATTTAATAAACACTCATATTGAAATCATCCATAAAATTTGAAGAAAAAAATCAAAGCCCCAAAATAATATTCAAACCCTAGATTTTACAACAATCCAAAGAAAGGGAGTAAGATGAGGGATTTGAGGATACTTACAAGAGTGCGAATAATTGAGAATAATGCTTGGGTCGGCTCTTGATCTCAGGAAGATTTCCGATCGACTCTATCTGTTGATCTTCTCGTTCGCGACTTCGTCGTCCGCACAGTGCATTCCTTTCCTCCGTGTTTGCAAATTGAAATTTGTGGCCTCTGTTACTTATCTCCCTCACCCGTAAAACACAAATAACAAGTAAGGTGGGTTTCTTATTCCTTTTTTTGCAGAGCAGTCACCTCACGCTGCAACCTGGAGACTTGATTCATCAGCATAGTAGAAGTATCATTCTGCAGTTGAATCTGATTCCTCACGTCACGCAGCATGGCAGTCAAGTTGGAAGCGATGTCCAAAGGGATTTCAGGTGACCCCATTGCTGATCTGCACCCACTTGCAACTGAAATTCCAGATGTAATCTGACAGGTTGTTGGATTATTCATCTTGAATCTCTTAACAATTTAACAGACCAAAGTTCCCACGGACGGCGCCAAATTGTTTTGGTCAAATTTCGCAATCTAACTTCAAGAAACGAAATTGGCTACAATGGAATGAAATAGTAAAGGATTCAAGAACAAGTAGACACGATAATTAATGAGAAAATCCCTTGAACAACTTGTTCGCTGGCATAAAACCTCAAAGATGGAATTTTATTAGTAATGGGGAAGAACAATGAAACAAGTAAGAATATAGCTCAAAAGTAAATAGCCGACTGTGTTGTGTGCGTTGCAATGGATGTGCTCTCTATTTATACTAAGGAAATAATCATAAACTAGCCAATAAACCCTTGAATCTCGCACAGTTAGTTGAGTTCTATCTTTTTGCCGTTGCTTGGCGTTGAGTAGATAAGACTTTGTTGTTGACTGAGTCTCTAAATAGATCACGTTTCTTTGTTTGTGATCCACGATCTGCGTATCATTACCTAAAAAATAGGAACAACTGTACCTTGGATTGACCTAGTCTTCAATTGATCACATGGTTGATATTGTGATCCTAAAAAATAGGATCTGTGAACTGTGTTCAAGTCGTCGGCTCAGGTTGTCACGTCAGGATGTAAAGTCAACATGTAAAGTCAACATGAAGAGTCAACATGTTGAGTCAAGATGGAAGATGTAACTTCAGGATGTCAACATGTAGAGTCAAGATGTAACTTCAGGATGTCAACATGTAGAGTCAAGATGAAAGATGTAACTTCAAGATGTCAACATGTAGAGTCGAGATGTAAGATGTAAACTTAAGTCGTTATTTCCAGGATGTAGATATAGTGCTGTGAGATTTTTCACCCCAAACAGTCTAGATTGAAATTTATTAGTGGTTATCTCTGATTCTCATATACTACTATGTAATAAGAGATTCGTCAAAATCATAATGTAATAGGAAACAATTGTTGTATTTCTTGTATTCACTATTTCGTACATAATTGGCAGTAGTAATTAAGACCAGTAAAAATATAAAATACACAAAGATATGCAATCGGCAGTGTACATAAGTAGTGAAAATTACCCCATTGTGAAGGAGTGTTAAGAGCTTGTTGATTGAATCTCTGAACATTGTAGAGCTCCATTATTCGGTCATAATTCTCGCCCCACCGCTTCCCACTTGTTGAACATCCCGGCTCAACAAGCATTCAGTGATGATCAGCAAACCGTGTAAAAGGACCTATAAAACTCAAAAGGATATCTAGTGCGGTTTGGACTTAATATGTACATGTCATTCAATATAAACAATCCGGTATTCGTCTGACAAAGCTCACACAAATAAGAGGCTTTAGCTGTCTCTTTCCAACTTTTCACAAGTATTACTAAAAATTAATGACTAAAGTACCAAAATTACCCTTATTTATTTCACTCAACAAACCAGTTAATAAACTGCAACAAATTCCAATTTAAGGCTAAAACAAACGACAGTTATTTGGACCGGAGAGAGTAATATATTTATATATAAAAAAAAAGTGGCAAAAGGGACAAATTAGTGCATACTTGAAGCGTATTCTTTTGAGATTATTTCCTCCACTAGGCAGAGAAACAAAAGTAATTTGAACACCTGTGCCATCCATTCTTTTGTCTCCTCGTCCTCCATGACCACTTCACCCGATTATGCAGAGACATATTCTAACCCTCCAGGTATATGGTCGCCCCTCATTGCCCCAGAAAATCTAGAGTCATATCCCTTGGTAGGGTGATGACCCATGCGGGTGTTGAGCTAGAGCTTCCAGTTTGCAAGTAAGGGTATGACACCCCTTCTGAAATGGTATCAAAGACGGGGTATGGTCTGTGTCCTTTCTTCCCTTTATAAGCTCCAGAAACTTTCAAAGCAATATCTTTAATCTGCACGTATTTGGAATGGAATAACTTAAGTTCATAACTGTTAGTAAGATTGTTCCTTGTAATTTTATATGCAACTATAACTTGAACTACTTTTGGAAGGTTAAAAGGAGAAGGATGAGTATTAACATCTGACGCACGGCAGACACATTTTAAAACTAATTATTTTAATTATCATTTGGGGAGCCGCTGATTGAAAGAATCTAACGATGCTTTGTCAAACAACAAAAGAGGGAAGAAAATTAGATGCAAACTGAAAGCGGCAAGACCTGACTAACTAAGACAATGCCATGTTTGTTTACAGCGATATACCACTGAGGAAATTTTGTGATTTTCCAGTCACAAAGTCGGTCTCAGGTATATATATCGATTTGACGAGTCAAAAGGACCAAATATTGTTATGCATATGAAAGAGATTAATTTCAAAGAGGTAACAAGTAACATGATTGATGAAAATATTCAATATATATAGAGTTACGCAACAAGATCTTTGTAGAAATAACAAATGTTAGTGTTAAAGGGAAGATAGAAATCCTTCTGATCACTTTCTTTTTAGTAGAGAATAATTGATTACTGTTTGTCCTAAATAGTGAAGGAGAGAAGAGAAGACTCAATTCTAATTGCAATTATTGATCTTCAAAGATTTTACTTTGAAAGTTGCATCTCAAAATATTCTGATATACAACTTGCACAACCAAGTTTTTTTTTCCAAAATCAAGTCACATACTCATCAATTTTGCCATCCATAAACAAGCTCTGATTTTCCTCTGGGAAAATTACCGATCTATGCAATGTATCAGGTCTTAATATTCAATTAATGTAACGTAGTGCTTACTTTTAAAAATAGACAACGTACTTGCTTATTGTGTATCAAATAATGCAACGTAATAAATTTTTAGCCGCTACTACGTTGGATACAACTTACTTCAAGTACGTTTGTCAAATTGTTCGTACTTTGCATTATTTTGCATTATTTGATACAACTGCTTCAAGTACGTTTCACAATGTAAGAAATCGCTACTACGTTGCATTAATTGATATAAATCGGACACTACAACAACAACAACAACAACAACAACAACAACAACAACAACAACAAAGCCTTAGTCCCAAAATAATTTGGGGTCGGCTAACATGAATCCTCATATGTCATCGTGATAAAAGGAAGAGAGAGAGAAAGAGAAACAGAAAGAGAAAGAGAGAGAGAGAGAGAGCGAGCGAGAGAGAGAGAGAGAGAGAGAAAGAGACGAAAAAGATGGAGAAAATAAAATAAAATAAAATAAATAAATAAATAATAATAATAAAAAGTACGATCAACCCCCATCATTCACATGAATTTTCGCCCTCCACTCTGGCCTCTTCAACGCCACATCTTCATCCACTCCGAGTAAACTTATATCATTTTCAATCACCTTAATCCAAGTTTGCTTGGGTCTTCCCCTACCCCTCGCCATTTTATCACTTCTCCACTCTTCAGGCCTCCTAACCGGTGCATCACTCGATCTCCGTCTCACATGACCAAACCACCTTAGACGATGCTCCCTCATTTTATCCTCAATGGGCGCAACTCCTACTTTACCCCTGATCACCTCATTTCTCAATCGATATTTTCTTGTATGTCCACACATCCATCGTAGAATATGTTGGGTTTCGTTGTAACATGCGCAGCGGAAAATAGCATTTAAAATTTTATGAAACCCAAAGCCCATAGATCCATTCATATTATTAAATCAAATACTTGCAATATGAATACAAGAAAAACTAACCCTTGATGACTTTGAATTTGGTCTTTGATCTTGGTGGAGAAATTGAAACTTTAATCACAAACAAGTAAGAACACGAACTTTGAAGATGATGAGCTTCACCCTCTAGCGGTATCCACACGTTGAACAAATATCAAGAACACTTGATCTTGGTTGCTAGACCAAAATTGTGAAACACGTTTTCACAATTAATATGAACAATATGGAATATTATTTGTGTATTATTTTGTTCTTCAATCTAGGATGTCTTAGAACAAAATAAAACTCTCTCAAACTCTTTGGAGACTTGCACAAAAGCTAGGGTAGTGTTCTGGCCGAATTTGACTGTTTATATACAAGTTAGACCTATTCCAAATAGGAAACTTGTGTCAAAACCCGTCCAAAATTCTTTTCCTAATTAAATCAGGAAATCTGTCCCGACTTACTGTGCGGCCACCCAAAATCAGGTGTGCGGTCGCCCAAACATGTGCGGCCGCCCAGCCTGGTTTGTGCGGTCGCACACCAGGATCAGAGAGCCTTAATTTCCAATATAGTCCTTTAAGGATTCGTTCTATTGTGTGTGACCCTCTAGGATTGTACTAAGTTGGCAATGGGTTCAAACATGAATCCATAAGATATGAT
Organism: Campanula takesimana; assembly: GCA_026119855.1. Taxonomy (NCBI): domain Eukaryota; kingdom Viridiplantae; phylum Streptophyta; class Magnoliopsida; order Asterales; family Campanulaceae; genus Campanula; species Campanula takesimana. The sequence goes on from JAOWBW010002248.1 coordinate 24,961, forward strand.
TAGGTTCTAGCAAACCGTCATACCTACCCAAATAGTATAACTAGATACAAGTTCGCATTCCTTTAGAATATGTCACAATCCCTTTGTCCACGATCTCATTGAACACAAGTCATGGTCAAACGGTCAACTTGTTTTTGTTCAATACTTTCTCGATTCCGAATATGTTGATAATCCAAATGACATTGATCTAATCAATTCATATGAGTCCGGCCGAACATTTTCATCAACATCATTCCTACGAGAGGCCTAAGCTTTAGATCTCTCCGAAGAGGGATAAATCCATTTAGCTTATTATTCTTCCCTACGTGAATCCGATTATGCCAATCATACCCTTTATAACTACCCGGTTAAAGTTAGCGTTTGAATATGTCAAACATAATGTTCATCAAGTGGAAGACTATAATAACTTCATGTCTAAGGATTTGAATGACATAACTAATATGAGATATATGTACGACATAGACCATGACATAAATCTCATACGGCGGGTCATGTCCAGTACCTTGTTCCAAACAAGTACCCATAAATCTAACATGATCATTTAGCCTTTATACTAGTGCTTAACAAGTAATAGGGACGGGGATTATTATGAGTAAACATGAATAACAATAATAATCAAAACATCTCTTTATTGATATGAAATAAATGATAACAATTACAACGTTTATTAATTGTGCCTAGGGCACCACTACCAACAATCTCCCACTTGCCCTAGGTCCAATCTCCCATGTATCTAATACCCATGGACCTAACATGACCATCATGTTTAGCTTGTGAAAGTCCCTTTGTTAGCGGGTCCGCAACATTGTCATCAGTAGGTACTCTGCATATATTCACGTTTCCCCTATCAACGATTTCTCGAATAATATGAAAACGCCTAAGTATGTGTTTGGATTTCTGATGTGCCCTTGGTTCCCTTGTTTGAGCAATATCACCATTATTATCACAATAAAGGTCTATTAGATTAGCAATACTAGGAACCACTTCAAGTTCAGTGATGAACTTCTTAATCCAAACAGCTTCCTTTGCAGCATCCGATACAGCAATGTACTCAGCTTCCATTGTAGAATCAGCGGTTGTACTTTGCTTGGAACTCTTCCAGCTTACAGCTCCACCATTTAACATAAACACAAAACCCAATTGCGATCGACTATCATCTTTGTCAGTTTGGAAGCTTGCATCCGTGCAAGCACTTACAACGAGATCATCTTCCATTCCTCCATAGACCAAAAACGAGTCTTTAGTCCTTTTCAAGTACTTAAGAATCGCTTTTACAGCCACCCAATGTTTTTCACCGGGTACGGATTGGTATCTACTTGTCATGCTCAAAGCATAAGATACATCCGGCTTAGTACAAATCATGGCATACATGATGGACCCAATTTCCGAAGCATATGGAACATCATTCATTTTCTCACGCTCATCTTTTGTCTTAGTACATTGAGTCTTGCTTAGAGAAACTCCATGTAACACCGGCAAGGTACCTCTTTTAGAATTTTCCATACGGAATCTTCTAATGACCTTGTCAATGTATGTACTTTGGCTTAAACCAAGTAGCTTCCTTGATCTATCTCTATAGATCTTAATGCCAAGTATACATGTGGCTTCACCCATATCTTTCATTGCGAAGCACTTTCCTAACCAACTCTTCACAGATTGAAGTGTAGGAATGTCGTTTCCAATGAGTAATATGTCATCCATATATAAAATAAGGAATAAAACTATGCTCCCACTAATCTTCTTGTATACACAAGGTTCATCTTCGTTCTTGATGAAACCAAACTCTTTGACCGATTCATCAAAACGGAGATTCCAACTCCTAGAAGCTTGCTTTAATCCATAGATGGATCTCTGCAATTTACATAGCTTAGAATTCTGTTCAAAACCCTCTGGTTGTGTCATGAACACATCCTCTTGTAGTTTTCCATTTAGGAAAGCAGTTTTGACATCCATTTGCCATATTTCATAGTCATGATATGCGGCAATGGCAAGCAAAATTCTTATAGACTTGATCATTGCTACGGGTGAAAAGGTTTCATCATAGTCAATACCATGAACTTGCCTATAACCTTTCGCTACAAGTCCAGCTTTGTAAGTATGCACCTTCCCATCCATGTCAGTCTTCTTCTTGAAGACCCATTTGCATCCTATGGTTTTTACACCTTCGGGTGCATCAATCAAATTCCAAACGTGATTGTATTGCATGGATTGCAATTCGGATTCCATGGCTCCAAGCCACTTGTCCGAATCAGGAAAGGACATCGCCTCTTGATAGGTTGTTGGTTCATCATTCTCAATGATTTCCACATCATTACTATCCGTTACGAGAAATCCATATCTCTCGGGCTCGGATCGTAATCTACTAGATCTGCGAGTGACTTGTATATTTTGAACAGGTTCCACAACTCCTTGTGTTTCTTGTTCTTGTTCCACTATTGGTTCAATGTTATTTTTTGGGTCTCGAATTTCTTCAAGATTTATTTTACTCCCACTGATTTCTTTGGAGAGAAACTGTTTCTCTAGAAAGACACCAGTTCGGGCATCAAACACTTTGTTGTCCTCTTGGTTGTAAAAGTAATATCCTTTAGTTTCCTTAGGATATCCCAAGAAAATACATTTATCAGATTTGTGTGCTAGTTTGTCAGAGACAAGTATTTTGACAAAAGCTTCGCAACCCCAAATCCTCATGAAAGACAAGCTAGGTTTCTTTCCGCTCCACATCTCATATGGAGTCTTTGGAACCGATTTAGTTGGAACTTGATTTAGTGTGAAAGAAGCGGTTTCTAGAGCGTAACCCCAAAAGGATATTGGAAGATCAACTTGACTCATAATTAATCGAACCATGTCTAACAAAGTCCGATTTCTCCTCTCGGACACACCATTCCATTGTGGTGTTCCGGGTGGAGTCAATTGTGAAATTATTCCATAATTCTTTAGATGATCATCAAATTCATGGCTTAAGTATTCTCCACCTCGATCCGATCGAAGTGCTTTAATACTTTTGCCAAGTTGTTTTTCTACTTCATTTTGAAATATTCTAAATATCTCAAATGCTTCACTTTTATGTTTCATTAGGTAAACATACCCAAATCTACTATAATCATCGGTGAAGGTTATGAATTATTGAAATCCTCCCCTAGCATTGCTACTTAATGGTCCGCATACATCGGAATGGATCAACCCCAATAAGTCACTTGCCCTTTCACCTAGCTTGGTAAAAGGTGTCTTAGTCATTTTCCCAAGAAGATAGGACTCACAAGTATCATATGACCCAAGGTCACATGAACCCAAGAGACCGTCCCCATGGAGTTTTGAGATATGCTTCTCATTAATATGACCAAGACGGCAATGCCACAAATAAGAATGATTTTCATCATTAGGTTTAGATTTCTTATTTATATGATAGACATTTTCATTATTTTCATTCTTGACATCTAAGACATAAAAGCCATTAAATGAATTAGCAATACCATAAAGCACATCATTTAAATAAATAGAAAATTTCTTATTCTCAATAAGAAACTTAAAACCTTCATTATCCAAACAAGAAATTGAAATAATATTTCAACTTAAATCCGGTACATAATGGTAATTGTTCAAAACAAGTATTAAACCGGAAGGTAAAGTGACTTCATAAGTCCCTACGGCTAATGCAGCAACTCTTGCTCCATTCCCCACGCGTAGGTCTACCTCACCCTCTTTAAGTAGTCTCCTATTCTTTAGTCCCTGCACATTTAAACAAATGTGAGAACCACATCCGGTATCCAATACCCAAGAATCAGTGGTAGAAAGGAGAATATCTATCATATAGATACCTGAAGTCGACGCAGTCTTGCTGCCCTTCTTCTTCTTTTGCTCTTCCAAGAAAGCCTTGCAATTACGTTTCCAATGACCAATTTCTTGATAATGGAAACAAATTGCATCCTTTTATGAATCGGGTTTAGCCTCAGAAGCATTGGCAACCTTTGCCTTGCTTATCTTGGGTTTGACAACTTTTGCCTTACCCTTTCCTTTGGCACTAGCCTTCTTTCCTTCATGAACCAAGAGTACAGGAGAACCTTTCTCCACAATCTTCATTTCCGCAGTTTTAAGCATCCCATGCAACTCGGAGAGATTCTTATCCATTCCATGCATGTTATAATTCATCACAAACTGATTATAACTTTTAGGCAATGAATTAAGAATGAGATCCGTGGCTAGCTCCAATAGGATTGGATAGCCAAGTTTCTCAAGATGCTCCACATAACCTTTCATTTTAAGCATGTGAGGACTTACTTGTTGCCCTTCACTCATTTTGCAAGAAGTGAATGCAACAATGGTCTTGTACCTCTCTTGCCTAGCTTGCTCTTGAAACATGGCTCTTAACTCCAAGCCTATCTCATAGGCTTCCAAATGTTCCAAACTTTGTTGGAGTTGTGAGCACATAGTAGCAAGCATGAGAAAACTCACATCTCTAGAATCATTATGATGTTTCTTGTAACTGTCTCTTTCTGCCCTAGGGGTAGTAGGTTCTGGTTCAGCAGGAAGTGGCCCATCGAGAATGTACAACTTATCTTCTTGCCTTAGAACAATTCTTAGGCTACGGATCTAATCCATAAAGTTAGTACCATTCTCTTGGAGCTTATCCTTCTCAAGGATCGATCGCAACGAAATTGATTGAGTGTTGTTAGTCATTATCTACAATTATGCAAAATTTCCAAAATTTAATAAGTACCAATTTTCATTAAAGAAATTAACAATGTATTTTTCCAAAAAATACTCCCACTAAATTATACAACCTTATTTATACATCCAATGTATAGTATAATTTAAATGGGTTAAGAACCCGCTTTAATTTAATTTTAAGTCTGCTAAGGCGGATTACACAAAATCAAATTAATTAGGTAGACAACTCTTGTCAATCATATCTCATATGACTCTTAGTTCCTTTTATGATATTCTTCAAGAAATCCTATTTCAAAAAGCATGTTAAATCTCATCTTTGCCTAGGCCCAAAACTGTTTTGACGCCTAATTAAGTCTAACCATTTTAAACGTATAGTTAATGTGCCTCGCTAGGGCGTGCCCACATTATCTATCTTGCTCATACATAAATAAAGTCAATGCATCTCGCTAGGGCGAGTCTACATTAAAATCACCCATGTATTAACAAGTGTTTTAATCATGGCATGGCAATAAAGGACTTAAAACTTTCTTTTAAGGTTCATCACATATAGCATACAACACATTTATGAGCACATAATATAAACATGTTACGCATCAAGTTTAGCCACTAAATTAATCTCCATTAATTTAAGCATAATATTTATGTGTCATTAGTTTCTCTATAATTATGAGGATGAGACTATTTCAACTTTGGTTATTATCTTCAAATCAAGATAACAAGAAGTGCGGCCGAAACTAAGCCATAAGGCATCCACAATTCCGCACTAATTCAAGAAACCAAGAAAGTAGTCCATGTGGCCGAAACTAAGCAATAGATGGTCTCGATGAACGTAGGCCAATTGCATCCACAATTCCACATAGATCTCCAATCTTTGAATCAAGAACTTTGTTTCACAATTTTAGCAATTATGAACTCTTCATAATTCTAACTTCGTTTTATCTTTGAAACTTCGATTGCTATCAAGTTTGGGAAACACAGTCTCGATGAATGTAGATTAGCCATCCAAACCTTGAACCAATCTTAGAATCACAAGACTAAAACAAATAGGAAAATCAAACCCCAAGATCCACACCCAAATCAACTGCCCAAAACCCATTCCAGATCAGCAGGCCTGGCCGGTCTTGTCACTGGTCTGGTCGGACCCCATCAAAATTCTAGATTCTGACCAAAAACCAAAAGTCAGAATCCTGACAACTGTGCGGCCGCCCAAGAAAAACTGTGCGGTCGCCGAAACTTGTGCGGCCGCCCAGGGTTTTCTGTGCGGTCGCGCAGTAGCATCAGAATGAATTTTTAAAGTTCGAAAATTTGTTTCAAAATTGTTTTTCCCCGATTATCAAAACTTTGATCCAATCAAGATTAATAATCAAACAATTCAGAATCCATCATAATATTTAGTGCGATTGAATAGTTCGATTAAAGTTGTAAAACAATAAACCACATAAAATTATATAACACATAAACATCATATATCCAATATTCATATCATGATAGACACATAAACAATTTATATACACACAACATGATCAAGGTATTGAAATAATCAACATGAACGAGGCTCTGATACCACTGTTGGGTTTCGTAGTAACATGCGCAGTGGAAAATAGCATTTAAAATTTTATGAAACCCAAAGCCCATAGATCCATTCATATGATTAAATCAAATGCAATATGAATACTAGAAAAACTAACCCTTGATGACTTTGAATTTGGTCTTTGATCTTGGTGGAGAAATTGAAGCTTTAATCACAAACAAGTAAGAACACGAACTTTAAAGATGATGAGCTTCACCCTCTAGCAGTATCCACACCTTGAACGAATATCAAGAACACTTGATCTTGGTTGCTAGACCAAAATTGTGAAGCACGTTTTCACAATTAATATGAACTATATGGAATATTATTTGTGTATTATTTTGTTCTTTAATCTAGGATGTCTTAGAACAAAATAAAACTCTCTCAAACTCTTTGGAGACTTGCACAAAATCTAGGGTAGTGTTCTGGCCGAATTTGACTGTTTATATACAAGTTAGACCTATTCCAAATAGGAAACTTGTGTCAAAACCCGTCCAAAATTCTTTTCCTAATTAAATCAGGAAATCTGTCCCGACTTACTGTGCGGCTGCCCAAAATCAGGTGTGCGGTCGCCCAAACATGTGCGGCCGCCCAGCCTGGTTTGTGCGGTCTCACACCAGGATCAGAGAGCCTTAATTTCTAATATAGTCCTTTAAGGATTCGTTCTATTGTGTGTGACCCTCTAGGATTATACTAAGTTGGCAATGGGTTGAAACATGAATCCATAAGATATGATTAGGTTCTAGCAAACCGTCATACCTACCCAAATAGTATAACTAGATACAAGTTCGCATTCCTTTAGAATATGTCACAATCCCTTTGTCCACGATCTCATTGAACATAAGTCATGGTCAAACGGTCAACTTGTTTTTGTTCAATACTTTCTCGATTCCGAATATGTTGATAATCCAAATGACATTGATCTAATCAATTCATATGAGTCCGGCCGAACATTTTCATCAACATCATTCCTACGAGAGGCCTAAGCTTTAGATCTATCCGAAGAGGGATAAATCCATTTAGCTTATTATTCTTCCCTACGTGAATCCGATTATGCCAATCATACCCTTTATAACTACTCGGTTAAAGGTAGCGTTTGAATATGTCAAACATAATGTTCATCAAGTGGAAGACTATAATAACTTCATGTCTAAGGATTCGAATGACATAAGTAATATGAGATATATGTACGACATAGACCATGACATAAATCTCATACGGAGGGCCATGTTCAGTACCTTGTTCCAAACAAGTACCCATAAGTCTATCATGATCATCCCATGATCATTTAGCCTTTATACTAGTACTTAACAAGTACTAGGGACGGAGATTATTATGAGTATACATGAACAACAATAATAATCATCACATCTCTTTATTGATATGAAATAAATGATAACAATTACAACGTGTATTAAACGTGCCAAGGGCACCACTACCAACAGCATACGCATCTCCGTTACATTCATCTTATGAATATGACACTGTTTCACAGCCCAACATCCAGTGCCATAAAGCAATGCAGGCCTAATTGCCGTACGATAGAATTTTCCCTTTAATCTATTTGGCATGCCACGATCACAAAGAAACCCTATGTCACTCTTCCACTTCAACCAACCTGCTTTAATCCTATGAGCCACATCTCCATCCAATTCTCCATCTTTTTGGATAATAGATCCAAGACAATCTTTCCATCGAATGTGATCACTCCTGTCTCTCTGCTTCCAACTTTGCTAAATTTACACTCCATTTATTCAGTTTTGCTTCTGCTTAACCTAAAACCTCGAGATTCTAAAGTGCATCTCCACAACTCCAATTTACTTTCAACACCTTGTTTTGTCTCATCAATTAGCACAATATCATCTGCGAACAGCATACACCATAGAATATCATCTTGGATTGACCTCATCACTTCGTCCATTATCAGGGCAAAGAGAAAGGGACTAAGTGCAGAGCCTTGATGCACTCCAATCGTGATAGGGAACTCTTATGTCTTCCCAACGCTTGTCCATACACTAGTACTAACTCCATTATACATGTCCTTAATAATATCAATATATTTCTTTGAAATGCCTTTCTTAACTAAAGCCCACCAAAGTACCTCTCTTGGCACTTTATCATACGCCTTCTCCAAATCAATGAAAACCATGTGCAAATGTTTCCTTTTATCTCGATATTTCTCCATGATTTGTCTCATAAGATAGATTGCGTCCATAGTCGATCTGCCGGGCATAAATCCAGATTGGTTATCCGAAATATTCACAATTTTTCTTAGCCGTTGTGCAATCACTCTTTCCCAAAGTTTCATAGTATGGCTCATTAGTTTGATCCAGAGTAAACTGCTTTTCTGCCCCTCGTACTATGGCCCCAACATCAATTTGACACTCGTACTATTGAAACAAAAAATGTATGATACGTACTATAGTTTTATTAGCAAAATTAACCAATTTACTATTTAGTTGTTAAATTTTTTTAACGAACATTATTTTTTAACAGGCATTAATTTATTTTAACAAAGATTAATAACTTAACGGAAATTTTTGAGGAAAAAATTGAAAACTCATCTTAACAAAACTAACTTTTATTATCTCCATCATCTTCCCAAACCCAACATCCACCCCCACCCTTTCCCAGCCCAACACGCCACCACCGCCCCCATCACCACCGCCACAAACCATCACAACCAGTCACCACTCCACCTAACCAACTCCACCATTTTCGATTCGCCATTCACCCAACACAACAAATACAGCAACAACAAAACAATCCAACCTGACTCTCTTCAATTTACTGTACTATAAATCAACTATTCCACACCCAATTCACACAAATCCATCTTTCTTCAACAATGGCGAATACTAGGTTTCTGTTTTTCATCCTTACCCTTTTCGCATTTTCATCTTCTGCCCTCTCTCGAACGTCCTTCACCTCATCAAAATTCACCGTTCTAGATGTTTCCGCTTCCATTTACAAAGCCATGAATGCGCTCAACATTCACCCTCAAGCTTCTTTAGAAACAAATACCCAGCAGCTTGAACAAAGCTTGTCTTCTTCTCTTTCTCTACAGCTACATTCTCGAATTTCTGTTCATAGAGGTTCCCACAAGGATTATAAATCACTCACTTTAGCTCTACTCGGCCGTGACTCAATACGAGTTAAATCACTGCAAAGTCGGTTAGATCTGGCGGTTTATGGAATTACAAAGGCAGATCTCAAACCTGTGGAGACTGAGTTCACAGTTGAAGAATTGGAAGTGCTGGTGATTTCTGGAACGAGTCAGGGAAGCGGTGAGTACTTCTCCCGAGTTGGAATCGGTCATCCGGTGAGTCAAGTTTACATGGTTCTGGACACTGGGAGCGATGTTAATTGGGTGCAGTGCGTACCATGCGGCGATTGTTACCAGCAAGCCGACCCTATTTTGAGGGAAAAATCGAATCTGGATTGTTTTGTTGTTGTTGTATTTGTTGTGTTGGGTGAATGGGGAATTGAAAATGGTGGAGTTGGTTAGGTGGAGTGGTGACTGGTTGTGATGGTTTGTGGCTGTGGTGATGGGGGCGGTGGTGGCGGTGTTGGGCTGGGAAAGGGTAGGGGTGGATGTTGGGTTTGGGAAGATGATGGAGATAACAAAAGTTAGTTTTGTTAAGATGAGTTTTCAATTTTTCCCTCAAAAATTTCCGTTAAGTTATTAATCTTTGTTAAAATAAATTATGCCCGTTAAAAAAATAATGTTCGTTAAAAAAATTTAACAACTGAATAGTAAATTGGTTAATTTTGCTAATAAAACTATAGTACGCATCATACATTTGTTGTTTCAATAGTACGAGTGTCAAATTGATGTTGGGGCCATAGTACGAGGGGCAGAAAAGCAGTTTACTCGTTTGATCCCTCGATAGTTGGCACAATCTTGGACATCACCTTTGTTCTTATACAAAGGGATTAGGGTACTTTTTCTCCACTCCAATGGCATTATGTTACTTCTCCATATCTTGTTGAATAGTGTTGTTAACCAATCTATTCCCCTCTCCCCAAAACATCTCCACACATCAATTGGTATTCCATCCGGCCCTACGGCTTTCTTTAATCCCATCTTTTCATCGCCATTTCCACTTCACCCTTTTGAATTTGCCGTATAAAATCTCTATTAATCATACTCGAAGGGATAGTTATATGTCCAATATCATGCTCTTGATTGCCATTAAACAAGGTATTGAAGTACGAACTCAACCTATCTTTTATCTCTTTATCCCCGACCAACACTCTTTGGTCTACATCCTTAACACATTTAACCCTCCCAATGTCTCGTTCCCTCTTATCCCTCATACGAGCAAGTCTATAGATGTCTTTTTCCCCTTCTTTTGTATCCAATCTATCATAAAGTTTCTGATTCACCTTTGCTCTTGCAACTTTTACTGCTTTCTTTGCTTCTCTTCTAGCCTCCTTATACCTCTCATAGTTCTCCTCACTCCTACATTTTCCCAATAATTTATAGCATTCTCGCTTGCTCTTTATCGCTTGCTTTACTTCCTCATTCCACCATGATGTGTCCTTACTTTGTGGCACACTTCCTTTAGATTCTCTAAGGACTTCTCTTGCTACCTCCTTTATGGTATGCTCCATCTTAGTCCAGGTCGAATCTATATCCATATCCTCCATATTACCCGACCAAATACCAGTAGTGGCCATCTTAGCTAGAAATCTCTGTTGATTCTCCCCTTGAAGCCTCCACCACTTGATTTTAGGTTCTACTAGTGGTTTTCTCTTCCTTGAAATTCTCTTACTTCGAAAATCAAGTACCACAAGTCTATGTTGAGTTGCAGTACTTTCACCTGGAATAACCTTGCAGTCAGTGTAACTCTTTCTACAAGCATTTCTTACTAAGAAGAAGTCAATCTGACTTGCATTACCTCCACTTTTATAGGTCACCAAGTGTGATTCTCTCTTCTTGAACCAAGTGTTCATTATACTCAAGTCATATGCCATCGCAAACTCCAGGATCCCGTTCCCTGCTTCATTCCACTCCCTAAAACCAAAACCTCCATGAATGCTCTCAAAGTCGTGTCGACTAGACCCCACATGACCATTAAGATCGCCACCAACGACTAACTTCTCACCACTAGGTACGCGTTGCACAACCTCTTCTAAATCTTCCCAGAACCCTTATTTAATAGATGCGTCCAACCCTATTTGTGGTGCATAGGCACTAATAATAGTTATAATCTCATCACTATCCACAAGTTTAATACCAATAATCCGGTCAGTCTTCCTGTACACCTCCACAACATCATCGATATAATCCTTATCAATAATGATACCTACTCCATTCCTACCCTTCTCCTTTCCTGAATACTAAATCTTAAAACCCCAAGGTGCTATTTCTTTAGCTTTCTCTCCAACCCACTTAGTTTCTTGTAGACACATTATGTGAATCTTCCTCCTCCTCATAACCTCCACCACTTCTGCTGATCTCCCTGTCAAAGAGCCTATGTTCCAAGTTCCAAAGTGCATCCCACTAATCTTACCCCCACCATGGACTAGATTCTTTACCCACACTCGTCCGCAATGCATGAACCCTTGCATATTTGACACCACCCCCGGGCGCTGAGGTGGCGCGTCGCTTCCGGGCGACGACCTAGCATCCTTTGCATACTTATCACTACACCCAGGCCTAGGAAGTGTAGCACGTCGCTGTGAAGGGAACGCCCCAACGATATTCATATTCGGATTCATGTCATAAGAAATGTGACAAAGTTTTTACGCTGGCTGTCACATGCCTACCGCAACCCTCATCCTTTATCCTGGCTTGGGACAAGAAAGGGTAAATCCTTAGCGGATTTAATCCTTGGTGGATTTTGATATAAATCAGACACTACGTTGCATAAATAGGTCGTTCTTCACTAAATACTCAGAATAATGTGTGGGTCGAAATTAGACAAGAATTCATTAGTGGGACACTTAAAAAGGACATTTATTATTTCTCGCTTTCTTAACATTAGTGTCTTGTCTTTTTGTCATTGATACCCACTTGTGCTTGCAAAGTGTGTGTGCGCCCCATAAGTATGTTAGAAAAATAAGTATCGTGACTAAGTAGAAGAGAGAAAATAAGTTAATGGATAGTTGTTGTGAATGGATATGAGAGACAAAATTGAACATTTTGGTAAGTAACTGTAAGTATAGGATGTCCAAAATGAAAATAAGTAGCGCGTATGGGACGGAGGGAGTATAGTTTAGGCCAAATTACATTTTACCCCCAAAGTATCCACCGATTCCCACTTTGCACCCCCGTTTGAAAAGTAAGTCTCTTTGGTACCTAAGTTTCCAATTTTTCCCACTTTACCCCCAGCGCAAACTGACGTTAGAAATCTGACATTAAATAGCACGTGTTGTCTCAAGTGATGGGCTTTTTAGTCTTATCGAGGTTAGGTCAATGGAGCGAAAAAATGATCGCCTTTATTTAGCACGTGACTTGTGCGTGGGCTGGTGAAACTAATGGATGGGTCGACTCAATTCATTGTGTACAGTACGACGGTAGGTGGTCTCTCTCTCCATTATAAATGCGATCAAAAATCAAATTAGGGTTTCTCTCTCTTAGAGATTAAAGATAATCAAGAAGTTGGTAATCGATTTTAGGGCAGCAATGCCGAAATCAACAGATGGTGAGACGAGTTCAAGAAGACCTGGTTTAGAAAACCCATATATAAATGCAGTAGAAGGTAATATTTTGATTTCCATGCTTTATTTAACTTGTAAATGTGTTTTAACTCAGATTTGTTACTATTTTATGGTTTTGTACTGAAATCAAAGTGATTTTTCTAAAGAAGAATCTTCTAGGGTTTATAAATTTATTAGTTTTTTACTTTAAGAATATTGATATAGAATATTGACATGTCATAGTAAAGACTACTATATTCTATGAAAAATGGTCCCCCTTTGTCCTTTTTCAATCATAAAGTCTGTGACTTTAATACTTTTCTAGTTTTTATAAGTTTATTTCATGATTTAGGTGTTATTGACAAGCTTTTTGTTTGTTTTTTCTTTTTGTCTGTCTTTGTCTTGGCCAGATGGTGAGTGTTTGTTTGTTAGGCTTCATCATGGTGGGGAGTTTATATACCATCCGTTTACAGTTTATGTGGGTGGTGATGTTGAAATTGTTAAGGTCAATGTGGGTGAAGCATCAATTAAAATGTTTGATATGATTTACAAGAATTTGGGGTACTCAACCTATGCTAGCTACTATTATTGAATTCCTAATAGTACGTTAGCAACAGGTTTGACTCTTATGTCTACGAATAATGATGTGATGAAAATGAGTGAATTGATTGATAAGAGTTCTAGGTTTGTTGATGTGTATTGTAAACAAAATGAATAGTATCAAAACTATAAAAGTGATTTTGGGAATGTTGACCAGTCAGGAGAAGGAGATGATGCAAGAGAGGGTGATCAAATTTCAGGGTATAGTGATAGTTCATATGGGGAGAGTGATGTGGACATTGATGAGTCAGAATGGATAGCAAATAAGAAGGGTCAAGAAAGAGATAGTAATGTGGAAGTGCCTTTAACTAACACATCAGATTTGAGAGGAAAGGGTAAGGAGATTGAATTATATGAGGATGGGGAGAAGAGAAGAAGGGGAAAATATAAGAAGAGGAAACCTAGTGGGAATGTGACACGAGAACTCGCTTGCAGACCTAGTGATAAGTTTAATGTTGAGTCTGACTATGATGGTGACTCTGATGGTTTTGAAAGTATGGGAGGTTATGATTATGATGAGGATGATCCAAGCTACAAAATGGGGAGAAAAAAGGCACCTAAATGCAAACATTTAATCCCAAAACAGATATGGAAAATCCAAATTTCAGCTAGGGATGCAATTCACTGATAGTAAGGAGTTTAGACAAGCAGTGAGGACTTATTCCATCAAGCAGTCTAAGGGAATAACATTTGTTAAGAATGAGAAACTAAAAGTTAGTGCTAGATGTAAGGATGGGTGCCCATGGTATATTTATGGCTCTCAGGCTCCTAAAGGGGATAGTACTTTCAGAATTAAAACATTTGTTGACAATCATACCTGTAGTAATATTGTCAAGAGTTCTTGTATTAATGCTAGGTGGATTGGGGATATATACACTGACAGAATCAAATTAAACCCAACATGGAACAGTGAGTCATTTTTTACCACAGTGGGTAAAGAACTTCAAGTTGAAGTGTCTAAGAGCAGTGGTTACAGAGCCATGTCGATTGCAAAGAAGAATGCTGAGGTGTCTTTGAGGGATCAGTATGGCTGTTTGTTGGATTATAAAGAAGAACTAGTCAGATCCAATCCTGGAACAACAGTTGAGGTTCAGTGTGATTATGAAACAGGGGAGCCACTGTTCAAAAGAATTTACATCTGCCTTGGGGGAATGAAAAAAGGGTTTTTAGAGGGTTGTAGAAAGGTGATTGGATTAGATGGCTGTTTCTTGAAGGGTCCAGTTAAGGGTATGATACTTTCAGCTGTTGAGGTGGATGCTAATAATGGTATGTGGCCTTTGGCCTATGCAGTTGTTGAGGGTGACAATAAGGACTCTTGGTCCTGGTTTTTATAATATTTGGCAGATATTAACTTGCAAAACTCTTTAGCTTGGACCTTCATTTCTGACAAACAAAAGGGTCTTGTCCCTAGCCTTGAAGCCTTTGTACCTGATGCAGAAATTAGATTTTGTGTGAAGCACTTGCATGATAACTTTAAACTCAAATAGAGGTAATGCTTTGAAAAAACAACTATATGCTTGTGCTAAATCTACGTATGCTGAGAGATTTAACTTAGAGATGGAAGAATTAAAGAAAATGGATGCAAATGCTTATGAGTGGTTGGTTGGGAAAACACCTGCACATTGGAGTAGAGCCTTTTTTTTGACATCTCAGTGTTGTGATATTCTCCTGAATAATTTATGTGAGACTTTCAATTCTTGCATTTTGAAGGCTAGGACTAAGCCTATCCTAGAACTGTTGGAATGGATTAGGATGTATCTCATGTCTAGGTTGCAGAAGTGTAGAGAGAAAATGAGAGCATATCAGGGGGTGATTTGTCCATGAATGATTGGGAAATTGGACACTAACAAAGCAATATCACATTCCTTTATATCAGTGTGGGTAGGTGTGATGAAGTTTCAGGTGAGAGGGATGTATGGTGATCAATTTGATGTGGATTTAAGTCTGCAAGAGTGTTCTTGTAGAAGATGGCAACTTTCTGGTATCCCTTGTGCGCATGGAATATCTGCATTAAATCACAACAACCTTAATCCTGATTTATATGTGGCTGATTGGTACAAGAAAGACACTTATATGAAGGCATATAAGAATATGATATTTCCAATGAGGGGCAACGATATGTGGACAAAGTCTGGTATATATCTGCACCCTCCTATTGAGAAAACAATGCCTGGAAGGCCTAAAAGGAGAAGGATCAGACAGGTGGATGAGAGCAATAACAACAATAAATTGAGAAGGTACCAAGATTCTGTTAGGTATGGAACATGTGGTAATGAGTACCACAATGCCATGACTTGTCCCAAAAAACCACCAGCTGATGTAAGAAAATATAGAGAGGAGGAGGTGCCACAAGGAGGAAGAAAGAAATTACCTGTAAATTATTAATTTAAATGTTTATGTGTCTTTTAATGAAGTTAATACATTTAATATCTATCATTATGCACAGGTCAAGAGGAAAGAACAAGCAAGAGAACAAGTGGAAGCAAGTGAAAACAGAGGTGGGCATGCTGAGGAATACATAAGAAAATCAAAAAGGCTGAATCAATCAAGTGAAATCACAAATGTGGTAAGAAATGCTTCATTATTACTTTACAACTTAATTGATTTTTGTCATATCTTAAATGCATTTCATATCTTTTCAGGAGATGAATAGAGCAACTTTGTCACAAGGATATACTAGGAACAAGGTGGTCAACAAAAACAAGGAGAAGAACCCCAAAACTTTGTCCCAAGATAGTGGCCTTAAGCTGCAACCTGGTCAAAGGATGACAGTGCCAACACTACCTACTGCTGCAGTAACAATTGGCAGTACATCAGTTCCAGCTTCATCATTTATGTGGAATGGAAAAAGGTTTATCACAACGACCCAACTTAAAGACTCAGTAGCTCCTGCAACAACAAAAAAGTGACATGAAGATTCAATGTTTTGTTCAGATTATGACTTATTTGGAGTTTTTGTTTTGTTCAGATTATGACCAAGTGGGTTGGTTTGTTTTTTAATATTTACCTCTTTTGAATGGTCTTAGACAGTGACCTGTACTTATTTGGTCTTTTGGTTAAATGGCTTGGTGGCCAATGGTGGATATATTAAAGTAACAATTATGTACTTGTAACAAGGTTCCAAAATAGCCAAGTACATAATTGTTACTTCAATATATCCACCATTGGCCACACAAGCCATTTAACCAAAAGACCAAATAAGTACAGGTCGCTGTCTAAGACCATTCAAAAGAGGTAAATATTAAAAAAACAAACCAACCCACATGGTCATAATCTGAACAAAACAAAAACTCCAAATAAGTCATAATCTGAACAAAACATTGAATCTTCATGTCACTTTTTTTTTGTTGCAGCAGCTACTGAGTCTTTAAGTTGGGTCGTTGTGATACACCTTTTTCCATTCAACATATATGACGAAGCTGGAACTGATGTACTGCCAATTGTTACTGCAGCAGTAGGTAGTGTTGGCATTGTCATCCTTTGACCATGTTGCAGGTTAAGGCCACTATCTTGGGACAAAGTTTTGGGGTTCTTCTCCTTGTTTTTGTTGACCACCTTGTTCCTAGTAGATCCTTGTGACAAAGTTTCTCTATTCACCTCCTGAAAAGATATGAAATGCATTTAAGATATGACAAAAATCAATTAAGTTGTAAAGTAATAATGAAGCATTTCTTACCACATTTGTGATTTCACTTGATTGATTCAGCCTTTTTGATTTTCTTATGTATTCCTCAGCATGCCCACCCCTGTTTTCACTTGCCTCCACTTGTTCTCTTGCTTGTTCTTTCCTCTTGACCTGTGCATAATGATAGATATTAAATGTATTAACTTCATTAAAAGACACAAAAACATTTAAATTAATAACTTACAGGTAATTTCTTTCTTCCTCCTTGTGGCACCTCCTGATCTCTATATTTTCTTACATCAGTTGGTGGTTTTTGGGGACAAGTCCTGGCATTGTGGTACTCATTACCACAGGTTCCACACCTAACAGAATCTTGATACCTTCTCAATTTATTGTTGTTATTTCTCTCATCCACCTGTCTGATCCTTCTCCTTTTAGGCCTTCCAAGCATTGTTTTCTCAACAGGAGGGTGCACGTATCTACCAGACTTTGGCCACATATCTTTACCCCTCATTGGAAATATCATATTCTCATATGCCTTCATATAAGTGTCTTTCTTGTACTAATCAGCCACATATAAATCAGGATCAAGGTTGTTGTGATTTAATGCAGATATTCCATGCGCACAAGGGATACCAGAAAGTTGCCATCTTCTACAAGAACACTCTTGCAGACTTAAATCCACATCAAATTGATCACCATACATCCCTCTCACCTAAAACTTCATCACACCTGCCCACACTGATATAGAAGAATGTGATATTTCTTTGTTTGTGTCCAATTTCCCAATAATTCTTGGACAAATCACCCCCTGATATGCTCTCATTTTCTCTCTACACTTCTGCAACCTAGACATGAGATACATCCTAATCCATTCCAACAGTTCTAGGATAGGCTTAGTCCTAGCCTTCAAAATGCAAGAATTGAAAGTCTCACACAAATTATTCAGGAGAATATCACAACACTGAGATGTCGAAAAAAAGGCTCTACTCCAATGTGCAGGCGTTTTCCCAACCAACCACTCATAAGAATTTGCATCCATTTTCTTTAATTCATCCATCTTTAAGTTAAATCTCTCAACATACGTAGATTTAGCACAAGCATATAGCTGTTTTTTCAAAGCATTACCCCTATATTTGAGTTTAAAGTTATCATGCAAGTGCTTCACACAAAATCTAATTTCTGCATCAGGTACAAGGGCTTCAAGGCTAGGGACAAGACCCTTTTGCTTGTCAGAAATGAAGGTCCAAGCTGAAGAGTTTTGCAAGTTAATATCTGCCAAAAGATATTCTAAAAACCAGGACCAAGAGTCCTTATTTTCACCCTCAACAACTGCATAGGCCAAAGGCCACATACCATTATTAGCATCCACCCCAACAGTTGAAAGTATCATACCCTTAACTGGACCCTTCAAGAAACAACCATCTAATCCAATCACCTTTCTACAACCCTCTAAAAACCCTTTTTTCATTCCCCCAAGGCAGATGTAAATTCTTTTGAACACTGGCTCCCCTGTTTCATAATCACACTGAACCTCAACTGTTGATTCAGGATTGGATCTGACTAGTTCTTCTTTATAATCTAACAAACAGCCATACTGATCCCTCAAAGACACCTCAGCATTCTTCTTTGCAATCGACATGACTCTGTAACCACTGCTCTTAGACACTTCAACTTGAAGTTCTTTACCCACTGTGGTAAAAAATGACTCACTGTTCCATGTTAGGTTTAATTTGATTCTGTCAGTATATTTATCCCCAATCCACTTAGCATTAATACAAGAACTCTTCACAACATTACTGCAGGTATGATTGTCAACAAATGTTTTAATTCTGAAAGTATTATCCCCTTTAGGAGCCTGAGAGCCATAAATATACCATGGGCACCCATCCTTACATCTAGCACTAACTTTCAGTTTCTCATTCTTAACAAATGCTATTCCCTTAGACTGCTTGATGGAATAAGTCCTCACTGCTTGTCTAAACTCCTTACTATCAGTGAATTGCATCCCTAGCTGAATTTTGGATTTTCCATATCTGTTTTGGGATTAAACGTTTTGCATTTAGGTACCTTTTTCTCCCCATTCTGTACCTTGCATCATCCTCATCATAATCAGAACCTCCCATACTTTTAAAACCATCAGAGTCACCATCATAGTCAGACTCAACATTAAACTCATCATTAGGTCTGCAAGCGAGTTCTCGTGTCACATTCCCACTAGGTTTCCTCTTCTTATATTTTCCCATTCTTCTCTTCTACCCATCCTCATATAATTCAATCTCCTTACCCTTTCCTCTCAAATCTGATGTGTTAGTTAAAGGCACTTCCACATTACTATCTCTTTCTTGACCCTTCTTATTTGCTATCCATTCTGACTCATCAATGTCCACATCACTCTCCCCATATGAACTATCACTATACCCTGAAATTTGATCACCCTCTCTTGCATCATCTCCTTCTCCTGACTGGTCAACATTCCCAAAATCACTTTTATAGTTTTGATACTCCTCATTTTGTTTACAATACACATCAACAAACCTAGAACTCTTATCAATCAATTCACTCATTTTCATCACAGCATTATTCGTAGACATAAGAGTCAAACCTGTTGCTAACGTACTATTAGGAATGCAATAATAGTAGCTAGCATAGGTTGAGTACCCCAAATTCTTGTAAATCATATCAAACATTTTAATTGATGCTTCACCTACATTGACCTTAACAATTTCAACATCACCACCCACATAAACTGTAAACGGATGGTATATAAACTCCCCACCATGATGAAGCCTAACAAACAAACACTCACCATCTGGCCAAGACAAAGACAGACAAAAAGAAAAAACAAACAAAAAGCTTGTCAATAACACCTAAATCATGAAATAAACTTATAAAAACTAGAAAAGTATTAAAGTCACAGACTTTATGATTGAAAAAGGACAAAGGGGGACCATTTTTCATAGAATATTCGAAAGTAGTCTTTACTATGACATATCAATATTCTATATCAATATTCTTAAAGTAAAAAAATAATAAATTTATAAACCCTAGAAGAATCTTCTTTAGAAAAATCACTTTGATTTCAATACAAAACCATAAAATACTAACAAATCTGACTTAAAACACATTTACAAGTTAAATAAAGCATGGAAATCAAAATATTACCTTCTACTGCATTTATATATGAGTCTTCTAAACCAGGTCTTCTTGAACTCGTCTCACCATCCGTTGATTTCGGCATTGCTGCCCTAAAATCGATTACCAACTTCTTGATTATCTTTAATCGCTAAGAGAGAGAAACCCTAATTTGATTTTTGATCGCATTTACAATGGAGAGAGAGACCACCTACCGTCGTACTGTACACAATGAATTGAGTCGACCCATCCATTAGTTTCACCAGCCCACGCACAAGTCACGTGCTAAATAAAGGCGATCATTTTTTCGCTCCATTGACCTAACCTCGAAAAGGCTAAAAAGCCCATCACTTGAGACGGCACGTGCTATTTAACGTCAGATTTCTAACGTCAGTTTGCGCTGGGGGGTAAAGTGGGAAAAATTGGAAACTTAGGTACCAAAGAGACCGACTTTTCAAACGGGGGTGCAAAGTGGGAATCGGTGGATACTTTGGGGGGTAAAATGTAATTTGTCCTATAGTTTAACTCCAATCAGTTCATTACTACCCTTGCTTTCATTTTCTTCAAAAGTTTTTGACCACAACAAAAGCATCTTCCACAGTTCTTCCGCCAAGTTGTAAATTACCCCCTAGGTGCAATATATAGTGTGTTTGCTTCTGTACCCTTTTTAATGCCATTAAAAAAAGGTGTTGTTTGTTATACACGCCCGTAAAATTAATGAATACACCCGTAAGTATGTTTGAAATTTTAAATAGTACAATATTGTAATGCACAGTACGGGTGTATTCATAAATTTTACGGGTGTGTATAACAACACCCTTTAAAAAAAGTCTCAATTGAGATATCAAACATTTCAATATTATATACTTTGTACACGCCTGTTTCATTTTTCTTGAACAAGATTATTAGCCTTTTCTGATTTTGTTGATGTTTCCGAACTAAATCCATACAAACATTTGCAGCATTAGAAGTCGTGATAGAAAGATTTGGCTGATGCATGTATTCAGTGGCGAAGCCAGAAATTTATTGGAAGGGGGTCAATTATGATTTAGTAGCATTTCCCCTGAATTTGAGAGGGTCAACATTGCAAAATTGATGCTTTAAGTGGTAAAAATATTATTTTCCTAAACTCAAAGACGTTAAAAATGACAGTACTCCAGATCAAGGGGGTCGGATGACCCCCATTGTCTTCTAGTGGCTTCGCCACTGCATGTATGAGTCTCAATAATAATATTAGTATTAAGTTGAATAGTAATCATCATTCGCATGCTTGGGAAAGGCAACATATAAATCTATTCATCATATTTGCGTAAAGATTGTTTAAGTACTGTATACTATATATAAGGATACATCTAAAAATTAATTCGCTAGTGAGATGTGTGATGCAAGGTTTTTGGGTTATCTTTGATGTCTCATAAAACTAAAAATGACTAGTTTGTATTTCTACATCACAGGGTAGGGTTAGTAGAAAATAAAAGGTTTCCAAGTTCACATGTATTTTGACACAAAATTTATGGCCAAGTTGCGCTCGCTATTTGTCTGTAGTGCTCTTTCACAAATAATTTTTAAAGCTTAAGTAAAAATATTTAGTCTTTTAATGATTTTAATGATGTGAAAATTTAGAGAAAAACTTGTTTTACACTCGCTCTAATGTAAAACCTGTTTTTATCCCTCAATGTAAAACGGGTTTTACACTTCTCTTAGTGTAAATCGGGTTTTTCATAATACTGACTCTTTAATGATACTGGTTACTAGTAAAAGGTTATTGGATGGTGATATCACATTAATAATACTCCCTCGGTCTCAGAAAGATAGTCCCACTTTGGATTTTTGACGGTCAACACATGTGAACTTTGACCAAAGATTATTATTAATCTAATCATCCCAATAAAATTTTAAAATTTGTCATTGATAAATCACTTGATGATTAATCAATCACAAGTTTTAGAATTTCACAAGGATGGTTGGATTGCCATTTATATTTAGTCAAAGTTCACTTGTATTGACCATCAAAAGTCAAAAGTGGACCATTTTTCTGGGACTGAGGGAGTATCAATGTTACACAATGTTTACTTGTGACCAGTAGTTTGTCATTACTAATTACTACTTGTAGAGTCACTGGACCTACACTAGATACACAGAATCTATATTACAGCTTTGTTTTATTTATTTTTCAGGCATTTTTAGAAACTTGAAAAGAGAGTATCCAGTACTTGACATTAATCGAAGAGCACCTAAAACAAACTAAAATAGTCTTCAAAATCACTGATCTTCTTAATACGTGTTCATTGAGTAACAGAGAAAGAAAAAGAGATTCATTAAGCTATGTTCTTAGCTTTCACCAATAAATTTTATTATTATTTCACCATCTCTCGTTTTTTTCCCCTATTTCTCAAATCGTCTTTCACGCGGTCCCATAATCTATATCTCTATAAAGGCACAAGTAAACTAACACAATCCCTTTTCCCGCTCATTTTTTAGAACCCATTTTGAAGACAGCATTTATTATGTCTATTTGATAGCAGCTTTTTGGAAACAACATTTATAATTAAGCAAAGAGCCCATTTATTTATAATTAACCAAAGAGCCCCTTCATTAACCAAAGAGTGTGGAGAATATGTGCATTTAATGATCTTTAATTCTATTTATGATTACCGATGCAATATAATGGATAACAGTTGGGACGGCATATGAAAAATCACTTAACAAAAATAAAGGAAAAATGAAAGGGCGCCCATTTCTTCCTCGATACATTCATCTAGCTTTGTTCTTTGAACAACCATGAATGCACTATAAATATAGTCATCCCAAAACAAACTCACTCAATTGAACTTACATACAACAACACTTTGAACGATGGAAGGAGGAAGAAGATGATGATAAAAGGGGTTTATTTTAAACTTTAGGGTCAACTCTAAAATTTTGAATCTAACTTTTCTATAATTTATTAACAATCCCGTTAACTTTTTAACTGGCGTTAAAAATCTCAGGGACATTGATAATAAAACTATAGTACGCAAGGTACATTTACTGAGTTGATATAATACGCATATTAAAGTGACGTTGGGGAAATAGTACGCGGGTCTATTTTGTGGTTTACTCGTCCATTAAGTATCTGTTAATTATTAGTTCAAAACATAAGTAGTTATTAATTATTAGTTAAATTTTTTTTTTTCAATTTGTAATGGTTGATTTTATTTTCTTAAACATAAACTGTATTGGTTAATGAAAATTAAGAAAAATAGAAATATAAATGGGATAGGACTCAGATAAATAAGGCGAAAATAATTTTTCTAGGTGGCTAGTTTTATTTTTATTTTTTGTAAATACATGAAAATATATATGGTAGTCCTCCCACTACAATATAAATTTGCATAGATTTTTCTTAAAAAATTGATGTGTTCAGCCAAAATCTTAAACAATCCAATTTTTGTAGTTGTCCTAAAAAGCGGTATATTATGAATAACTAAAAGTTATTTTAAAATATACAATTACATTTTTTCTGGAATTCAGTTTTAAAATGAGCACATTTTTGTAAAACCGAAACTTATTAACACACTTACGGACCCAGAACCGCTCCACCCAATTTAGCTCCACCCCTCCACCCAACGGCTCCGATCAAGGCCAGATAGGCGAGCTATCATATGTGTGGCTGAGATGATTTCAATTTTTTGTGGGTCCTACCGAGCTCGGATACATCTCATCCGTCGAACACAAAATCCAATGAGGTGGCTCTAATCGGAGCCATTGAGTGGAGCGGGTGGAGCTAACCGCTCGGTGGAGCGGTTCGAAATCCAACACTTACACACTTTACAACTACCATTGGCACTTGTAACACTATTATTGACTTACGCTCTTTAATATTTCCGTTAACACTAAGTAATAGTAGTATAAATACATGTCACTCTGTAACATTAGCACAAACTCTTATGAAGTTATGAAAGAGACACATGCGTTTTAAAAAAAAACATTTATTTTTAAATTTTTAATGTTAGGAAAAACTAGCTTTTCAGAAGAACAAAAAATCTTATGTTTAGGTCATCTTCAATATAATAGTAACTTTTGGTGCAAAAAATATTTTATAAATTATTTTTCTTCAACCAGCTAACACCAATTTTAAATACACACACACACACATATATATATAGGGTCCTATTCCAATCAGAATATCCAATAGAATAATACTATGGGAAAAAAAAATCACAAAATTTTGCTCACAAAATCCTAGGTGTAATGATTTTATTATTTTATTGCACACTTCAACAAAAAGTGTTTTTTACAACGTTTTTTGCACAACGTTTTTTAAGAA
Organism: Campanula takesimana; assembly: GCA_026119855.1. NCBI lineage: Eukaryota > Viridiplantae > Streptophyta > Magnoliopsida > Asterales > Campanulaceae > Campanula > Campanula takesimana. The sequence goes on from JAOWBW010002248.1 coordinate 49,513, forward strand.
ACGTTGTGTCCTAACACAACGTTTTTAGTGGAAACGTTGTCATCTGTGGAGTATAACAACGTTTTAGCAGAAAACGTTGTCGTATTGCAGTTATACAACGTTTCTAAAATAAACGTGGCAAGGTTTACAACGTTTATATTTTAAACGTTGTGACCATTTATCTTTCGACAATGTTTGTTGTATGTTTCCCAATAAACTTGGTAAAAGAAAACAGAAAAAAGAACGAAAAAAAAAGGAAAACGAAAATGAAATTCAGCCCGGCCCAATTGTCTTTCCCATCCCGCACCCCTCCTTCCCCCAAATTGAAAAAGACTTGTTTCTCATACGTCGCTCTCCATTCTGTCGAAAACCAAACCATTTGATTCGACTTGTTGCCGGTGAGAGCTGGGAAAATTCAGGAGCGTCTCTCATCAGTCAACAACATCAAGACGGTATCATCTCTCTCTCTCTCTCCATAGACGAGTTAAGTACCTTTTTCGTCCCTGAACTTATCTATTTTTTACTTTTTGGTCACCAAACCATTTTTTACTTAAGAATCCTCAAACTACATTTTTTTTTTTACTTAAGAGTCATTCCGTCAGTCTAGCGTCCATCTTGCCGTTAACTAAGGTTGAAGTGGCATCATGACATCATCATTTTGCATATGTGGCGCTGACTAAGGCAATGAAATGCTGATTTGGGTGTTTCAGTTAGATGAAGGGGTGAAAGTGTAAATCATACAAAAACAATTCATCTTCCCATCTTCACGATCTCCCTCCCTCAACCAACACCTCCACCAGCAGCAACCCACCACCAAAATGACATCCACCCAATCACCACTAACGCCACCAATATCGCCCTTCCAACATCACCATTAACACCAATCAATGACCAAAAAAAATTGTCAGAAACTTTGTTTGTTTCATAAAACCAAAAACAAAAAGAAAAAAATCCACCGCAATATCATATGAAAAACAAAAAGGATAGAAATCCTCATATTCAGCCACCAAACCCAGAAAACCAGATTTCGATCGAATCAAAACCAGAGACCAGATCCGCTCAAATCGAAGCAAGAGTTCGCTCAAATCGAACCCAGAAACACCAAACCCAGAAACTAAAAAACGCCAAATTTAGGTATGGACTTTAATTTGGCGATGTTGATAGACGATTTTGTGAAGCAAATCGTGTTTTGTTATCGTCTTCAGTGAATCTAAACTTCGGCACTTCACAAAAAGGGGTTTCAATGTTTTAGATCGGAAGGGGAATTTATGGGTAAAGGAGGAATGGGAAGGAGAAATTTTGAGGAGAAAGAGTGAGAGGGAAGAGAAATTTTAGGGAGAAGCGTGGAGAGATTTGGCCGGAGTTCATGTGGAGAGAGACGGATCCGGAGAGAGAGACGAATCTGGAGAGGGAGAGACGAAGTTAGAAGATGAAGGTTGCCAGTTGCCGGTCGCCAGTTTCCGGTAGGGAGTCGGAGACATGTACAGATAGAGAAGTGTGTGTGTGTGTGTGTGTGTGTGTGTGTGTGTGTGTGTGTGTGTTCTAGTGGTGAGATATGGGGAGAAATTTCAAGGAGGGTGGGGGATTTTATATTTAGACCCCTTAGTTTTATATTATGTAATTTTACCCCTCAAATATCCACATCAGCAAATAAACGCCCCCTCAGCAACATTTAACGGCCTGTTGGATGGGAGTCTGACGTAAGGACCTTTTAATGACAAAAATGGTGAGGTCAAGGATTATTAAGTAAATTTTTTTGTTTGGGGATGAAAAAGTAAAAAATTTAAAAGTTCAGGGACGAAAAAGGTACTTAAGTCCTCCATAGACAGTTTCTCCGTCCCCTTTCCCAAAACCCTAGATTACCTCTCTCGTGATTTTGCAATCCATCTGTGCCCAAGTCAGAGCTTTTATGGGGAAGGTCGGAGCTGTAGCGCGCATAATTGATAAATGACAATTTTATAGTCATTTATAGTATATATTCTAGCTATTTTATATTAGTTTTAGTTATCTTTTGTTTTATTTTACTATGTTTTATTGTAAATATTCAAGATATGATGCACTTGGTAGTTTTATGTGTTACACAGGTGATAGGTACACTTTTTAACAAATTTACATGGTCTTTGGAGCTATAGATGCAAAATGGTAGAAATTGGAGGACTTGCATGAAGAAAAACAAAGAAACAGTCGTGAACAGTTCCAGAGCGGCCGAGCTCTTTAATTAGAGCGGCCGATCAAAACAGTCAAAAAGAACAAACCCTTCTGGAAAATTGGATCGGGCGCTCCCTTTCCTTGACTCGGCCGATCCACTCGGCCGAGCATGAATAACAGAGCGGCCGCTCCACGCCTGTAACAGTCATCTCCAAAAGGCACCTTTTCAAGAAGACGTCCGGGAATAATCACCTCCCCTCCTCCAAGGCCTATATATAGAGATAGATTTCAGTAGTTTTGAGATCTAGAAATTGTTGTAAACTTACTATAGTTAAATTTGTACTCAAAACATCAATAAATTCTCAGAATTTGTGAAAGATATTCATCATTTTCTTGAACAAATTTCTGAGTTTGTGAAGCACTAATATCAAGAGGTTATTTTCAAGTATTTGTCTTCAATTCAATCCAGAATAAGTATCTCTTCTTCTATCTTATCTTCTTCATCTTATTCTTGTTATTATTTCACAAATGACTAGTGAGTAATCCTCCTTTTTCCTTGGGATTGGATACTCAACTTCATTTGTTCATCATCTTTTATGCTTTAATTCTTTTCTCTTCATCTTAAACAATTCTACTATATCAAACTTAAATGCCTACAACCACGATGACGCCCATGGTTGTATGAATCCTAGTTAATCGAGGGAAGTACTGATCGGAGAACCTTGATTAGCGGATCCATATAGTCAGAACTAAGTTCATTACTCACGAGAGTAGTGTAATGGCTTAGGGATGCTCCTTGAGTGGAAAGTATGCCGATTTTCATAAAGAAAACTTAATGGATTCTTACTAATTATGGGCCATCGAGAGATAGGGCATAATTAGTATGAGAGTACAAACGCTACTTGCTTGATCGTGAGAAGTAGTGTAGGCCAAGCATACCATCCTTGATTTAAAATGAACTTTTAATCTAAAAAAAAAAAAGAGCAATACAATTTGATGAACATTTGAATGTTTGAAGTCCCAATCCCGGGAATTCATTAATTATAAAGAGTTTTCTATCTAAATTAAGAGTAATTTGCAATCGTTTCTAGTTTAGTGACAAACAATTCTATAAACCCCAATCATTTTCTTTTCTTTATTTTTATTTAAAGCAAAACATTTACAAAGTAAAGTTGTCTCCGTGGGATCGACCCGCTCTTGCACTATCTATACTACATAAACCCGTGCACTTGCGGATTTAAACGTAAGAATAATTACTCTCCGCAAGAACAACACGTTTCCGTTTGATTTTACTGTTGGTAATGTATCTCTCTCTCCCTAGATTCTTTCTCCACCCCTTCCCCAAAACCCTAAATTTTCTACCTTCAGATTCGTAAAGATGTTATAAATGTCATATTCAAAAAATTTCCTTGATTGAACACGTTTTGTTTTGATTGAACACATAGGTGTCTGTGTTATAAATATTTGGAACTTTTATACAAATAAGACCCTGTTTTACAAATTTTACTAATGTAGTTGAGGATGAACTGTTACCGAAACTTTTTCGTTCTGGTTGTTGTCTGAAAAATAGCTGCTCAATTTGTCAGCCTTTTTTCTTATTAGTGTCTTGGTCTCTTCAATGGAGTATATTATAAATGCATCTACATTGCTATGTTGTTTGTAGCTCAACTTTTTATTGTTGTTTTACAAAGTTCAGAAATTACATATGATAATGGATGTTCTGATAGGTGTCTGTGTTATAAATTACATTTTTATATATCCAAAAGGTCAAGATGCAAGTTAAAATTGAAATAATAATACTGATGTGTTTGAAATTTGGCCTGCCTTTATTCAAGAGTGATGTTGACAATGTCTACTTCATTTTTGAGTGTGGGACTCTGTACTTAAGTACGCACGATTGTTAAATAGAAAGAGGATACCTCAAAGAGGAATTCTAATACATACTTTTAATTGCCTTTCTTTTCCTCATCTTTTTGACTAGTCAGGTGCAATTTTTGAGAGAGTTTAATTAGAAGACCATATTGTGTAGTTTGCCAATCATTGTTGATTCACACTATAATACCATTGTCATATTGTACTACTTTTTAGGTGCTGAAATGTATCAGAAGTACATTATCATGTTTCACAATGATTTGTAATTTATATGTAATATTAGTAAACCAATCATGCAACTATTCTTTTATTGCAGATTCTTGTGATGTTAGTGAAAAGTTTCTGCAGTTCATAGGTGGTTCAATAGTTAAGGAGTAAATATTAAGTACATTATTATATAATCGTTTAAGTGAGTTGATTTTACATGAAATACTTATTGATTTTGACATTTTAAACCTTTTGGAATTAGAGAAAATTACCTCCTAATCCCTGAGTATTATTGAATCTACGTATTAGGACAAGCATATTTTTAATTTACCTCCTAGTCCTAAAAAATATTTTATGTAACAATATAGTCCTTTAGTGTATTAACTACACCCCTCCCCTCCACTACTCTCTCTTATTCACACACCCAGATAATTTTGTTCTCTCTCTCTCTTCTCTCTCTAACTCACCGGCGACCCCTCCCCTCCCCTCCTAACCCCGGCGACCCCTCCTCCGGCGACCCCTCCCAACTCCGGCGACCCCGCCCCTTTCCCTCTCCACCACGTCTGCAACCGTTCCCCTCCTCTTTCTCTCTCTACACTCTCTCTCTGCCCATTCAACTCCGACCACCTCTCCCCTCCCTTACTCCGGCAAAGTCTCCCTCTACTCCGGTGACGGTCTCTCTACCCCGGCGATCGTCTCCCTCTACTCCGGCGACAAAACTACCCCTGTATGCCTAACGAAAACCACACCCCTTCCCTTCCTCCTCCCAGAAACAAATACATACTCCCTCTCTCTCTACTTTCTCTCTCTACCCTTCCTCCAGCGACCATCTCCCCCCCCCCATCTCCAACAAACCTTACTCTCCCTCAACCCTTCATCTCTGGCGACACTCTTCCATCGTTGTCCTCTATAAATCCAGATCTAAAACAATATCTTATCCAAATTCACACACTATATGGTCCCTATGACTCCGGCGAATGGAATCCGGTCTACTTTTACAACTCCTGCCACCTCTTTTCTCCGGAGAACAACTTGAAGAACACCGGCAACAAAAGAATTCAGTACAGATCTGCGAACATTCCGGCAATTGAAGGCAGACATCTATCTTCGCCGTACCAAAGCAGTTCTGGCTAGATCTGGATCTCTGCTAATCACTTACTTCCGTCCGACCACACTCCGACACCGGTTAACTCTCCGACCATCACAACTACATGCTTAACAGTCCCTTCTCAATCCCGGACATCCTCTACCCTCCCTCACCTCCGGCCAACGATCACTATCGATCTCCGGTCTAGATCGGAAAAGAAACTATTACAGTCTACCATTGCTTGGAAAAAACACTAGCTCGAGGCCAAGTTTTTTGTTGTTTAAACTGACTGGCTCTGCAATGAAGCTTTATTCCTGATTCAAAAGTTACCTACAGTGTTGTAAATATGGGGGACTCTATTCTCAAATGTATATGCCTTTTGTCCATTTAAAATAGCAAAATTTGTCATTTTAGATGTCACAATTGAGAAGTTGTCATTTATTGGTCGTTGGACTTGGTTGTCTTCTCACTTGACAACTGAAAACCAACTGAGAACTTACTGATAAGTTCTCAGTTGTTTGGTAGCTGGAGTTGGTGGTCGTCGTAGTTGGTGGTCATCGGATTTGATTGTGTTCTTAGTAGTTTATTTTACAACTGAGAACTTACTGAAAAGTTCTCAACTGTTTGGTCGCCGGAGTTGATGGTCGCCGGAATTAATCGTGTTCTTAGTAGTTTATTTGACAACTGAGAACTTACTGATAAGTTCTCAATTGTTTGGTCGCCGGAGTTGTTCGTGTTCTTAGTAGTTTAGTTGATAACTGAGAACTTACTGATAAGTTCTCAACTATTTGGTCGCCGGAGTTGGTCGCCGGAGTTGGTGGTTGCCGGAATTTTTCGTGTTATTAGTAGTTTAGTTGACAACTGAGAACTTACTGATAAGTTCTCAACTGTTTGGTTGCTGGAACGTCACTGAAGCTAAAAAAAAATAAAAAATAAAAATAAAAAATTGCCGGAGTTGGTGGTTGCCGGAGTTGTTGACTGGAGAAGGTGGTGAGGGATAGCCTAAGGGGATAGTGGTTGGGGTGAAAGTAAAATGTTGAGAGGGTGTAGTTAGTAATATGTTGATGAAGATGTAAGCTAGGGACTATATGGTTAGTTAAAATATTCCTTGTATTAAGAGGTAAATAAGATTATGTTGAGGGACTATATGGTAAATGCCCCGTGGAATTATTAATGTGCATGATTAGTACTCCTCTGTGTAACCCTGATTTCATTATATTTTGATAATCATTAAAGTTATTTCTCTCTTTGTCTGTCTGTGTGCTCTATTTAACTTTGGACAAGATTTCTATGTCAATCATCGCCATATATGCCCTAATTTCACATACCCTGTAACTTCCTCTCAATCGATTTGTTTAGAACTGTCAGTCAAAACCTAAATTGGAATTGTACGTGAATTTAGGGATTTTATATGCAGAATTGTACGTGATTATGTATAATTAGGTGGGGGCCTTGGGGTGTGTGTGTGTGTGTGTGGGGGGTGGGGGGGGGGGGGGGGGTTGGTACATGAATTAATATGGTTTCTGTTTTGACCTAAGGAAGGTAATGAAGGTATTGCCGTAGAAATTATTAACCCATTAGACAAAGACTTTTTAGCTGCAGCTTTGTTTTTTTCTACTGTACTTTGTTAGCCAGGAATTATTTGAGGTCAATGTTACATGATACTCCCTCCGTCCCAAAATGATCTTCACATTTGACTATTCAAACTTTTTAAGGATATAAGCATTTGCTTCACTAGCTATTGTGTTAATGCACATTTAAGCCTAAATTGTAAAAATGAGAAGAACTTTTTGGGACAATGAAAAATGCCAAACGTGAATTTGTAACTACAGTATCATTAACGTGTTGTCATTAATTCTTGATTGCCTGCCTTCTAGTTTATCTCTGGCCTTTACAATTAATTGCCTTCTCTTCAAGGAATCCATTATGGGTAAATATAAAGTAACAAAAAAGTGTCACAAAATGTGGCTTACAAAATAATGTGTCAAAAATTTATTGGTGGTTTTTATTAGAGTGTGCCGGGTCCACAATTGATGCAACCATCAAAATATCGTCACCTCACTTTGTATCCATCATTTTGTAAACTTCTTTTGTGCCCCTAGCATTAGCCATCCATTATATTTGTTTATATTTGTTTGTTATCTTTGTTGGTTTTCTTCTTGGGAAAGCCTGTGGGTGCAACTTTACATTTCGGGTGAATTTCGCAATGGCGCGCTGTAAGTGCAAACTGACTCGAAATTATTTTGAATTTTGATACAACTAATTTAATTTATGGGTTCAAAATCATGTTCGGGCAATGTCATAAATGCTATTGGAGGAGCATTCTTATCATGATTGTCTTAAGTGTTTACTTTCTTTCAATTCTGCTCATGGACTACCTCCTGAGAGTGTTCCCAGCTTATGGAAAATTAACAAGATATTTTTTTTAATTACTCTTGCAATGGCGAACTTTTTTTTTTTATGTATGTGAATTAAAAAGAAATGGTGTTCTCTAAATGTGACGACTTTGATTTTTTTTACAAAATAGAACAAACTTGCAAATGATAATTCTGTTTGTTCATGCCAACAGCTTCCGGCACTTCTTTCCATATTCTAGCCCATATACAGCAAAATGATCTAGTTCACAGAGCATTTTCCTCTGTTTGATGATGCGGATTCTCTGGTCCTTCACGAACATGGTTCAAAGGTATCTACTTGACCTAGTGAATGAGATAGAATGTTTTTTTTTTCAATTTTTTTTTGGGAGGGCCTTGTTTTTTGTGTAGCTGCCATATACTGGGGTTCTGAGTGGAAAGAGCTTAATGAGATGTATTGTACCTTGATTTTCATAAGACCAACAACCTTCATCAGTAGATTTATTTCAAACTTATCAGTTTGTATGTTTACATGTTGAAGGCCCACACAAGATCCAGGGGATTGGCGCTGGTATTATTCCTGATGTTTTGGATGTTACATTATTTATAAGTTTGGAATTTAATGGTTTTGAAACCTTAATTTTGGAAATGGAACTGACTTTTTGGGACAAACAAAAAGGAGAAATGGGACTATCATTTTGGGATGGAGAGAGTACATCCTATTCGTCTTACCATCCTAGCCTTGTATTATTTCAGTACGTTTGTATGCAGGTAGGTATTTCATCTGGAGCAGCTGCAGTTGTTGTGATAAAAATAGCAGAGGCCAAAAAATGCTAGGAAGCTCATCATTGTAAGCTGATCTGCACAACTTGAGTATCATAATTATTGGTATTTTTGTGCAATCTATTTTTACATTTGCAATGGAAATACACTAGTTTTTAGGGTTTTAATTCGATGCCTTTTTAAAATTTATGCTGTTGGGTTAATGCCTTTGAATTTGGGACGCTAAGTTAAAGGATTAAACAACAGAAGATTTCGAAATTCCTAGACAGAGCAACATGAGGTCCGGGCGCACCAGACATATGACCCGGGCGGACCAAGGGGGTCCGGGCGCGCTAGATTGAAGACCCGGGCGGACCTAGGCTATGAGGCGTATCGGAAATCTGACGTCGGAAATTAGCTATTGGGAACTGAAGTAGGTCCGAGAGGGTATATGAAGGAACCCGACCGGACCAAGAGAAGATCCGGGCGGACCAAGTCAAAAACCCGGGCGGACCAAGACCAAATAGCAGCAGGATTTCAGACGACGTACAGTGATGCAAAAGGGAAGGTTTTCAAGTCAGTTTCGTACTAGAATTCCAAGTTCCAATCAGAATTTGAGATAGACTTCACCGGTATAAATAGAGGCCATTATTTTAGATCAAAGTTAGTAGTTTTGTCTCAGATAAATTATTAGAGTGCTCAGAGCAAGGTCTGTAATTCTACAGTTTCACAGTTAGGAATTATTGTGACCAATAATTTGTGCAGCAGTAATAGTGTGATCTTGTAATCGTTTCTCCATATTGATAATAATATTTTCTCCCCTCCCCGTGGACGTAGCATAGTTGGTGAACCACGTATATCTGTGTTCTTGTGATCGCTCGATTTTCTTATCAAGTCTTGTTATTGCTCAAACAAGTGGTATCAGAGATCTGGTTGTTCCAGAGCTTTGGTTCGTGGTTGGAGGTTCAGGGATTCCGCTGCAGAGAACAAGAAGATGGGTCAAGGAGTAGATTCAATCGACAAGTTCAATGGGAAGAATAGTTTTTCTCTATGGCAGATCAAGATGAAGGCTTTGTTGATCGATAAAGATTTAGGGGAACCGTTGGAGATTGCAATCAGGGATCGCAAGGATCCCAAGGGTAAGGCAGTTACCACAGAAGGTACAGCAGAACAGTCAGAGAAGGACAAGCAAGCAACAGCAAAGGAGGCGGCGGCATTGAAGAAGTTAGATCAGAAGGCTCACGCCAAGATCGTCAGACAGTTGGATGATGAGATCCTAACCAATGTTGCAGAAACGGACTCCGGAAGCGATCTTTGGTTAATGTTGGAAGACATGTACATGACACGTTCATTGACTAACAAGTTATACCTAAAGAAGAAGTTGTATGATTACCGAATGACTGAAGGTACGCCCATAAATGATCATCTTGATAGATTTACTTCTGCATTACTTGAACTGCGTAATATAGGAGTTGTTGTAGAAGACGAGGATGCAGCCTTGCAACTTTTAGTATCTTTACCTATGTCTTATGAACATTATGTCGATTCGTGCATAAACCGTAAAGATGGGATCTCTCTAAAGGAAGTGAAAACTACTCTCAAGACGAGGGAATTACGTCGAAAGGCAAGTGAGAATGAGGCAGGTACCCAGTCATCAGGTTTGGTTTCTAGCAGTAATAACAACAGGGGTTCTAGTGGGAAGAAGAACAATAAAGGTAATTATTTACACAATAAGGGTCTAAAGCCTGGGGATATTGTTGGTCCCAAAGACACAACAAGGGTATGAGAAAGAAGGCTAGAGGGGGGTGAATAGCCTACTTAAAATTTCAACCCTTTTTCAAAATTCAACCAAGTGCTTACAATCTTGAGTTTTGCGGTCAAGTAATAAACCACGCGGTCAAGGTGTAATATGCACAGCGGAAGTTTTCGATAGAAATGAGGTAAGGTTGTTTTTGACAAAAATCTCTAAGGAACACCAGCACCCACGGTCAACCAGGTTGCGGTCAAGTGAGTCCGGTCAAAAGAAATGCGGTCAGAGATTTGCGGTCAGATGGTTGAGAGATTGAAAGTTGTTGTCTTAGAAGTTTTGGCAAAAGATAAGTTAGTCAGGTTTTAACTTAGGCAATGTGGACAACAAATAAACACAATTCACAATACATTTGAATATCTGTAAGATCAAACACTAAACGACAAACAAGATTAATATGAACAATGAAGAACAAGATGAACAATACTTGAAAGTAAATTTGCAGAAAGTAAAATGACACAAGTATTTGGAAAGGTTCGATCTGTTAAAAGATCTACGTCATTTACCAAGATGGTCAGTCTTGGATTTTGAATGGAGGTATATATTGATTCTTGAGTGTACAGATTACAGAGATGAAGCTTTAAATCAACACCTACTTTCTATGAAGAATAAATCCTAGACTTAGACCAGTGTATCCCTTTTGATGCAATCTATGTGATTGATCAATTGGGGTGAGTGTGTGTGTAAGAATCAGAAGCTCTTTAAAATCTAAGTGATTGTAGAGCCTAATGAATCTTAAGTGTTACAAGGCTTGAGATGACTTGTTTGTTGCTGGAGAGCTTTGAAGGTTTGAAGGTGAGTTCTTTGAAGATTCAAAGGATTCTGGAAATATTGAGTATGATCTTCAATCACCAAGTATTTCAACAGCAATTTCTCTTTTTTTAAATCTCATCTGATTTCAATGAAGAACTTAAGGGCTATTTATAGCCTTGAATGAGAAAATAACTGTTGGAAAATACTTGGGCTCCAAGTTGAAGGACAATGAGCTGTTGAATTCTGATTGGAGCTCATTCTGAGTTTGTCCCTTTTTGCAGATAAGAGGTGGTCCCACTTAGATGAATTCAAATTTGAATTACTTGGGATCCAAGTTCTGCAACGTTCTAAACTAACCATAGTTTAGGACACAATTGACCATGGTTGAGTTTGAACACTTGGATTCTTGGACTTCTTCATTTCTTGCGGTCAAGGCCTCACGGTCGAATGGCTTGCGGTCGAGGGGTCAAATGTGACCTGTCAAGATATGCCACAAAGCTCACGGTCACTGACTTCCGGTCAAGTGATTCACGGTCAAGTGGTCTTCCACGGTCAGGTGGTCTACCACAGTTAAGTGAATTCACGGTCAAGGTCTTGACCACTAAAATTCCAGACTTGGAAAATTTTAAGTCCTAACAATCTAAAGCCTATACTATCAAAGTGGACTATTCTAAAAATGAAGTTTAACACTTCTTACAATATATCCTAAAGTCCATAAAAGATAAAATTAGGTCATGGGATCAATCAAATCTAGGTAATAGGAGTGGTTTATAAATTAGCATACCCAACAGATATCTATAATTTCTACAAAGAGAAGGGGCATTGGAAGTTCGACTGTCCCAGAAAGAAGCAAGGCAAGGCACCGGTCAGAGCAGAGGCCATGATGGCCAAAGATAGCAGTTCAGAAGAGGATTATGCTCTAGCTACATCAGAATCATCACGTGCATCTGACGCGTGGATTCTTGATTCAGGAGCATCGTACCATATCAGTCCAAGGAGAGAATGGTTTACTGATTACAGGCAGGTGGATGGCGGTGAAATAAGCATGGTCAACAGTGCAGTCTGCAAGGTTGTCTGTATCGGTCCAATCAAGGTCAGGACTCATGATGGTAAGTTTGTCACTTTGAACGAGGTTCGACACGTTCCGCTTATGACAAAGAATCTGATTTCTCTTAGTCAGTTTAAAAGGTAAAGGTGGAGTAGTTAGTGTCTACAACAGTTCAGAATTGGTGCTGAAAGGCCTTAAGCGGGGCTCCTTGTATTTCCTCAAAGGAAGAACGCTTGCAGGGTCGGCTATGGTTGCATCATCAGAGGTGAACGAGAGAGATATGTCCAAGCTGTGGCACATCAGGCTCGGGCACATGAGCACTCGAGGGATGCAGGAGCTGACTAAACGGGATCTTCTTTTTGGCCATAAGGTCAAGGACCTTAAATTTTGTGAGCATTATGTGCTAGGGAAGATGAAGCGTAATAGTTTTCCCAAGGGCATACATAACAAAAAAAGGTGTTCTGGATTACATCCACTCAGATTGTTGGGGGACTTCACGTCAAGAATCTCTAAGGGGGAAAATATATTTCTTTTCTATTGTTGATGACTATTCAAGGAGGACTTGGGTGATTATCATGAAGCACAAGAATGAGGCTCTACGAAATTTCAAGGATTGGAAGACAGTAGTGGAGAACTAGACAGAGAAGAAGATCAAGAAGCTCCGGATAGATAATGGTTTGGAGTTCTGCAGTACTGAGTTCGATATGTTTTGCAGAGAGGTGGGGATTTCTAGACATCTCACCATTAGAGGCACGCCACAGCAGAATGGTGTAGCAGAACGGATGAACCAGACATTGCTTGAGAGAGCTAGGTACGTGCTCTCCAATGCAGGGTTGTCTAAACGTTTCTGGGCAGAGGCAGTTAGTACATCATGTTACTTGATTAATCGTGGACCTCATGCCGGTATTGGTCTCAAAGTTCCCCATGAGGTATGGACCGGTAAACCTGTTGATTACTCTATTTTAAGGGCTTTTGGGTGTACTGCTTATTATCATGTGGATGATGGGAAGTTAGAACCTAGAGCTAGAAAGGGAGTATTCATGGGGTATGGAGATGGTGTCAAGGGATACCGCATCTGGTCTTTATCAAAAAATAGGGTGATTATCAGTAGGAACGTCGTGTTTGATGAGAATTCTGTTATTAACCCTATTATGAGATCTACGATTATATCAAGTGTTGGCGGTGTTGATAAACAGGTGGAGCAACAAGATACTGAAGAGTTAGTTGTCCCACAGTCAGATGTTGATCAGGAACCACCGACAGAGACAGAGACTGAAGCATCAGAAAGTTCAAGTTCAGCTCCCGAGGAACATGGGTTAGCACAAGGAAGGTCTAGAAGAGCTAATTTCGGGAAGCCTCCGGAGAGGTATGGATTTGAAGACATGGTGTCTTATGCACTACAGGTTGCTGAGGAAGTAGAGCTCGATCTTACGGAACCTTCTACTTTCAAGGAAGCAGTTACATGTTCAGAGTCAACTCAATGGTATGCGGCTATGGGTGATGAGATGGAGTCTCTTCACAAGAATCAAACTTGGGTATTGACTACAAGGCCAGAAGGCAGAAAGATTGTGACTTGCAAGTGGATCTTCAAGAAAAAGGAAGGGATGTCACCGGTACAGGGGGTCAAGTATAAATCTCGTGTTGTTGCAAGGGGTGTCACACAGAGAGAAGGGGTGGACTACAATGAGATCTTCTCACGAGTGGTCAGACACACTTCGATCAGAGTGTTGCTAGCGATAGTGGCACAAAGGGATTTCGAGCTTGAGCAACTGGATGTCAAGACAGCTTTCTTGCATGGATAGTTAGAGGAAGACATATACATGACACAGCTGGAAGGATTCCAAGTTCCTGGTAAGGAAGATCAAGTTTGTAGGTTGAAGAAGTCCTTGTATGGACTTAAGCAGTCACCGAGGCAGTGGTACAAGAAGTTTGACAGCTATATGACAGAGATCGGATACACGAGGAGCCCATATGATTGTTGTGTGTATCATAATAAGTTGGTAGATGGGTTGTACATCTATTTAGTGCTTTATGTTGATGATATGTTGATAGCAGCAGTCAAGAAGTCGGAGATTCAGAAGTTGAAAGGTTTATTTGCCGCAGAGTTTGAGATGAAGGATTTGGGTAACGCAAAGAAAATTTTAGGTATAGAGATCTATAGAGACAGAGCCAAACGAAAACTGTTCTTATCCCAGAAAAGTTACATCAAGGAAGTTTTAGAAAGGTTTGGTATGTCGACAGCTAAAGCTATAGACACTCCGAGTGCAGTGAATGCACAGTTATCAGTTGCGTTTGGGCCCAAATCAGTTGAGGAGAAAGAGTATATGGCTCGAGTACCCTATGCTAGTGTAGTTGGTAGTTTGATGTATGCTATGGTATGCACTAGGCCGGATCTTGCACAGGCAGTTAGTGTTATTAGTCGGTTTATGGGTAATCCGGGTAAGGAGCACTGGCAGGCTGTGAAGCGGATCTTTAGGTACCTTCGAGGTACCAGTGACGTCGGTCTCATCTATGGAGGTGGAGCAGAATGTGCAGTAGAGGGGTTCTCATATTCAGACTATTCAGGTGATGTTGATACAAGAAGATCGATGACCGGATATGTATTCACGCTTGGTGGGTCAGTTGTCAGTTAGAAGGCTACATTGCAGGCGATAGTGATGTTGTCTACAACAGAAGTAGAATACATGGCATTGACAGAGTCCGGTAAGGAAGGAATATGGTTGAAGGGATTGATCAGCGATCTTGGGATACATCAGGATCAGGCTATTATTTATTGCGATAGTTTGAGCGCGATTTGTTTGGCCAAGGATCAAGTTCATCATGAGAGGACCAAGCACATTGATGTCAGATATCACTTTTTAAGGGATGAGAAATGGGTAAAGGTGAAGAAGGTAGGGACGGAGTACAACCCTGCATATATGTTCATAAAACCCGTGACGGGAAGCAAGTTCCAACATTGTTTGGACTTGCTTAATGTTCGCAGCTATTAGATTGCAGAAGAGGTGATGGGGGAGAAAAGGTTTGTTGTCATGGAGATTCAAAGTCAAGGTGGAGATTGTTGGGTTAATGCCTTTGAATTTGGGACGCTAAGTTAAAGGATTAAACAACAGAAGATTTCGCAATTCCTAGACAGAGCAGCATGAGGTCCGGGCACACCAGACATATGACCCGGGCGGACCAAGGGGTCCGGGCGCGCTAGAATGAAGACCCGGGCGGACCTAGTCTATGAGGCGTATCGGAAATCTGACGTCGGAAATTAGCTATTGGGAACTGAAGTAGATCCGGGCGGGTATATGAAGGAACCCGACCGGACCAAGAGAAGATCCGGGCGGACCAAGTTAACAACCCGGGCGGACCAAGACCAAATAGCAGCAGGATTTCAGACGACGTACAATGACGCAAAAGGGAAGGTTTTTAAGTCAGTTTCATACTAGAATTCCAAGTTCCAATCAGACTTTGAGATAGACTTCACCGGTATAAATAGAGGCCATTAGTTTAGATCAAAGTTAGTAGTTTTGTCTCAGATAAATTATTAGAGTGCTCAGAGCAAGGTCTGTAATTCTACAGTTGCACAGTTAGGAATTATTGTGACCAATAATTCGTGCAGCAGTATTAGTGTGATCTTGTAATCGTTTCTCCAGATTGATAATAATATTGTCTCCCCTCCTCGTGGACGTAACCAAGTTGGTGAACCACGTATATCTGTGTTCTTGTGATCGCTCGCTTTTCTTATCAAGTCTTATTATTTCTCTAACATATGCAAAGTTTATTTTCCCAATCTTGGGAGAGCGTTACTTGTCAACTGCGCTAATTGATTCATTGAGGCAAGAAGTGGAGAACATGCAAAGTTCAGGGAGACACTACACGGTCTCAAGAAAGAATCTTTTCTTCTTCTATGGTCTTCAGGTAATGCTTTGTTGGAATTCCTTTTTTTAATAATTATCTTGAATCCTTCTTTATTATTATTATTATCTTGAATCTTTCTTTTTTAACTCTGATACAAAGTTATTTATCCTTATTTAAAAATGATGGCATTAGTTCTGACTTAGAATTCCTTGATTCAAATGTGGTATAGATGCAAGTCATATAAAGTACAAATAGAATTCCTTGATTCAGATGTGATATGAGGATAATATTTCCTTAAGATAATTGTAATTATTTCTTCCTGAAATTACTTTGCAGATGCTAGATGCTGGATAATATGATAATGGACAATTCAAAGAGATGAGCCTTCTTGTACTGTAATGTTACGTTTGCAATACAATTGATCTTTAGAGCCTTTATTGGTCCCAGAGGGCAACAATGGTATAGAACCGCTAGAGGGGGGGTGAATAGCGGTCCGAAACTTTTTCGAAAATACCCTTAAAATCAACCGAGTACTTATCAGTTTGGCCAACTGCGGTTCAAAGCACAAGAACCGAACTGATAAAATGCACAGCGGAGTTTGCGGTTTGGCCAAATAGGTTAGTTAAAGAGTTGGGAGGTTTGACTCGGGTTGAGAAAACACTATGATGCAACAGAATAGTTAAACTTGAAGTTTAAAGGAAAACACAATTCATCTTTCAAGTCATTTCGTATATGGAAACAAGTTCAAGACCATAAACAAGAAAGATAAATATCAAGACAGAAAATAAAGATCAAACACACAAATTGAAGAGGTTCGTTCTTAAATGAACTACGTCCTCTACCTAGATGGTTAGTCTAGGATTTTCTAATAACTACTAGACTAGTATTAATTTAGAGGAGGTTTTACAAGATGAATCTAAACTCTAAACAATAAGTCTAACCTAAGCTATAATAACAACTGGTGTTTTCGAAGTATATAATCTATGTGATCATATAAATCGGGTGTGTGTGTGAAAAGAAATCAAATGCTCTAAGTATCTAAATGATGGTTGAGCAAATGAAAGTCTTTTGGTGTAAAGGCTGAATATGAACGGTTGTTAGGCTTGAAGCTTTGATGAAGAACTGGGTTTGCAATGGAGATGGTTTGAAGATATGAATATCTGGGTTTAAATCTTCAAAGCAAACTTGAACACTTGGGAATGAATCTCTTGAAGCTCAGCAACCTTCATTGTTGAATAATGGAGGCTATTTATAGGCAGAGCACCCTTGTGACCGTTGGGTAAAGATTTGAATCAAATCTGAAGGGTACTGTGCTGTCGAAATTCCATTGGTTGAGCTGTCATTTTCGTCCTTGGTTTTGTCTTGTAGTCCTAGGTAGTTGTTGCACCACTACCTGACAATTGTCCTTTGTTGTAGAAAGGACTAACGGTAAACAATTCAAACTGATAGACAAACCGACATTCCTTGCAGAAACTCCAAGTTAACTTAGAGTTATTTTGACATGACATAACAACATCCTTTTACGGTCAAAAAGGGAATGTTTGTCTAAGGAATAAATGACATATCTTTAATTCTTCAATAACTGCTTTGCGGTTTCACCAAGCATAGGGGCGGTTTGAAGAATGATCTTGATGGGCGGTTTCATCAAACATGCAAACTGCAGTTTAATGAAAACTGAAGGGCTCCATGTTGGCGGTCTCAAGATGATGGCTTGAAGCACTAAACCGCTAATGATACAACCGAACTATACTCAGCCTAGACAATCAAAAAATCTAGAAATGGACATATCTAAAATTTGAAGTAGAACTTCATTACATGCGGTCCTAAAGTCCATAAAAAGACACGTGGCACGGATCAATCAAATTAAGGTGGGTGTACTAACAATGAATCCTAACAATCTCCCCCTATTTGATTGATGCCATTACCACACTATGATAATAGCAAAACATTGTACTTGGTAAGAACATGTCCGAAATAAATTTCATGAAATTGCATGTCCCAAGTCAATGCACACACATGCTAGATCATAGATTTCTAATCTATCAAAAACAAAGGAAATGAAGAAAAGATAGAAGAGAAATACATTCAGATGCATATAAAATGATATGATTTTGAGGATCAGAAATGCATGTTTAAACTGAATGTTTAAAACACAATGCACTTAAAAGTATTTTCATGATGAATGTAGTGCATGAGGTTTTAAGAAATGCAAGCATTGTTTCACAAACAAGCAGTTTGAATAAACAAAGTTTTGGAAACAGAATGCTATGCAGTCATTCTCATTATAATTCAATCATAAAGGATAGTAACTTACAATGTATGAATTACAAGAGACATCAAAAAGAAAGACTGAAAAATGAAATCTAGTCTACTTCATCTGCAACAGAACCCCTTGCAGCAGCAGCAGCATCTGCGGTTTGGTTCTGAACGGTTTGAGCGTCTTGAGCAGCTTGTTCTTCTGCAATTTGAGCATCAACAGCAGGGGCGATTTGATCAACATTCCTAGAACCGGAGCGACGGGCGGTTTCAAAACCAAAGTCAGTTGTATGAAGCCGAACTTCAGTCGGTTCATCAATCTTTAATTCAATTGCAGCGGCTTGCTTGACAAGTTTACCGGTTCTATGCAGGATAAGATCAGAAGAATCAAGCGCATGCTGGGCCATAATGTCAAGTTTCTCAACAACATATTGAAGTGATGCATCAACGGCTTGAAACTTTAAGTTGCAAAGATCATTGTTGGTTCTGACAAGATCTTGAAGAGCCAGTTGATTTTCTAAAATGAAGTTCAATCTCTCATATAGTTGTTGTTGTCTTGATCTATCATCAAATCTCTCATTCACTCTCTCCCCCTTAATGGCATCAAGATCAGTTTGTAAAGTGAGGAGATGAGTGTCAAACCGAGAAGTGGCGGTTTGCTGATGAACTTGAATATTCCTAACCGCATCTATTAAATCGGCGGTTGTAGCATGAAGGGGTAGAATTGGATAGGAAGGAATTGAAGAGGGCAGTCCATCAGAAGGAGTGTAGTCAGGGATGTGCTCATCACTAGTAGTATCATCATCAGAAATTGGGATGGCATCATCAGACTGATGGGATGAAGAAGGCATTTTGGCTTTGCCTTTCAAGAGAATGTGTGCCTCTTCTAAAGTTTCACCCATAGAAACCCTAATGGCGGTTTCAAGTTCTATGGGATCAAAAGGAAGGAAAAAATAATAAGGAATAATGTCGGTTTGAGGAGGAGGAGGACAAGGAGAAGCAACATATCTCATATAGTCATCATAGAGAAAGATGGAAGGAGAAGGCACAAGGAATATTGTATAGAGATTGGGAATGCAAAGACAATTAAAGAATAGGAAGAATTGGGAGGCAATAGTGGGATCCATGAGTACCTGATAGGCAATCTCTCCCATCAATTGTTCTGCAACTGAAAGAATTATCTTCTCAACTGCGGCTTCCATCTCATCCTTGGGAAAAATAGCATAAGGATTAGGGCGGCCAGCCTTCAAGAATCTGTCTTCGGCTTTGGCGGCGGCACGAGCATGGGCTCCAGCCCTTCTTTCCCTAGAGGTCTCTGATTTGAACCGCTTCAAGTAGGAAGCCAGTTCAGCAGCACTTTTCCTTTTCCTAGTCTTCAGTTTAATGAATGAAACCGATGGCGGAGCAGATGGTGAAACTGAAGACAGAGCCATCGGTTGGACCGACGTAGAAACCGAAGGTTGAGCTGTTGAGAGAACTGGTGATGGTTGAACCGCTGCAGCATATGGTAAGTCTGGAGATGAAGATGGAGTATGTTCTGGTGAATCAAAATCCAGTTTTCTTTTAAGTGAAGGAGGGGAGACCTCAACCATCATTGGGTCAATTCCTGCCTTTCTCATCTCAGCTCTCTCTCTCTTAATTCTTTTGCAAATGGACCTTCAAGAGGTGAGTGATCCCTTTTGTCATGAGCCTCACTGAAGTCAATTGCACCCGGTGGCCTAGACTGCCAATGTTCCACAAACTCATACTTCTTTATCAACTTTCTCTTCTTCTTTGGCGGTTGAACCTCAAGAACTTCAACATCTTTCCAGGTTCACCAAGTGCCTCAGACGCATCAGTCTGCTCAGGCAATACTGCAGCCTCAAACTCATCGGTTTGCTCAGGCTGAACCTCAATTGTAGACACATCGGTTTGTTCAACAAGAACCGCAGCCTCAGACACTTCAGTCTGCTCAGGCTCGGTTTGAGAGGAGGGTTTGAGGTTTGGGAAGGCTTTGTAAATTTCAGCCAACTGTTCTTCAGAGAATTGAACAGAGGGCGGTTTAAAAGTTGAAGGTTTAGGAGGAGAGGAGATAGGAAGGAAAAGATGAGGTGAATGAATGAGTTCAGGAATGGATTTAGCTTTGGCAGCTTTGAGAGAACTGGCATCCATGGCAAAGTTGATGGATTTCTCCACATTTTGATGTAATGGAGAGAGGGGTTTAATTTGAGGTTTGGGAATTGAGGGTTTAGAAGTGATAGGTTTGGAAAGGGTAGGAGATAGTCTGATAGGGGGAAAAGAGGTTGAAGAAGATGAAGGTTTTGATGAGGGTTTAGGGGGCGGCTTGGATAAGTCTGCTTTGGTAATAATTGAAGGGATTTGAGCAGTTCCCTTTCTCTTCCTTGGAGTAGCGGTTTCCTTGGGACGAGCCGCAGGTTTAGACCGAACTGCGGGCTCCCCCTCAACCGCAGACTCCCCCTCAGCCTGTACCGCGGTCTGAGCTAACTAACTTAACCCCAGTCGGTTTAAAGTAGCAGTTTGACCTTCATTCCTTAGCATCGTAGCATGGGCCTGATCAGCAATGGCACCAGCATACGGTTTCCCAGATTTGTTGAGCCGAGCCTCAGGAAATGGTCCACGTTCGGCTTCAGGAAGAGGGTCCTCATTCCAAACTGTTTGAGCATACCGCCATCCAAATACGGTTCTGAAGGCATCAAGTTTTGATAATCCAAAGATAGACTTCTCAATTGGATCCAACCAATAGTCCTTGTTGTCAGCAGAGAACTTGAAGATGTCAGTATCTTGGTGCAGGAACTTAGTCAGCAGCCTGCAGTGAGTTCTGATCTTGGATTTTCCAGCGGCTTTAGCAGCATGGAGGCGGTTCAGGGCATTGATGATCTCCTTCATCACAACCTTGGGCCAGTGCAGTTTCTTCCCTTTAAGAATGGCCACACAGTAAGCATACTGTTCACTTGTAAAGTTGTTGTGGTTTCCATTCTTGCACATGACTCCAGAATCAACCAATTCACATAGATGAGCCATCACCTCTCCAAAGTCCTTTTTGGAGGAATTCTTGGTGGAGAAAGAATTAACTCCAATTAACTCCATTGTAGTATTGCTCAGAAGTTCCGGTTTTATCCCCATAACTCCAGAGTTCTCAAGACCAGCTAGAACTGCGATCTTGGAAGCGGTTAGGATCACTTCTTTGCCACAGACGGTGGACTTGATAGCATCTTCAAATTTCACTTCTCCGGTTTCCAGATCCCTTATCGGTTCTCCTCGTACATCCAGCAAGGCAGCAGTTGTGGAGATCCCATTCTCAAAAAATTCGGCGCAGATGATTGTAACAAACTGCGGTTCATCCATAAGGAACAGAGGGAGCAGCTTTGCATCATTCAGCAGTTTGAGGAGCTTCCTTCCAACTGCATCTTGTTTAATTTCCTCCTCTAGTATCCTAGAACCGGGTACAAAGTTTGAAGGATCCTAGAAAATATTCTAAGTTAGAAATAGCTTAAAGAATGATAGTTTGAATCCTTAAGCAATAGTCCTACAAACTATAACAAGGAATCCTAATAATGAAAACATGCGGTTCAAGGAGAGTAAGGGTAAAAATGTAAAAACAAAGAATGAATGAACAGTGAAGACAAAACGAATCAAAGAGGGAAAATTTTGAAAAAGAGTTGAATGCACGAAGAACACGAAGAACAGAGTATGAATATGCAAAACAAAATCTTAACCAAAATATGGAAAAATTATACCAAAACGATCGCAAATGGCAGATTCTAACAAAGTTCTAAATAAACTAAGACAAATAACAACACATGAACCCAGAATCTGCAAAATTTCACACGAACACCAAATAACCCCAAAATCGATTTTGCTCAAAATTGAACACAAATCTCAAAACAAAGTAATCAAACAATATATATAAGTAAATGCGAGCACAAACTAACCAAGAAATTGAAGAAAAAGCATAAAATGATCAAAGGAAGATGAACAAGCTTTTAAGCTTCAACAATGGCGGACAAATGAAATATACTGAGTTAGGGTTCAGAAATTCATACCATATCAGGCTTTGATGGTTTGGACGATGTAGAAGTAGAAGCAAGATCAATTGATTTCTTTGGTGCCATTAAAACATTTGTTTAAGTAAGAAAATTTTGAGTGAGAACAGAGAGAGAGAGGAGTGCGTACAGAGGAGAGAGAAAGGGTTTTTGCTTAAAAGAGTAAGAAGGTAAAGAGTTAAATTGAAAAATGGTTTGTCTTTTATACT
Source organism: Campanula takesimana (assembly GCA_026119855.1). NCBI lineage: Eukaryota > Viridiplantae > Streptophyta > Magnoliopsida > Asterales > Campanulaceae > Campanula > Campanula takesimana. Next base: position 71,884 of record JAOWBW010002248.1, read on the forward strand.
CAATTAACCACCTCGGGTAGTGGAGCGGGATGACGGCTGAAGGAAACTCAACCGTCAGTGTACCTGTCGATTCGCATTCAATGCGGCAGAGATAATTGCAAAAAGGTCCTTAAAAAATGAAGTGACATAAAGTAGGGACTAAAATGCAATTTCATACCTGAGCGGTTTGAGTAAACCGACTTACCTTTTCCTCATTATCGGTTTTGATAAAACCGATATTTCTCATATCTGTCTTCAGTTTCAGTAGAGAAAACCGAATCCTTGCTTTGATCATTCGGTTTGGATAAAACTGAAGTTGTTCTTCTTGATTCTTTGGTTTGAGTGGAATCTTTAGCCGAACCATTTTGTTGCGGTTTCGACGATTGAACCGCAAACTATTTGCATTTTCTTAATAGAGCCAAAATACTTAACAAAAATTATTAGAACAAGAATAAATAGGCATGAATTATATTAGGTAAGTTCCAGCATACCCATTTCTCCTTGTAAATGAAAGAACCTAGAATTTTCAAGCGGTTTGGTGAGAATATCTGCAATTTGATCATCGGTTCCCATCTTTGCTAGAAAAATGTTCTTCTTTTCAACATGATCTTTGAGGAAATGATATCTTACGTCAATGTGCTTTATTTTTTAATGTTGTACTGGATTGTTGGAGATTGATATTGCTGCAGTACTATCACAGTAGATAGGGCAGTTCTTCTCAAATACTTCATAGTCTTCCAACTGCTGTTTCATCTAGAGAATTTAAGAGCAACAGCTTCCAGCCGCAATATATTCAGCTTCAGCGGTTGAGACTGAAACCGATGCTTGTTTCTTGCTGGACCATGATACAAGCTGCGTTCCAAGGAACTGACAAGTACCACTTGTGCTCTTTCTGCTTATCTTACATGCTGCAAAGTCAGCATCTGAATAACCTAATAGATCAAATGAAGATTCTTTGGAGTACCAAAGTCCAAGGTTAACAGATCCACATAAATATCTAATAATTCTTTTAACAGCAATAAGATGAGATTTTCTAGGGTCAGCTTGAAATCTAGCACAAACACAAACACTGAACATGATATCTGGCCTACTAGCAGTTAAGTAAAGTAGAGAGCCAATCATACCTCGGTAGAGAGTCTGATCAACTTTCTTACCTCGTTCATCTTGATCCAAACTGCAGGCCTTTTGCATTGGGGTATCAACTGGCTTAGCGGTTTCAAGCCCAAATTTCTTGATCAAGTCTTTGGTGTATTTGGCTTGGTTGATAAAGATTCCATCATGACATTGCTTGATTTGGAGTCCAAGAAAGAATGTCAACTCTCCCATCATACTCATCTCAAATTTACCTTTCATAAGTTTCTCAAACTTAACACACATAGTTTCATTAGTAGAACCGAAAATAATATCATCAACATATATTTGAAATAATAATGAATGACCTTTGTGTTTAGCAATAAATAAGGTCGTATCAATTTTACCTCTTGAGAAGCCTTGTTTAATAAGAAATTTAGATAGAGTGTCATACCATGCTCTTGGAGCTTGTTTGAGTCCATACAGGGCCTTCTTGAGCTTGAAGACATGATTAGGATATTGGTTGTCTTCAAATCCTAGCGGTTGAGCTACATAAACTTCTTCTTGTAGTTCACCATTCAGAAATGCACTCTTCACATCCATTTGATATAACTTGAATTTCTTGAAGGAGGCATAGGCCAGGAACAATCTAATGGCTTCAAGTCTGGCTACAGGGGCAAAGGTTTCATCATAATCAATTCCTTCTTCTTGCCTATAACCTTGAGCAACCAACCTTGCTTTGTTTCTTGTAATAGTACCATTTTCATCCATCTTATTTCTGTATACCCATTTTGTTCCAATTACAGTGTGATCTCTGGGCCTTGGAACTAGAGTCCAAACTCTGCATCTTTCAAACTGATTGAGCTCTTCTTGCATTGCAGCTACCCAACTTGGATCACTTAGAGCTTCATCTACCTTCTTTGGTTCCATCTGAGATAACAGTGAAGTTGAGAACAAACTGTGGTTATCTCTATGAGTTAAGCTTCCTCTTGTTTGAACACCAGAACTGATAGGACCTATAACATTAGTTGTTGGATGGTCTCTATGCTCATTGATTTCTGGAGGGAGGTCTTCATGAACCACTATTTCTTGAAGATTTTCCAGAGGAGGCTCTTCTTGATATTCATTGAAATCTTCATTGAAGGTGATGTTTGGAACTGGATCAACGATTTGAATGGGATCAGAAGAGTGCGGTTCTATAGCAACACCTTCAGTTTGATTTGGAGCGGCTGGAGAACCTAATGGAGCGGTTTGAGTAGGTTGGTCATTTGCGGTTGCATGATTAGGGTAAGATGTACCTGTCTCAAAACCACTAAAATCATCAGCAACATTTGGAGCCATATGTGGCTCAAGAAGATCATGTTCATCAAATGTAACATGGACTGACTCTACAATTTTTAATGAAGTTTTATTGAAACAACGAAAAGCTTTGGAGTGTTTAGAATAACCAACAAAAATACCTTCATCAGCCTTAGCATCAAATTTACCTCGATGGTCTTTGCTATTGTACAAGATGTAGCACTTGCATCCAAATATCTTGAAGAAGGCAATGTTGGGTGATCTGCCTCTCCACAATTCATAAGGAGTCTTGTTGTGAACTTTGATGATTAGGGAGCGGTTCTGGGTGAAACATGCGGTATTGACAGCTTCGGCCCAGAAGTATTTGGGAAGCTTTGCTTCTGCAATCATAGTCTTCCCGGCTTCAATCAAAGTTCTGTTCTTTTTTTCTACAACTCCATTCTGTTGTGGAATCCCAGCGGCAGAGAAGTTATGATCAATTCCATGATCATCACAATATTGGGCAACACCATTATTTGTAAATTCGGTTCCATTATCTGAACGCACGGTAACAATGTCATCCAATTTCTGAGTTTGGAGCTGTCTAAAGAGAGCGGTTATGATTCCATAAGTATCATCTTTAGAGGCCATCATTTCCACCCATGTATATCTTGAATAATCATCAACCACCACAAGTGTATAGCGGTTTCCTCCTATACTGGCGGTTGGGACAGGTCCAAATAAATCCATGTGTAGCAGTTGCAAACAGTGGTTCGTTGAAGGCGCGGTTTTACTAGGAAATGACTATTTGGGCTGCTTTCCAAGCTGGCATGCTTTACACTTTTCATCATGATGGTCAGCCACTTTGGGTAGTCCTTTTACTAGACCATCCCTGTGCAGTTTTGCTAGATACTTGAAGTTCAAGTGGCTGAGCCGCTTATGCCATAACCAGCTGCTTTCACTTATATTTTTGGCTACAAAACAGAGGTCAGCAATAGAAACAATATTGCTTAAATCTATCATGTAAACATCACCTGTTCTGTTGCCAGTCAGTAGAGTGACTCCAGGGGAAGCATCTTTGATATAACAGTTAGTTGATGTGAAGATACAGTTCATTCCTTTGTCACAAAACTGAGATATGGAGAGAAGGTTGTGCTTGAGTCCTTCTACTAGTGACACATTTTCTATAGTCACCTTTCCTCGTTTGATTGCTCCATATCCTACTGTTTCTCCTTTCTTGTTGTTACCAAACACTACTGGGGGACCTTTCATTTGGATGAAACTGCAGAGTAGTTCGGAATCTCCAGTCATGTGTCGTGAGCAACCACTATCCAAATACCAGAGATCCTTCTTCTTCTTAGCGGTTCCAGCCATAAAACATGAAATCTAAAAAATAAACATGAAAGGTTTTGGTCCCCCTTATTCCTTGGGTCCTAGGGTTAGTAGCTTTTTGGGACCCACACTTGTTTGACCTTAGGATTTTTACGTCCCTTGGCATTGGGTGTGAATCTTAAAAGACAATGACCAGCACTATGACCAAAATCAGCACAAATAGCACAATGAATAAATCCAGGTTTTGATTGCGGTTTTACAAACCCTTTACTGACCTTCGGTTTCTCATATTTTACTGGGTCAGCGGTTTTGGCTTTAACAAAGATTACCTTCTTGAGCTCAACCTTCCTCTTAGGTGCGGCTTTAGGGAAAATGATAGGAATTTCCTTAAACTGACTAGGAGCGGTTTCATCACTCAATACTTCCTTGGTTGCCTCAGCCGCTATGGATTTCTCTTTCCACTTTGAATCTCTCCCAGTCTGGTTTTTAGGGTACTCAAAAAATTAATTTTGCCTTTTAATTTCTTGTTTTGAGCCCTTTTTACCAGCATGATTAACCTTAGGAATTTCTTTGGTTTGTTCAGTAGGTTTCACACCACCTTCGGCACAGAGACAAGGACACTTACACCCATCATCGGTTTTAAACCCCAATCCACTTTTATCCGAAGTAGGAATTTGTGAATTTAGGATTTGTTCCACGGTGACACCAGACTTAGTCCATACATCGGTCACTTTTGAAGGTCATCCCTTTGTACGGTAAGCTCATGGATTTGGGTGAGAAGTACCTCGGTTCTGTCCTTCAGATAGCGGTTTTCATCCATAATAGTAGATATCCCAGCAATTTGGAGCTTGAGATTTTCAATTTCCTCCTTGTGGGATTTACATACACGTTGGGATTCTTCAAGTTCCGCAGCCATTAGTTTATATGCCTTTTTAAGCACAGTGTGTTGTTGACATATAATATTAGCACGTTCTAGTACCTGATCATCATGACTTTGGTCTGCTTGAACCTCGGGAGTGTAGTTTGGTGTTGTAGGGGCTTTGCTTGATCTAGCCTCAGGAGTCTTAGGTGAAACTAACTTCATTTGTTGATTTGGCAGTGGAAGGCTTTCGTCAATTTCAATTCTTTCTTCAAATCCCATGAGGCAGAGATTAGCAGTTTCTTCATCATCACTTTCATCTGAGTCTGAACCCATCCATGTCAGCGGTTGATCTCCTTGGTCAGCTACCATTCCTCTTCTTTTCACAAACTTCTTGTTGAATGGTTTCTTTGCTGGCGCGGCTTTATAGCGCGGTTTGGGACAACTCGAAGCAAAGTGACCTGGCTGTCTGCAGTTATAACAAACCAAGTCATCCCTTGTCTTGGGATCTGCAGCTTTGTTGAATCTGGTTGGAGAGACAAACTTTGCTGGGCCTTTGGATGGAAATTGAGATCTATTGTTTTTCCTGAACTTGGTGTATTTCTTCACATATAAAGCAAATTCTTCATCATCCATTTCATCAAAATCAACTTGAGTAGAACTTGAAGATTGTGATCCTACACTCTGTTCCTACACTCTGAGCGTAAGAACTTTGAGGAGGAGTGTAGGATTGATGAGACTGCTGATAGGATTGATAAGGTTGAGGATATGGTTGATGTGATTGAGGATAGGATTGGTGACACTGTTGGTAATACTCAGAAGGTGCGGTTTGAGGATTGTATCTAGGAACATTTTGGTCAGGAGGAACGGTTTACAAGTGAAGGTGAGGAGCGGTTTGATGATGGTCTGGATTGTAGACAGGAGATGAGGTATTGTTGAATGCAGCTAGAGAGAGTGTCTTAAATCTGCTTTCGGTTTCATGGACCTCTTCAAGCTTAAATTCAAAAACCTTCAGCATGGCATACAAGTGTCGAAGATCAAGAGCTTCCAAGTCCTTGTTGTCTTCAATGTTGGTAGTTTTGATCAGCCATTTGCTACCAAGTGCTTGCATGAATCTCATGTTCAAATCTGTATTAGAATAGACATGTCCAAGAGAAAAACACACATTAACAATATCAATAAACCTCTCATAGCATTGTCTAAGAGATTCCTTAGGATCTTTAACAAAATAGTCAAAGAGTCTTCTCTGTTGATAGAGGCGGTTCTTCTTGGTATCTGAATCTCCTTCCAGAAAGTCAACTATAGCATCCCAGGTAGCCTTTGCGGTTTTGCAGTGAAGCACCTTAGAATGAGTCCTCAAGTCAATAGCTGACACTAGCATGGACATAGCTCTTCCATCAAACTCCACATTGATGCGGTCTGCATCAGTCCATTCACTTTCTAACTTCTTAACTTCAGCTTCTTCTCCTGCGGTTCCTGCACATGGATTAGCTTTCATAGGAACATATGGTCCATCAGTAACCGCGGTCCACAGTCTACGATCACATGAAATCATGTGTTTCATCATCCTATCTTTCCAAAAGATAAAACTATCTTCATCCAGAATCGGTAAGTGATTCGAATTGGATGTTTGCAACATATGGGTGTTTGTGTTTGCCATTGGATCAGCACCCAAGCGGTTAAGCTTGTAAAAACAAGTTTGGTGGATATGCTCTGATACCACTTGTTGGTCCCAGGGGGCAACAAGGGTATAGAACCGCTAGAGGGGGGTGAATAGCGGTCCGAAACTTTTTCGAAAATACCCTTAAAATCAACCGAGTACTTATCAGTTTGGCCAACTGCGGTTCAAAGCACAAGAACCGAACTGATAAAATGCACAGCGGAGTTTGCGGTTTGGCCAAATAGGTTAGTTAAAGAGTTGGGAGGTTTGAATCGGGTTGAGAAAACACTATGATGCAACAGAATAGTTAAACTTGAAGTTTAAAGGAAAACACAATTCATCTTTCAAGTCATTTCGTATATGGAAACAAGTTCAAGACCACAAACAAGAAAGATAAATATCAAGACAGAAAATAAAGATCAAACACACAAATTGAAGAGGTTCGTTCTTAAATGAACTACGTCCTCTACCTAGATGGTTAGTCTAGGATTTTCTAATAACTACTAGACTTGTATTAATTTAGAGGAGGTTTTACAAGATGAATCTAAACTCTAAACAATAAGTCTAACCTAAGCTATAATAACAACCGGTGTTTTCGAAGTATATAATCTATGTGATCATATAAATCGGGTGTGTGTGTGAAAAGAAATCAAATGCTCTAAGTATCTAAATGATGGTTGAGCAAATGAAAGTCTTTTGGTGTAAAGGCTGAATATGAACGGTTGTTAGGCTTGAAGCTTTGATGAAGAACTGGGTTTGCAATGGAGATGGTTTGAAGATATGAATATCTGGGTTTAAATCTTCAAAGCAAACTTGAACACTTGGGAATGAATCTCTTGAAGCTCAGCAACCTGCATTGTTGAATAATGGAGGCTATTTATAGGCAGAGCACCCTTGTGACCGTTGGGTAAAGATTTGAATCAAATCTGAAGGGTACTGTGCTGTCGAAATTCCATTGGTTGAGCTGTCATTTTCGTCCTTGGTTTTGTCTTGTAGTCCTAGGTAGTTGTTGCACCACTACCTAACAATTGTCCTTTGTTGCAGAAAGCACTAACGGTAAACAATTCAAACTGATAGACAAACCGACATTCCTTGCAGAAACTCCAAGTTAACTTAGAGTTATTTTGACATGACATAACAACATCCTTTTACGGTCAAAAAGGGAATGTTTGTCTAAGGAATAAATGACATATCTTTAATTCTTCAATAACTGCTTTGCGGTTTCACCAAGCATAGGGGCGGTTTGAAGAATGATCTTGATGGGCGGTTTCATCAAACATGCAAACTGCAGTTTGATGAAAACTGAAGGGCTCCATGCTGGCGGTCTCAAGATGACGGCTTGAAGCACTAAACCGCTAATGATACAACCGAACTATACTCAGCCTAGACAATCAAAAAATCTAGAAATGGACATATCTAAAATTTGAAGTAGAACTTCATTACATGCGGTCCTAAAGTCCATAAAAAGACACGTGGCATGGATCAATCAAATTAAGGTGGGTGTACTAACAATGAATCCTAACAGCCTTCTTGTACTGTAATGTAGAGTCTGCAATACAATGTGACCTTCTTGTACTGTAACCTATTGTGTGATCTCATGGGCTTGTTAACTTTCATAATGTGATTTTGGTTGCTATGCTTAAAGATGTTCTTGCAGCGGTAAGCACCTATTTTATAACTACTATTTTATCTAAGTGGGAGACCACTTGTGTAACTACTATTGTTAATTTATGTTAATTTTGGAAGCTCTCTCTCTTTCTCTCTAAAAGTCATTTGTTGGTTTCTGACAGAAATTTTGTTGGTTTGAGCTGAAATTAGGTTGGGAGGGGGGGGGGGGTAAAAAACAATTTTTAAAAAAATTGTTGGATTTCACAACGTTCTAAAAACATTGTAGAACAATTAATGCAACGTTTTCCAAACTGTTGTTGTACAAGTTACAACGTTTTCTAAATGTAGTAGAAATCAAGCGCAATGTTCATGATAAACGTTGTAGATAACTAATAACCTTGTTTTAGTAAACGTTGTTAGAAGTGTATAACCACGTTTAGACAATGTTGTGAAAAGTTCTAAAAATAATTAAAATCGAAATTAACAACGTATATACAACATTCATAAAACGTTGTCTAAAATTAGGACCTTAACAACGGTGGATGACACAACGTTTTCATAAACGTTGTAAAAGGTATACCACAACGTTTTTAAAACATTGTTAAAGATCATTTTTGTTGTAGTGTTGGTGCTTTTAATTAGAGTGTGGCGGGTCCATTATCGATGCAACCAATAAAATATCGCCACCTCATGTTGTGAGCATGATTTTGTGCCCTTATTTTGTGTCCCTAGCATTGCTCTATCCAATAAGAACATAAATAGTATAAGAAACATAGGAACAAGACACATTCGTTAAATTAGAAAATAAGAGGTGGCTCAGATTACATTGTCATTAACACATGTGCGGTGACATGTTTATAATTGTTTGTTCGTATTTGTGAATAAGGAGGGTAGTAGTAAAAAAGACGCGCGATATTATTTTTGTGATTTACATCGTAAGTGAGTACATTGAACTCATCTTCTCTTCCTTCTTTTTTTGCCTTTCTATATACTCCCTCCGTCCCACCACAAGTGAGACCAACTTGTGGGGCACAATAATTAAGAAAAGGGTAGATATGTGTGGTAGAAAATGAAGAGAGTGAATGAGTGGAGTAAATAATAGTGTTTGTTGATTAAAATCTATATATATATAAAAGTCGAGGAAAACCCCTATAGAGTCGCCACGTGGACAAAGCTTGATTTACATGAAACCACATCATCACCTCTCAAATTAATAATTGACTTTTGGAAATCTTACTATTAGTTAATACTATTAGTTAATACTATTAGTTATTATATAAGTTAACTATTACTATTAATAGTATTAGTTAACCATAATAGTTATTATATAGGTTAACTACTACTATTAATAGTATTAGTTAACCATAATAGTTACTATATAGGTTAACTACTACTATTAATAGTATTAGTTAATCATAATAGTTACAATATTAACTTTTACTATTAATAGTAATTGTTAACTATAATAGTTACTATATAGTAACTATTATAGTTTTTTTTTGTTTCAAAAAAACTATAATAGTTACTATATATATTAATTATTACTATTAATAGTATTAATTAATTATAATAGTTACTATACAAATGAATTATTATTATTAATCATATTAGTTAATCATAATAGTTACTCTCTTCGTCTCAAATTGAATGTTCTGTTTTCTCTCAAAATGAATGATCTTTTGAAATTTACCTTCATATAACTTTAAAAAAAGAAAAAACATTATATTTTTACCCCTATAGAGTCGCAACGTGGACAAAGTTTGATTTACATGAAGCCACATCATCACCTCTCAAATTAATAATTCACTTTTGGAATTCTTACTATTAGTTAATACTATTAGTTATTATATAGGTTAACTATTACTATTAATATTATTAGTTAACTATAATAGTTACTATATAAGTTAACCACTACTATTAATAGTATCAGTTAACCATAATAGTTAATATATAGGTTAACTACTACTATTAATAGTATCAGTTAACCATAATAGTTACTATATAGGTTAACTACTACTATTAATAGTATCAGTTAACCATAATAGTTACTATATAGGTTAACTACGACTATTAATAGTACCAGTTAATCATAATAGTTATAATATATGTTAACTTTTACTATTAATAGTAATTCTTAACTATAATAGTTACTATATATATTAATTATTACTATTAATAGTATTAATTAACTATAATAGTTACTATACAAATTAATTATTATTATTAATCATATTAGTTAATCATAATAGTTACTCTCTTCGTCTCAAATTGAATGTTCTGTTTTCTCTCAAAATGAATGATCTTTTGAAATTTACCTTCACATAATTTTTTTTAAAAAAATCATTGTATTTTTACAAAACTAAAATTTTACATTTGAATAGAATATTTATGATTTTTCTATTAATATTATTATTTTTTCTTCAAAATGATCCTTAAATCCCAAATGTACATTCATTTGAGGAAGAATGTAGTACTCTATAAGGTAACTATTACCATTTAGCTCGCTATTAGCTAATAATATGAGTCAATCTTATGAAAAACATGTTTTACATTTAGAGATATGTAAAACATATTTTTAGTGTTCTAAAAATCGGCCTAGGCGACACCCAGGTGCCACGATTTTCTATTAGGCCAATCTAGGCATTAGGCAGTCTAGGCGGGTCTAGGCGGCCTGGGTGGTCTGGGCGGATCAGGCGGTTTGGGCGGATTTAGGCGGGTCTAGGCGGCCTAAGTAATATTTTTTTATTTTTTGGTTGCCCTAAAACGACGTCGTTTTACAAATGAGATTTAAAATGGGATGGGAATCTAAAAGGTGAAAACAAATGATCAAAGATACTTTTAATAATAATTCATTATTTGTGTTAAAATTAAAATGTTTTATTATTTTTTTAACAAATAACAAAAATAAGTGGCATTATTTTTTGAATAACTACATATAGTTTTATAGACTTATAAGAAAATATTAAAATAGACTAGCGATTGATTTAAACTAAAGGGTAAATATTAATTTGACTGAGATGGGTTGGCGTAATTTATATTTTTGAACCGTTATGAAATACTATTAGTTAGTTATGATTAATTTCTTCTTGTTTTAATTAAAACTAGCAGTACCCCCGTGCGATGCACGGCGACAACACGATGCTTTATTAGTTTAAATCTATAAAACATAAAATATTAAATATTAATAAATTAACTAAAAAGTAAATAGTCTTTGTTCGCAAAAAAATAATCACTTGGACCTCGTTAATCTGAATATTTAAAAAGTGGTCGTATCAACTTAAAAATATATTCATAATTTTGGACCAACAAATGAAAAAATAATAATATCAAACTTTAAAATAAAAATATCCATTTCTTGCTATTTATTCTACTCGTTCTCTCTGTCTCGGTTTAAAGTTCTTACTTTTGTTTTTAGTTTGTCCGAATTTAAAGTTCTTACTCTATTTTATTATCTAAAATAGACGATGGGACCTACTTGTCATTCTCGGAACAAAAACTTCATACCCACATTCTCTCTCATACTTTAATATTCATCCTCATAGTAGTTATTATTCCTAATGACCGTGCAAAGTCAAAATAAGAACATTATATCAGGACAAAGAGCGTAGTAATTATTTTTGTGGATGTAATTGTATCCGCTAATATGTCCAACTCTTTAATCCACAATTACGTACAAATCCAAAATAAATGACAAAAATATATATATATGAAACTCTCATTTAAAAAACAATTTTGATTTTTTTTCGTAATATCAGACGTAATTAATAAATACAATAGAGTCAACAAATAAACTCAATATTTTTTTACCATTTATTAATGTTTTAATTCTACCTAATCATGCCACTTCTTAGTTTGTAATTTCTACTTCCTCTGTCCTGATTTAAAGTTTTAACTTTCATTTTTTATATATCCCCTATTTAAAGTTCTTATTTTACTTTGTTACCTAAAATGGACGATGAAAATCACTTGTCATTCCCACAATAATAACTCCCTATCTACTTTTCTCTCATATTTCACTTTTTATACTCACAGTATTTATATTTTCCTAATTCCTGTCAAAGTCGAAGTAAGAACAATAAATTGAGACTAAGGGAGTATTAATTATTTTTGTGACACTAATTATATCCACTAATATGTCCAACCCTCTAATCCACAATCATGAATAGACTCAATAATTGAATAACAAAAGAAATATTAAACTTACTCTCTATTAAAAAAACTTTTTTTTTTTGCAACATTGGACGAAATTAATAACTACAAATTGAGTCAATAAATAAACTCAATACTCTTTGAACATTTAATTATTTTATAGTTTGATTTATCCCTGGTCAGGTCACTCCCTCTATTCCAATTTAGTGTTCTTACTTTTGTTTTTGGTTTGTTGAATTTAAAACTTGTTACTTTACTTCTTCCATCCCTCTTTAATCTACAAACTTTAAAACTATGGTTGTCCCACATTAATCTACAAAGACCCAAAATAGAAATGTTTTAATATTATTAAAATAATAGAACCCACTTGTCATACTCAAAACAATTATCATCTTACTATTATCTACCCCAGTTTCTCTTTCATACTCAACTATCTACACTCACAAAACATCGACTTTTTCAATTTTTTCTTTAAATAATATGTCCAACTCAAATTTGTAAAGTTAAAAGGGGGACAGAAAGAGTACTTTATTACCTAAAATAGATGATGAGGTCTACTTATCATTCTCATAACAAATACTACCCATTCACTTTCTCACTCATACTTTACTTTTATACTCACAATTTTTTTTTTTTTTTAGTCCTCGTGTAAAATCAAAGTAGAAACACTAAACCGAAACAGAGAGAGCAGTGATCTTTTTTTTTTATGGAGGTAATTATATCCACTAATAGACCCAACCCTCTAATCCACAATCATGAACGGACCCAAAATGAGCGCAAAATGAATGACAAAAAAACATGAAACTTACACTCCATTAAAAAGCATTTTTTTTCTTTGCAATACAGGACGAAATTAATAAATATAAATACAGTCAATAAATAAAATCAATATTGTTTAACTAATTGACCAGTGAATAATCAGAATTCTCCTTAATCAAGTCACTCCTCTTTGTACTTTCTACTCCTTATGTCTTAATTTAAAATTCTAACTTTTCGTTTTTATTGTCATAATTTAAGGTTTATACTTTATTTTACGAACATGTCCAATAACGACTCTTTCACCCCTATTTACCCAGTCCATTGACCCACACCCTCATGACCCAATCCACTTCTTATTTGGCTTACAACACACTTCTTCCGTCTCCTAACAACTTGTACTTATTTTCTTTTAAAATTTTCTATTGATAAATCCCATTTTCTAAAATAGTATTTTTTTATATTTTTATTATTATTATTAGTATTATTATTATTATTATTATTATTATTATTATTATTATTATTATTATTATTATTATATTTACCCTACTTCAACATACTTGACACTAATTCCTTAAAAAAAACATACTTAACACTAAAAAATATTCTTTAAATTATGAAATGTGAATTTATGGTTTTAAAAAGGAATTTAATAATTAATTAAGTCAATAATGTAATAGTAAGTTATGGTTACTAATAGAAAAAAGGCATATGCCTTTTGGTAACAAACATCTATCCAAATAATCCAGCCATTACTCTCGTAAATATGCTTATCGCCTTAATATTTTATATAAACCGGTCATCGCTCTTAAAAATTACTTATCACATAAATTAGCTTTCTCAAACACTAAATTCACCGTCTCAAAATTTCGATCAAGTATGTAATTGTTGTAGTTTAAAAGATGAAACATCTACATATATTTGGAATGAGCCATCGATGTTTGTGATGCGTTATTTCTTTTCTTATTATTGTGAATGAAAATGATTTGTCGTTTATTAAAAAAAAATACTAAATTCACCAATAATAAGGTCTTGTCTACCTATACCACCCTTTAATTTCTCTAACCGTTTTTTTTCTCTCTTTTTCGAAAACTTCCGATCCCCCCATGTTACCCATTTTCATCAAATTATCTTCACATTTTCAAAGATCTATTCATTTTGCTTCAATTTTTTTTATTCCATATATACACCCAAAAAAAGATTTAATGAACAACTATTTTAAAACTAACCTCCTCTCATTTTTTATTCAACTACACTCAAAGCTTCGGTTCCGTTATCAAAATCTATAGAAAAACTGTCAAATGGTTGTATGTTAGATTATGTGAATGAGAGTATGATTTTGATAACAACTCATACTCTCTCACTTCTTTATCTCATAAATATACTCCTTCAATTAAAATATATTTGATGACATTGAGCTCTAAAAAAAGCTTGAGTAGGTACTCCCTCCGGTCCAAAATAACTGTCGTTTTTTTTACTTTTCACAAAGATTAAGAAATGCAATTATTACGGCATATTAATGGTGAAAGTTCCATGCTTACCCTTATTTATTGTCCATTTGTCTTACATTATTACACTCACTACGTCAATTAATAAAGTAAATCGACTTCCAATGTAAGGGTAAATTAGGAATTTTAATTGTTTTGACCCAAAAGTGACAGTTATTTTGGACCAAAAAAATTTGCTCAAAAGCGACAGATATTTTGGACCGGAGGGAGTATTCTAGTACAGTAATTGACTCTTCATCCCAATTTCCAAAAACCAACAGTTCAATTTCCTCTCCTTCTCGAAATGTCTAGTTTTCCTGTGATTTCTCTCTCATTTCATAAAATAGATATTATGGCTATAATTCCTTCATCCACATTTTCTCTTTATTTATCCACAATTTCTCTTCAATCTCTTAAGAAAGAGAGCCTCCACCACTACCGATCTTCGTCTCCAACCACCGTCGACGGCTCCTCCAGAGCATGAGAGTCGACATCACCGGTAAACCTGCTGTCCTATTCAAGCCCCACTGCAAATTTCAAATTTTGGCGATACCCAATTGACCCCATTGTCAATTTCAGGCTTGTATCAATATCAAAATCAAGACTCACCAAAGCCAATTTCAAAGGTGAAGTTGGGTTTGAGTTTTCTTTCCTATTCTTATTCTTCGTTCGTTGTTTGTTGCGGTTGTTGGTGGTGCTGACGATTGTTGTTCCTTCTTTTTTCTGCTTCAAAAAATAAATAAATTATGTTAGTTAATTTTTGAAGCCACAACAATAAGTTTTGTTAATTTTTTTTGGTAATCAATCAAATTTGTTCCAAGATTCTTTGAACTTTTATTAATAATCAATTTTCTTCCCCTTTTTTTTTTTTTTTAAATCAATCCTATTTCTCAAAACTTCTCACTATCTCCGATTCAACCCATTTCTGCTATATAGTCTGTTCACTTTACTTTTAAAGATTTTTCAATTTTGAAGATAAAAAGAAAGAAAGCTTTGTTCTGTAAAAATACAGGAAAAGAAAGAAAAGAAAAAGAAAAATCAAAACATTTGCGTAATCAAGATTTGAGATCCACCGGAGATGAAGTCCGGAGAACCAGTAGTCGGAGAATATGGCGAGAGAGAGAGAGTTGGGGGAGAAAGAGAGAAAGTGTGCGTGTGAGTATTTTAGAGAGAGAGGGAGAGATATATGAGAAAAAAATGGGGGAGGACAAGATGTAGGGTTTTGAATAAAGGGAACGCCAGCTGTAGCTTTTCCCTTCTGTTTTTACTTTACCCAAACCAAACCTAGATATTTCGAAAGTGCTACCGAAATTGCACCAAAATGTTGTGCGGGAGTACTGTTCAAACGGATGACTTGCTTTAATATATATAGAGATAAGTTATCATCTTAACAAGTAAAAAAATAAGTGCCGCTTTTTGGATAAATATATATATATATATTAATAAAATTATTAAAAATGCGCTAAATTCTAGGCGCCGCCTAGGCCTCTAGGCGCTAGGCCCACCTCCGCCGCCTAGCGATTTTAGAACACTGTCTATTTTACATTAAGAAATTATGTTTACATTAAGGAATGGAAACAAGTTTTACACTAAAACTAAGTAAAACAAGATTTTCTCAATATTTTCACTAATAATATTAGTTAACTAGAACAGTTACTATATATTATAACTATTACATAAACAATCTAAAAAAAGATACTATTATAATAAATTATAATTAAAAACAATATTTTACTAATACATTAGAATATTTTAAGTAATAATAAAATATTAGTTACTCATAATTGTTACTATATTGGTAAATATTCAATTTTCTATATAAATAAGATTACTATTACTAGCTAGCATTATATTTAAAATGATGATTACTATATAAAAAGTAATCACCTTCTTTAGATAATATCAGTAAAGTTCTACCGAGCAGAGCACAGACTCTTTACTAGTGAGTGGTAGAAAATGAATAGAGAGAATGAGTGGGGTTAAATAGTGGAGTTGGTTGAATATAAATATATTAAAATATTTCTATTTTGGGCAGTCTCACTTGTGGTGGGACGGACTAAAAAGGAAATTAGTCTCACTTGTGATGGGACGGAGGGAGTATATATACTCCCTCCCTCCTATAAGTATGTGGATAATTTTTCATTTTGGACGTCTTATTGACATGTTACACTTTCCTAAAATAGTAAAAAATCTTTACTATTTCTCCCCTTCATTTTCTCTCCTACTTTACTTTTTTACTCACAACACCAATCAACCCACTATTCCTTACCCCACTTTCTCTCGCGTACTTCACTTTTCACACTCACAACAACTACCCACTACTATTCATCCCTTAATTGCCGTGCAAAATTCATTTTGTCCACATAATTATGGGACGGAGAAAGTATTATTTATATAAAAAACAATATATATATATATATATATATATATATATTAAAGTTGGTGAGGATGGCTATGGCTTTGACACATAAACAAACATAGATTAAAGCTTCATTTGTGTGAAGCCACATCATCACTATCCTAAATGTGTGTGACTTTTGATATTCTCATTATTAGCTAATACTATTAGCTCATAATAATAATTATGATATGAGTTAACTAATACTATTAATAGTAATAGTTAACTTAGTTAACTATTACTATTAACAGTATTAGTTAACTATAATAGTTATTATACAAGTTAACTATTACTTAACTATAATAGTTACTATAGTAGTTAACTATTATTATTAATAGTATTACTTAACTATAATATTTAACTATTATTATTAATAGTATTAGTCAACTATAATAGTTACTATAATATATAACTATTACTATTAATAGTATAATTAACAATAATAGTTACTATACAAGTTAACTATAATGGTTAATTTATAAATTAACTATTACTATTAATAGTATTAGTTAATCATAACAGTTATAATATATGTTAATTTTTACTATTAATAGTATTAGTTAATCATAGTAGTTACTATATAGGTTAACATGATTATTAATAGTATTGGTTAATTATAATACTTACTATAAATATTAATAAGTATTATTAATAGTATTAGTTATTGATATTATTATATAGATTAATTTTTACTATTAATAGTTTTAATTAAGATGATGTTTACTATTTTAGTTAACTATAATTAAAAAAATATTTTTCATATACAATATATTTATATTATAAAAAACGGTTATGCTACTTTATTAAATAAAAATATAAAAAGAGTAAAATGCAAAAAAAAAAAAAAAAAAACAAATTAGTTACCCGTGCAAAGCACGGGTTACCCACTAGTATATATAAATAATGAAAGAAAGAGAAAGCTCTCTCAAAGGGTTCTCCCTCAAAGGGTCCTCTTACTAAGAGAAGTCCCAAAGAACTTGAAAAACAATGAAGATAATCATCTATATTTATAAGAGGATAAAGATTGGAAAAAGGTAGGATGAATCAAATGTGAAAAACACTTAAATCATTTGAAAAAAAGTTGGTGGTAAAATGAAATTTTCATTTTCCGCCAAATATTTCATTAAAGGCTTTTATTTAAATGGATCAAGATAAAAAGGCCCACGTAAATAAATGTGGACTCATATCTATATATATATAAAAAGAGGATAGTGGCTGATGTCATGTTTTCCCGCCAAAATCAGTGGTTTTCCCGCCAAATTCACTGAATATTCTGGAACATTGAGTTTTTCTTTTAATGTTACTGTTGTGTAGGGTGAGAATTCGTATAGGCCTGCTGGCTCATGTGTGAGATGTTTCCAATTCCTAACCTGATAATAGTAAATTTGTTAATTAATGTCTATGCATTATATATGAAATCTAAAACGATTTTTGCTTCATAGAATAGTCTATTTATTGCGAAGGGCAAATGGCATGCTGTATAAAGAAAGGAAAAGGCTACAGTCCTCCTTGATAGAATCAATTTTGAAGGGTCTTAGAATTTGCAATCAATATCAATTATTTTGAACCAGAGAAGGAAGAAATTGAACTAGGAAAGGGAGAAATGTGTACTTCACAAGCCACAGGTTTGCAGGGAAGGATATAACTTCAATTTGTTTTTTTTTTCTTTATTTCCTTCAAAATAGTAAAGATTTTATTTCTATGAAATTCACACTCTTGAAGTTCGTTGGATGCATCTTATCGTCAACTACTTCCACATTCAATATATTAAAAAGAATATTTGATTTTAAAATACATTTTTATAAAATAAATTATTCTTAGATGTATGATTGAATATTGGTATAAGAATAACTTTTATTTCAAAAATGGGTTTGGTAGTTTAAATAGCATATGTGACTTAATATTATTTTATTTTATTTTCCTGCAGGAATGGAATAGGATGCTATCAAGTAAATATGGTCAAACTTTTTGAAACTACAAACGAAGGTCGGGATGGCGCTAAAATAGCTAATTTAGAAAAGATTTTCTAATCTGGAAGAAAGATGGGTTGAGAGAGGAGGCGTGGTGGAGGAGCGGAGGTTTTATTGGGAACGAAACGTTGTAGATATGTAAAGACGTTTTTTCTTGTGTCAGTTGCGCGAAATTGTGGCTTCTGATTAGTTATTTTGTTTGGCTTTTTTTTCTTTCTAACGTAAAGCTTTTTTTTTTTTTTTGAAAGGAAGGAACGTAAAGCTGTTTTTTTGCCTATTCATGATTGTGTGTTACTATTCTTTTCATATTTACATATTAATTTTTTTTAAAAAGAATATTTTAATGGGAAAAAGATGTATTTTTAAATATAATTTTTAAGGTGAGGGGAGGAGAGAGAGAGAGAGAGAGAAAGAAATATGTGCTTATTTTGTTGATTGTTGAGCTGAGCGGAATTATAAAATTTGGAAAGCTATTAGACTGCCGTTCGAAACAAATTTTAATAAAGAAAATACTCTTTTTAAATAAAGTTAGTATTCCTCAAAATTAATATATTAAAATATTGTTAGATATAATACTAAAGAAAATATTTTTAAGAAATATCGTAAATGATTTTTTTATTTAAAATCCTTTGACACTAAGGTGGGTGGGACGAAGAGAGTATTTATTTTTCACCGTGCATCGCACGGGTGCACTACTAGTTTATAAAATACTACAACAGACGGTTTAGTGGGATGCAGTGGCAGACCCAAGAATTATATCCAATGAGTGCCAAAAAAAATACTTAGTCACTAATTTTAAACAATAATTTACAAATCGACAAATCCAAGATAAAATTGGCGAAATCTTATTAACACATAAATTTTGTACAAACATATGTTAATTTCTAATACACTATTTTCTTCTTATAAATATAGTTTACTTGAAAACAATAAGCTTATGTTATGAAGGAATAACAAACATATATTGACATTATTAATGTTTTAACGATGATAAAAAATATTTAATTATAATTGTCAAAAAAAGATCAATTATACAATTTTTAATTTTGTTTTGAAAAAGGCCATATATAATATCATATAATAGAGGAAAAAAATATTTTAAATAATAAATATAAATTATTTATGATAATTAAAGTGACGGTAAAAAAATACAAGTAAGACTTTGAAAAATGTCAAAAATAGTTCATTTGTCTTGTTAGAGAATACATTACTTTCAGACAATTGTAGTTATTTTTTTTAGGATTTTTTTTTTTCAAATAATTCCCTTTTGAATCCATATGTACCAGAATGACACTAGGGAAAATTTATGTACCAAAATGACCACTTTGTGAGAAGTCGGCATTTGTAATGCCGTTTTTTGGTTTGAAGTCGTCGTTGGCAATGCCGACTTTAGGTTAAAAGTGAAGTCGGCATTGGCAACGCCGACTTTAGCTACCTTTTTTTTTTTTTTTTTTTTTTTTTTGCCTATGCTGGAGTGCAAATTAGTGGTTTTTGTTAGACTTTTTTTTTTTTTAAAAAAAAAAAAAATCCCGAAAGATGACTTTTTCTTGTTGTTAGGAACAGTTTGTTTCATTATTTGCACTACTTTTTTTTTTTTACTCCCTCCGTTCTAGAAAGTTAATCCTAACGACAATGAAACAAATTGTTCCTAACAACAAGAAAAAGTCATCTTTTAACGAAAACCACTAATTTGCACTTCAGCATAGGCAAAAAAAAAAAAAAAAAGTAGCTAAAGTCGGCGTTGCCAATGCCGACTTCACTTTTAACCTAAAGTCGGCATTACCAACAGCGGCCGTTGACTGCGGTGATGCTTCAACTACTGAAGCTTTGAGGTGGGTATGTTTCTTGATTTAAGAAGACGACTTGGAAGGGTTAATTTTTTTTTCCGGCCAGGATATAATCATTGGTGGTGGTGGTGGTGTAGGAAGAAGACGTCTGACAAGAATTAAAGGTTTTTTTTTATTATTATTATTTTTTTTGCAAAAGGGTGAAATTAGATTTAAAAAGTTAGACATTAAATTAATCCTATAGACATTCTACAACTAATTCATGTATAACATAATTTTTCTTGCTTCAAAAATATAACTTATTCTAAAATTTAATAATTTTTTGAGCATATTTTCCTAATATTTTTTTTTTAAAGAATATCTAAAATTTAGTTTTTCTTGTAAATAGTTATAATTAATTTATTTGGTTTTAAATTCAATTGGTTTATTTTTTAATTTAATATTTTGAAAATAACTTAAATAATTTTTTATTTAATATTTTGATAATTATTTTGATTTGTTAGTCTTATTAAGTTTGAATTTTGCATTAAACCCCTTAAAAGAAATTTTAATTTCAAACTAACCAATTTTGTTAGACATGTGCATGACACATACTTTTTAACTGAATTTTTAACGAATTTCGTAAAAAATGCTATAACTGACGAGTTTTTTACACTTCAAGGTCTGATCTGGCGGAAAAAAAAACATCAGAGTTCGTTTGAGAGGGTGGTATATCACTTTAGGGTCTAATTGCCATTAACCCTATTTCTTTATAAAGAAAAAAAAATAGTTAACTATTGGCAACATTGTACGTAATTCTTTCAAAAAAAAAAAAAAAAAAAAAAAAAAAGCAAGGTAACATTGAATCTCCTCGGTCATGAATACAAGTGTTTAGGAAGAACCTGGAAGGTAAAACTGATCACCCTACCGTAAGATATGGTGCAAGAATAAGCCTGATTTATTTATTGGGTGTTGTTGTTTACACCCATAACATTATTGAGTACACCCGTAACTGTACCTCACAGTATTATACCATTTAAAAAACAGGAAATCTCAGAAAAACACTTTTTATATGCGTCTTAGTGTAAAATATGTTTTTCGCATGCGGAGTAATATTTTTGTAAATAATTAAAACTTTTTTACGAGGCTCGGTGGCATTGTTGTAAATAACTGAAACTTATAAAAGCTCAACATGCACTTTTCAATACTAAAGGATACAGTTTTCAATACTACATGAGACAGTTTTTAATACTAGGGCAGACACATATTTTGAAACTTTCAAAAACTCACAAGCCAGTTGTTGAGAATGTAAGAGACATTTTTCAACACTACAGGAGACACTTTTCAATACTAAGAAAGACAGTCTTAACACTACAACCGACAATCATAACACTACCTCTAAAAGTGCTTGTTTGTGTATTAAAGTGCTTGCTCGAATATTTATAAGTGTAATATTTTAACATACTATTTGTAATATTAGAGCAGATACATGATAATAGCTAAAATCTTGCGTAAAACGTGTTTTACGAAACGCTTAGTAAAAACGTGTTTTTAAAAATCGCGCGGTGGCATTTTTGTAAACAGTTGGAACTTCTCAACGGTTCTGGATATCGATATAGTTCCTTCTAGATATGAGATTGATATCCAGAAACTGTGAAAGTGATAGCCAGGCGTGTTTTAAAAAAACGCGCGGTGGCATTTTTGTAAATAGTCAGAACTTCTCAAACGGTTCTGGATGTTAATATAAAGCCTTCTGGATATGAGATTGATAGCCAGAACCTTTTAAAGTGATATGCAGAAGGGTTCTGGATATCAACATAAAACCTTCTGGATATGAGATTGATAGCTAGAACCTTTGAAAGTGATAGCCAGAAGGTTTTTTATGATTTTTTTTTTTTAGAGTAGCAGAAGTGCTAATAGATAGCCAGTAACAATGTTTAGTATGACCAGTTTCTGTGTTACGAATGTCCAATGAGTGTGTTAATAAGTGCTAGACGATTTTGAAAAACACGTTTTTCCTAATCACTAGGAAAAACGCGTTTTACTGGAAACTCATGATAATATTAGAAAAAGCAATTGGGAAAAACACGTTTTTTCATAGATTAGTGTAAAACGCTTTTTTCATAAGACCGAATCTTTAAAAAATCAAGCATATTTACGAGCATACTAAATAATTTTGAGTCGGTCTTGTGAAAAACGCGTTTTACACTAAACTATGGAAAAACGTGTTTTTCTCAATTGTCTTCTTTAATATTATCATGTGCCTGCTCTAATATTACAATGTGTCTGTTGTAATATTAGACTTATAAATATTCAAGCAGACACTTTTTTACATTCAAATAGACACTTTTAGAAGTAGTTTTATGTTGCTTGTCTTAATATTACAAAGTGCCTCTTGGATTGTTGAAAAATCCCCTTAAATTGTCAACAATCAAAACAAGTATTTGTCTGTCCTAGTGTTAAAAAGTGCCTCATGTAATATTGAAAAATGTTTCCCACAGTGTAAAAAGTGTCTGGTGAGTTTTTGTAAGTGCCAAACGAGTTTTTCTAAGTTCTAAAACAGGTGCCTGTCATAGTATTAACTATTAAAAAATGTCTCATGTAGTATTGCATAATGCCTCTCACATTGTAAAAAAGTGTCTGGTGAGTATTTGTAAGTTCCAATTATTTGCAAAAATACCACTGCGCGTTGTAATAGCATTCCGCTTATTTACAAAAATACCACTCCGCATACGGAAAGCACGTTTTACGCTAAGACAAGTGTAAAACGCGTTTTTACTCAGATTTCTTGAATAATTTTACGGGCGTGAACAACAGTACTAGTATTATTTATTTTTTTGAAAAGAATAATACCAGCGGCACAAAAGAATCACAAAAACATGCTCCCAAAATCTTACGTGTAATGATGTTATTAGTGTTTTTAGTTAAAGTGTAGCGGGTCCATTATCGATACAACCAATAAAATATTATCAACTCATTTGTGAGGAAGATTTTGTTACCTTATTTTGTGCCTCTATAATTGATCTTTTGAAAAATAAGAATGGGTTGGAAAATGGAAATTGGGCGTTTTTTTGAAATGGCGCCATTTATGGCGTGCTTGGAGTTGCTCTTACTTCACGTTCTTGGCGAGCTGCCTTATTTTTCCACAAAACAACGAAAAAAAAAAAAATTGAAAATAGCGTCACGTTTTTTTGTCAAGAACTTTATCGGCCTACTCAAACACTACTTCAATCCCCAAACTTTTAATCTATCAGAAGTGAACAATTTTACCAATTTCAGCAGGTATTGTATTCCATTATATGTGAATTTCTTCGAATTCGGTAGTTCAAGAAAATGTTATTCAGCTTAGGTATTTTATTTTATTTCTGTTGAGTTCCGGGATATTTCATAATTAATCTGCTCGTGTAGCTGTTAACGATTGAAAAAAATGGTAAATTCATTCCTTTTAATTTCTCCTCAAATTAATGGCTTGAATGATTGATTAGATTTTATATTCTTTTGATGAATTCTCTGTTTCAATTATATTTCCAGTTTTCTGAAAGTTAGGGTTTATTTAAAGGGTTTTACTTGTTATTTGATTGATTTCCCAGTATTTTCAATGTTACAGAGCTATGAATATCTTGACCTGCTATAATTGGATCTACATTAATCTGTCAGTTGCAAACCAGTAAATAGCTTAGGATTTCTATTAAGGGTTATGAAATTTTGTTTGTTTTTGTTTTTCTCATTGGTATTTTGGCTCGAATTTCTTTTACCATTTCAGCAAGAAGAGAAGATGACATCATATTTGAACTTTGATCCCGAAAGTACCATTACAGTTTTCTTGTTGAAGTTTCCAGATGGAGCTGCTGACGTGGCTAGGGTGATGTTTATGTAGAGTTTCCTTTGAGGAGTTTATTTTCTTACTTAGTTGTAAATTGCTTCAAACTAGATCTGTTTGCTTCATGCGAAGAGTGTTTGTTTGCAGCTATGTTGTAGTTGACACTTAGTTGCCATTGGTTTGGCTGTTGATTGTTATGCCTAACTGAATTGAGTCATTTAGAAAGACCAAAACCGTCAGCGTTTGACCTGTGCTTTTGAATTTTGACTCGGGATTTCTGGGGTTCCGAGGACAGCTATGTGCTTGCTTTCTATAAGAAAAAGACACTTCCAATCTTGTAACAGAAAAATATGCTTCCAACAACATACATTGTGGTCTAGGATGTTGGAAAATGGTAACTTACAAGCTTCCATTAGAATTTTGAATGGCTACACGCCAGCTGCAAGGAAAAATATTACTCCCTCCGCCCCGGAATAATGTCGCGTTTTCCGTTTTTAGTATGCACCAAAAAATGCCACAGTTCTATAAATAGGATATAAAGTTTGGTGATCTCCCTAAACTATCCTTTCTTAAGAAGAGTTTTCATTTGCACGAAATCTGAAATTCAGAAAAATATGAAAAGATTGGGGGCAATATAGGAAACATAACAAAAAGCTTAAAGTTGTTGACTTGTCAACTGTGACATTTATTCTGGGACGGAGGGAGTACTAATTAATTGAAGGAAGAGGCTGTAAGACAACTGGCGTATAATTGGAACTTGTTTGATGGTGTATACCATGAAGGCTGTTTTTGTCTCGGTGTAGCTCCAGTGGCATTAATATGATTCTTTACTATGTCGAACATACATTAAATACTTTGCTGGATCTGAGTGACATCTCACTCTAGATTCTTTGATAGTTTGAGAAAGTGAGCACATATGGTACTGCGTTTGATAGGAAAGATTGAGATGTTGCTCAAAGCATCTTTGAGGTTATTGCGAGAGAGTTGGTGTCGTCAGAAGCGAAACGTTCCATAACATACGACCCATTTCATTTTAAGAAGGGTAATTAAGAAGAAGTGCTTTAAAAGTAGGTGTTGTGAGTATGAAGGAGAGAGAAAGTGGGGCAGGGAAAAAAGAGTGGAAAGTTGTTGTATGACAAGTGGGTCCCATGAATAAAAAAAAGTAATATAAAATTTCCATTTTAGGAAAGCGGGACTTTCTAATGGGACACCCAAAATGGCAAAATCGGTAATTTGTATGGGACGGAGGGAGTATGGTTTATGGATATAATGTAAAATAATTTCAGTAAATCTTTGACCACAGCTCACATTTGATTATCATTGTTCTTTGTTGCTAATAAACTGATGTTAGATTTCCTACTACTCCTGTTTCTCAATGTTTTTTTGTTTCCTTATTTATCTTAGAATGGTGTGATTTAATGGCACTGCATGAGATTACGAAGTCGAGGTGTAGTACTATATATGTGCAAACTCCTCAGAAAGGCAAATGGATCTGGCTAGAACTCTATCAGTGTAAGATCCTGAATTCCTGATATAGTTTTTTTTACAGTTTTATCCCTCAAATGCTACTTTCATATGCCCCACCGAGTTTGGTTCCCCCCACAATGTATTTCTCTTCCTTTCCATCGGTAATAACTTATTCATCTGCCGAACATGTTGGTCTTCGCTATTCGTTTTTTGTAATCTTTACTTGGCTTTGTTATGCATGTTCCCACCGCTGCCTGTTGCCCTGGAAACTTCAAACCATGTGCGTGATGCTTAGACCTGGCTGTATTCTTTCATTAGAAAGATAATACTGCAACTTGCAAAAGTATGTGAGGGTTCTTCTTCCCCAAAAGAGTTTATTACTTCTTGTCACACTCCCTCAACTTGCTCAACCCAACCCATTGATGACTTATTCCAAACTTATGAGCATGCTTACATAAGTCATCCTCCTGAATTTCTTTTTAGGGCCTTGATTTGCACCATCGCAGATCCTAATAATTATGCTACTCCTATAGTTAGGTTGTCGTTCTTTTCCTTGCTGTTGATTCTTATACTTCCCACACAAGTCATGTTTGTTACAGTACAAATGTATGCTTGGTTTCTTCTTTAGGCTGATGGGCTCTTGAGCTCAATCAACATACATTATCTTAAAGACGTGTTGGCAAATACAGGTATGCATCAAATATTCACGACTCTTCCTCCACATTTTCGAATCATGTTCTTTTTAGGTGCTGGTTAAATTCTCAATTTTGATGCATAGTTGCTTATATTAGTCGAAACAACCTTGTCGATAGGCACTGACATATTACTCGTAATTGTTGATTTGATTCTACATGCCATATGCAGGATTATATCCGACCAGTTGATATTCCAAACAGGGAACAACCTTTCAGATTGTATAGTGAGGCCCTGTATGTTATATCTTCCCATATTCTTCCGGCGGAAGGAGGGATACATTTGTTAGATAAGCTAGTAACGATCTGAGTTGGAGGGGATCTATCGGTAGTAAGGATCTGTGTTATATTTGCATTCTACCTTTCTCTCAATAGAAGAGTAACATTTGACTATATACCCAAACTAAGAAAATGATTCAAAATCTACTAAGTTTCTAAATTGTCCCTCAAAACATTTGAATTCAAATTAGGTGACAATATTTGTCATTTGAATTCAACCAGGTGGGTAAATGTAGTTAATTTGTGATACAGTTTTCTTAAGGGAAATTTTACCTTTTGAGTTGGACGACCTAAGAATGAATACTCACCTCTTCTATTAGGATGAATCAAGTAAGAAATATTAAAATCAGTACTTTTTGTGGTAACCAAAACAATTTTTACTAGGGCTATGTTAGATAGTACGCTAATAAGATAATAGCCTAAAATATCCTTAAAGAGCAATTATTCTTTGATACCTAATTACAACTGTTTGATCTATAATTGATATCGAATAACCTAATCAGAACTCGACTCCATCTCTTTAAGTCTTGGAGTTCCTGGATCATGGAAACTTCAGTATGAGACCCCTAAGTGTGGTAGTTGAGGTCTTACCGAAATCAAATCTCATCCTTTTCCACATTGCCTTAGCAGATGTGTAATGCTCATGCTCACCAGTTAGGTTGTCATGCATGTGCTCAACATAATGTAGCGCATCCTATGACCCTTTTAAGCAAGCATCATATTTTGCTTGATTGTGAGTGTGGGCTAGAGTTTCCCTTTCCCAGGTTCCTCCATGTGAACCATCACTTAACTATTAAGTGCTATTGAAGTGTGGGTGAGTCCAAAATCCATTTCTTCATTACTTTAAATTCAGTTGAGAGGATTTGGCAAAGAAGGAGATGCGAGACGTTTGTGGGATTGTGGTGTCTTTGCAATTTGTGGTGTATTTGGATAGAGAGGAAGCGAGGATTTTTTTTTTTAATTAAAATCCACTGTTTATCGAAACATCTCTTGTGGGGAAGTGGTTGCTTTAGCTTCTCTGTGGGTGTATGCTAATGGTGCTTTCAAAGGCCTATCACATAATGATTTGCAGATGGATTGGAGTGCTGCTATAGTTTATTGTAGCGCCTAAGTATTTTCTTTTTCTCTGGTGATGGACATCTTGTCCATCAGTTTTGGGAATCATATAGTTAGTTCCTATAAAAATAATATTATGGGCTGCTATGATGGTGAGGATGACCATACTATTTATAGGGGAACTGGATAGAATTTAGGGATATGTAGGACGTGATATGACTAAACGATTCAATGGAATAAAATTTAGGAATGACAATATTTTCTTAACTTGTTTGTACATTGCTTGTATCATTGTAATATATTGCACTAGCAATATTTTCTTATTTAGAAATGCGACATTTATTTTAGGATGGACAAAAAAGGAATGACAATTATCATAGAACGTAGGGAGTATTTCACTAAGTAACCAGTGTTCTGTGAAGTAATGTAATACTAAATTTGCTTGAGTATAGCTATTCTGATTTCAATGTATGACAACTAAAAAGGTGCACAGGAAGAGATTTTTTTTTTTTTTTTTTTTTTAGATTAAGATAATTTCATACATGATATAAGGCTTTTTAGGAGACTATGATTTCCTGGATTTATGAAGGGTAATACAGGAAACTTGCTCACCCAACTCTTTTCTATTTTTTGCATCCAGCACATCCACCCTCCATCATCCTTCCTCACTACAACCCATCAAATCCACCACCACCCTACTACCACCATCACCACCATCATCTCTGCCACCACCACCTCCATTATTAAACCCCGCCACAACCACATCAAAGCCACCATCACAACCTTACCATCACCACCACAATCATAAACCTGCCACCACCGATATGGTGTTGGTAGGGTTGAGATGGTGTTAGTGATGGTGGTAGTGATGATGGCTGTGGCGGTGATTGGATGTGGTGGTGGCGGTGATTGTGGTTGTGGTGGTGGGGTAGCGTGTGGTGGTACCAGTGGTGGAATTGGTGGTGAGAAGGAGGGGGAGATGGAGTGTGGCATTTGGATGCAAAAAAAAAGATGATTGTGTTGGATGAAAAAAAAAAGTGGGATGGAAAAATAAAAGATTGGGTCAACAAATTTACTGTTTTACCCTTAAAAATATGGTCACATGCAATGCACATGACTAGAAAAAGGAAAGAAAACTTGACGGAGTTGGTGAAAATGACTACAGACGCATAAAAAAAAAAGGAAAAAAAAAAAGAAGAAGAATAGGTGGATGTGTTGGTTGCAAAAATATGAGGATTGTTCAAATCCAAAAAATATTTGCAAGGACACTATCATAGTTAGAGCATGAACGGAAAACTTAAAGAGAAATTTTCTTTTTTGTTTGTAGGTTCCTTATAGTTGCACTCTTTAAATGAAATGTCCCAAAAAGGATAGTGGACCCATCTCGTGGAACGGAGGGACTGATACTTAATCTGCTGCCAATGTGAATAGAACCTGATTTACTCTAGTTTTACATCGGAAGTGCTAAAATGGAAAGAGAATAAGAGATGGTTCCCTTCTAATTTATTTTGTTTCTACTATTCTGCCAAACCTAAAATAGGAACTGAGCAAGTTTGAGTTGACGAAACTTGTTTGAAGATAATTACTGAAAACATTTATAACTTAGAAATGCCATATAAGTGGCATTCATCCTTTGATGAAACTCATCAACACAAGTAGGGCTGTTATACGATTCGAGCCGGCTCGAGCTCGGCTCGTGAAAGCTCGAGCTCGAGTTGAACTCACTCGAGCTCGAATCGATTGTTAAGCTCGTTTCGTTTTCGAGCCAACCGTGTTCGACTCGTTTTTCATTAAGAGCTCGAGTTCGGCTCGATAAGCTCGTTTAACTTGATTTTTGTTTTCGACCGGCTTGAACTCAACTCGATAAGCTCAAACTCGAGTCGATAAGCTCGTTAAGAACTCATTTTTAAAGAAAAAAAGCCTAAGCTCGAGCTCGGCTCGTTAATACTAGAGTTCGATATCGGCTTGAGTTGTTCGCGAACAGCTTGCGAGCTTGAATCGACTCTAGTCAACAAACAAGTGAGTCTGAGCTCGACACCCGTAAAGCGAGACTTGAGCTCGACCCCACCAAAGCACTCGCTCGTTTACAGCCCAACGAAGATTAAAGATTTCAGGTAAAGCTACAAACTTTCACTCAACACAATAAAGCGACAGGATAATGAGTTTCATAAGGAGCAATGCTATCTTATACACTCACACGCACATTAATACAAGCCTCACCGCTAACCTCTTTATAGATTAACCCATCCAACACGCTACAAGTAGAATACGATGACACTTGTGATACACCTTAAGCACGTATTCTTAACACGATTATTATCTTTCATGCACCATGACATTTTTTTATTCATCCAGGGCGCTCGGCCGGTGCTCCCTTTTCATGTCAAACTAGAACCACTATGAACAGTGTATTCAACTCCCAGTTCAAAGGTTCCACTCCTCAAAGTTCACAGCTTCGCCCCGGCAGCTGCCGTACTATTGAAATGGTTCGTCAGTAGAGATGTTCCTACAGGTTCCCCTTGATGTCCGTGTCTGTGTATCTTTCCGCAGTCCGTCTCCGGTTTGCCGGCCTATCTTCTTTCTGATATTGACCAGCTAGCTGGGCTGGTTTGACATCTCATCCTGAAAAGCAGAACTTCTCATGGTGCATGAAAGATAATAATTGTGTTAAGAATACGTGTTTAGGGTTTATCACAAGTGTCATCGTATTGTACTTTTAGCGTGTTGGATGATGAGTTAATCTATAAAGAAGCTAGCGTTGAGGCTTGTATTTATGTGCGTGTGGGTGTATAAGATAGCATTGCTTCGTGTGAAACCCATTTTCCGGTCGCTTTATTGTGTTGAGTGAAAGTTTGTAGCTTTACCCATAGTTCTCAAAAGCCCGCCGAGGCGGCTCCGGGCACACCTTTTGCGCCTTGATGCGCCTTGGGCCTTTAATAACTATCGGACGCACCATAGTTATCGCAAGCGCGCCTAGGCTCCGGGCACACCTTTTGCGCCTTGGGCCTTTAATAACTATGGCTTTACCTGAAATCTTTAATCGTCGTCAATTGGTATCAAGTTGTGTTATTTTTGTCTTGTATTCACAGGGCGCAGTTGGTTCCCTTTAACAGATTTTTCAGGTACTTCTGTTGTTATTGTTTAGTATTCACAAGGGTGCATTTGATTTCCTTGAGCAGATTCTCAAATACTGCCATTCCATTATATGTACTTACATTTGATTATTTGTGGAATTAAGATCTGGCTTGATTGTATGTTAGTTTAATTTTGTTTGATATACTCCCTCTTTTCCACATTAAGAGTCTACATTTGAAGGTCAAACATTTTTGTTTTGTGCTTTTATGCCTTTGCATATCTTTTGATGTATATCAAAGTTATATATTATTTGTTTTTGAAATAAATGCAAAAATAAAATAAAATACTCAATTCACATTTTTTTTTGAATTTGATCAATCGGTCATTTAACCAACACATCCAAATAATTTTTTTTGCGTCGCTAGTTAGTTTCACTAACTCCGTTATTTTTTTCGTTATCTAATCATATGCATTGCATGTGACCATATCTGAAGGGTAATATAGGAATTAGGAAACTTGCTGACCCAAATCTTTTCATTTTGCATACAACTTTTTTTTTTGTTTTTTGCATCCAACAGATCCACCCACCACCCATCAAATCCACGACCATACCAAAACCACCACCATCATAAACCTACCACCACTGATATGGTGGTGGTAGGATCGAGATGGTGTTGGTGATGGTGGTGTTGTTAGTGGCGGTGATGGTGATGACGACTGTGGCAAAAATGGTGGTGGCGGTTATTGGTGGCGATAATGTGATGGCAATGGTAGTGGTGATGGTAATGGCTGTAGTAGGGTGATGGTAATTGGTACATCTTGTTACATGCAAAACTCCATTTATTATGCTTTACTTTTAATATGGCTGAATCAAATGTTCTTTCCACCCATGTCATAAATTAGTAGTATTCCATCCGTCCCAAAATGGTCTTCACACTTGTTTTGCCGTTACTCCGAAGGAATTTTGAGCAATAATTTTAAGTTTATTTAATTATTCTAATAAAAATCTAAAAAACTTGTTATTGATAAACCATCAACAATACTATCAATAACAAGTTTTAGATTTTCATTAGGATTATTAATTTAACCTAAAATTATTGCTCAAAGTTCCTTCGTAGTAACGATGAAAACAAGTGTGAAGATCATTTTGGACGGAGGGAGTAATTTCACCAAATCCATCTTATTATCTTTTGCAGAACCTGCAATAGCTGCTTATAGATTTCTTAGACTACTTCCTCTCTTTGCTGAACTGCCTTAATTCAATGCTATCAGCGTTTTTTCCATTCCAATATTTTTGCTTTATATGCAGCCGACTCTTTAAACTCTTTAATCATGAGGCCATCTTTCTTTGTGTTAATGATATTGTTGGTCCCAGAGGGCAACAAGGGTATAGAACCGCTAGAGGGGGGGGGGGGGTGAATAGCGGAACGAAACTTTTCGAAAATACCCTTAAAATCAACTGAGTACTTATCAGTTTGGCCAACTGCGGTTCAAGCACAAGAACCGAACTGATAAAATGCACAGCGGAGTTTGCGGTTTGGCCAAATAGGTTAGATAAAGAGTTGGGAGGTTTGACTCAGGTGAGAAAACACTATGATGCAACTGAATAGTTAAACTTAAAGTTCAAAGGAAAACACAATTCATCTTTCAAGTCATTTCGTATATGGAGACAAGTTAAAGACCACAAACAAGAAAGATAAATATCAAGACAGAAAATAAAGATTAATACACAAATTGAAGAGGTTCGTTCTTAAATGAACTACGTCCTCTACCTAGATGGTTAGTCTAGGATTTTCTAATAGCTATGAGACTTGTATTAATTTAGAGGAGGTTTTACAAGATGAATCTAAACTCTAAACAATAAGTCTAACCTAAGCTATAATAAAAACCGGTGTTTTCGAAGTATATCTATGTGATCATATAAATCGGGTGTGTATGTGAAAAGAAATCAAATGCTCTAAGTATCTAAATGATGGTTGAGCAAATGAAAGTCTTTGGGTGT
>JAOWBW010002249.1:0-104122 GCA_026119855.1 Campanula takesimana
CCTAAGACAGACTTATGAACGCTACTGTGAAATTATAAATCTATGTATTTCACTTGGCATGAAGTTTTCAACAAAGATTTGAATGTAAATTTCCTCAAGCTTTTGGCTCAAGATATCTTCATAATCCAGCGCTCTTGAAGACGCCGGAACTTTAGATGTATTGACTTTAAGGAACCTTTATGCAATCTTAAGTTTATGAGCTCAAACTCCAACGAATCAGTGAAACTGAAGGAAATCTAAGTCCATTGCAATGGTGGCGCACAGAGAAGAAGCGCCTGCTCAGATCAAGTTTGAGAAAAGTTCTGACCCCAAAATTTCTACTCTGAGCTATTAGATATGGATGACGAAGACTTCGCTTTATTTGTGAGAAATTTCAGAAGTTCAGAAAGTTCTCAAAACCCAACTCCTCCAGCAAATTTCAAGGATCTACAAGCAGAGCTCCTCCAAAGTTCACTAGGAGCAGCGACTCAAAAAAGAAAGAAGATCTGGTATGTTTTAATTGCAGGAAACCAGGACACTTTGCCTCCAGTTGCCCATCCCCAAGTTTGAATACATACAGAAGAAGAGCAGCCATACTCCTAAATTCTCTCCCAGACCCAATCGTCACAAGGGAATGATTGCTGAAGAAGAATCACTAGCAAATGAGCATAACACCTGGATCGAAACAGACTCTGAAGAGAGCGATGAAGATACTGATGATGGGCTCGTGTCTTGATGGCAATGATGATGAAGTCGATACTTATGATTCCGATGATGACTGCTCAAGGATATCCCTGATATGAATGTTTTGAATAAACCTATCAAGAAATCTGTAGGTTTTCAAGATATGAAAAAGAAGAAAGGACTAACCATCAGCGAGCTTGTTGAACAAGGATTTATTACCCCACTCAAAGCGATGGTGGATTGTTATTTTCCAGATGTGACCTGAGCGCAAGAAGCAAGCTCAGAAAATGCAACTACATCAGACCTCAAGTTGAACCAATCCCTATAATCACTCATGATGAAGATATTGCCAAACAAGAAAAATTGTTCTTAGAAGCTGAAAGGTAATTAGTAAATTTGGCAAAATGAAGGAAGCTTTAGCACTATCATGTGAAGAAATTTCCAGCTTAAGACCGAGAAATCTCTTCTAAATCTGAACTCACCCTTTTTAAGGAGCAGATAAAGAGCATGACTCCTCTTACTGTTAAAAACACTTTTCTAACGGAACAGAACTCATTACTTAAGTTCAAAACGATGAATTGGTTGCTCAAATTACTGATCTTAAAAAGATTACAAATGAGTGGTCCAATTCTCGTGTCACTATGGAAGTATCTTTGAGTCCCAAAAAGCCTGTGGTGATAAAAGTGGGCTTGGGATTCTCATCAACTAGTGACACTTTAAGTGTGAGGTCTGCGCTGAAAGAGAGTGTGAATTTACAACTCAACAAACTCATGAAATTCCCAAGGAGAAACATTCTATTTCAATGGATAAAGGACAGGAAAAAGTCAAAAGACAAACATTCCATTATGTCTATCCAACGAAACATTTGGGAAAGCTAAAGAGAAGGAAGTAGCTACAGATGAACCATCTCCTAGCAAAATCATTCTTGAAACAAAGCGCGCTCCTTCTACTAGTGCACATATGCGCCTAGGAGCCATGCGCCTCATCGCCATGCGCATCCTAGCCTATGCGCCCTACTAGAAAAAGCGCTCAAAATTTCAAAAGAAAGATTTGTGTTAAGGCTGGATCATCTGACCCAAAGAAGAATGCTATCCCAAAGAAAAGTAATGAGTCTGTAAAAACTCATGTGATTGGTGGCTTTCATCATTGTTCAATTTGTAATTGTTTTGGACACAAGCCGTGGAATGCCTTTTGAGATTCACTCCCAATGCCAAAGGACTTAAAATCCTAAGGTCAAGCAAGAGTGGGTCGTCAAAGTTGCTAACTCTAGGACCCAAAAGGAATAAAGGGGACCTGCTTAAATGTCTATATTTCAGGTTCTTTGCTTCATGGCTGGATCTTCTAAAGCTAGAACGTATGAATGGATTCTCGACATGGTGGCTCACGACACATGACTGGAAATGAATCCTTACTTGAAGATGTTCATGAAGAAAGAGGTCCCTCAGTAACATTTGGTGATAATAACAAGTCAAGTTGTTGCATATGGAAAGCTCAAGAAAGACAAAGTGTGCATTGAAGAGTCTCTCTTGTAGAAGGACTCAAGCACAACTTATTATCCATATCTCAATTCTGCGACAAAGTATTAGAATGCCATTTCACTTCAACTCAATGTCTTATCAAGAATGGCAAAACTGGAGCTATCTTACTCACGGGATATCGTAAGATAAATATTTATATTATTGATTTCCATAGTATGACTCTAGTACTAATCTTTGTTTTGTAGCAAAAGTGTAAGCAAAATAGTTGGCTATGGCACAAGCGCATGAGTCACTTGAACTTCAGGTGCTGATCATTATGTGCGCAGCTTGTCAACTAGGAAAACAACCAAAGCAGTCTTCTCCAGCAAGACACATCCCTCACTTCAAAATGTTTGCAACTGCTGTACATTGATCTATTTGGACCAGTCACCACTGCGAGCATCAAAAGAAACAAGTATACTTTAGTTGTGGTGGATGATTATTCAAGATACACATGGGTGGAAATGATGATCTCAAAAGATGATTGTTATGACATTGTTACCACTCTATTCAGACTGCTCCAAACCCAAAAAGAAGATGACATCGTTAGTGTTCGATCCGACAATGGAACAAAATTTAAGAACAACGGTGTTGCTCGATATTGCGACGATTATGGGATAGATCACAACTTCTAAACCGCTGGAGTTCCTCAACAAAATAGTGTTGTGGAAAGGAAAAATAGAACGTTGATAGAAGCAGGGGAGACGATGATAGTAGAAGCTAAATTACCTAAGTAATTTTGGGAAGAAGCTATCAACACTGCATGCTTTACTCAAAATTGTTCCCTCATCAACAAGCACCATAACAAGACCCCTTATGAACTCTGGCGTGGTAGAACTCCCAACATTGCTTTCTTCAAGATCTTTCGCTGCAAATGCTATATCCTCTACAACGGAAATGAACATAGAGGTAAATTCGATGCCAAAGACGACGAAGGTATTTTTGTTGGGTATGCTAAACATTCAAAGCTTTTCGTGTTTTCAATAGATCTACATTAGTGATAGTTGAATCTGTACATGTTACATTCGATGAACATTCTCTCCTTGAGCCATATTTGGCTCCTAATGTTGCTGATGATTCTGTTGAGTCTATTGAGACAGGTGCGCATTTCCCTACTGCGCATACACAAGATCAGAATACATCAACACAAGGAAATCCATCTACATCAGTTGCACAAAGTCTTATCAATAGCGCACCAAGTAGAGCTTCAACTGCACCTAACAATGCGCCTGGAGATTCTTCTAATGCGCATCAATCTACTGCTGCATCTGGTGTTAACCCCTCTTTCAATTCTGAACCAGTTCAGCCCCCTAACTTTAATGACTTTGATGCTGGTGAAGATGTGCCAATTGAAGACCTTCAAGTAACTACGACTCAGCCTAACTTACCTCCTGAAATTTGTGAAGTTAGAGATCACCCAATCACTAACATCATTGGTGATCTTCATGTTGGGGTTCGTACAAGGAGAGCTAAAAACTTTGATGCTTACACTGCATTCATCTCTCAAGTTGAACCTAAGAAGGCTGATGAAGTGCTCCAAGATCCAAGTTGGGTTGTTGTAATGCAAGAAGAACTCAATCAATTTGAACGATGTAAAGTCTGGACTCTTGTTCCAAGACCAAATGATCAAGGAGTGATTGGTACGAAGTGGGTGTTCAGAAACAAGATGGATGAGAATGGAACCATCACAAGAAACAAAGCAAGATTGGTTGCGCATGGCTATAGGCAAGAAGAAGGAATAGACTACGATGAAACTTTTGCGCCCGTCGCAAGACTTGAAGCTATAAGGATCTTCCTAGCTTACGCTACTCACAAGAACTTCAAGTTATATCAAATGGATGTCAAGAGCCCATTTCTAAATGGTGAACTCCAAGAACAAGTCTACGTAGCTCAACCACCTGGGTTTGAGGATTCTCAATTTCCAAATCATGTCTACAAACTCCAGAAAGCTTTGTATGGGCTAAAGCAAGCACCAAGAGCATGGTATGATACACTATCCAAGTTTCTCATTGAGAAAGGCTTCACGCGCGGTAAAATCGATACTACTCTTTTCATTGCCAAACATAATGATCATAAATTACTTGTTCAAATTTATGTCGATGATATTATTTTTGGTTCTACTAATGAATTGTTATGCAAGCGCTTTGAGAAACTAATGAAGAGTAAGTTTGAGATGAGCATGATGGGAGAACTCACATTCTTCCTCGGGCTTCAAATCAAACAA
This sequence comes from Campanula takesimana, assembly GCA_026119855.1. NCBI lineage: Eukaryota > Viridiplantae > Streptophyta > Magnoliopsida > Asterales > Campanulaceae > Campanula > Campanula takesimana. The sequence continues at coordinate 4,405 of JAOWBW010002249.1, forward strand.
ATATATGAAGGCATATTTATCAACCACGCAAAGTATACAAGGGATCTAATCAAGAAGTTTGGACTCGATAATGCTAAACCATATGACACTCCAATGGCTACCGGCAACAAACTAGACAAAGACTTGAAAGGTAAGAAAGTTGATCAAACTTTATATCGAGGTATGATTGGCTCTCTTCTTTATCTTACTACTAGTAGGCCTGATATTATGTTTAGTGTTCGTGTCTGTGCTCGTTATCAATCTGACCCTACAGAAGAGCATTTAATTGCTGTGAAACGTATTATACGATATCTCTCCGGCACTGTTAACCTTGGACTTTGGTACACCAAAGATTCTAATTTTAAACTTGTAGGTTATTCAGATGCGGATTGTGCAGCGTGCACAATTGACAGGAAAAGCACAAGCGACACTTGTCATTTCCTCGGATATCGACTTGTGTCATGGGCTAGTAAGAAACAAGCTGCAGTTTCTGTCTTAACTACTGAAGCATAATATATTGCTGCTGGAAGCTGTTGCTGTCAGATTCTGTGGATGAAGCAGCAATTGGTGGATTATGACATCAAAGAAGAAAATTATCCCATCTACTGCGACAATACATCAACCATTGCGGTTTCTGAAAATCCTGTCATGCACTCCAAGACCAAGCACATTGACATCAAGTATCACTTCCTCAAAGACCACGTGGAGAAAAGAAATATTCATTTGGAACACGTGGGAACTGACTATCAAATCGCTGATATTCTTACAAAAGCACTTGATGCTAAAAGGTTCATCTTTTTGAGAGGTGAAATGGGTATGCTTGAACTCAGCTAAATTTGTCCATAAAATTTGTCAATACTAATGCTTTTGTCTTCTTAAAATTTCTAAGTTAGATGCCTCATGCACTGCGCATTTCATGCGCACATGATGATGCGCGTAAGGCAATACATATGAGATTTCTAAGAATCTCCGCGCTCTATAGAACTGCGCATATACTTCATGCGCATGCCACGTGGACCTTAGGTAGTTTTCTTATCAATAGTTACACCTAGGTCCTTGACTTGCTGAGTCAGCACATAATTTGCAAGGGTACTTGCGTAATTATGTATTTTCCCTCGTCATTTCTTTTTAAATTTTCCTGGGAAATTACTTTTCTACCCCTACGCATGTCCCACCTCATTTAATACAAAAGCATTGAGTGACGCGCCATTAATGCTTAGTGTGTGCTACTTATGACGAAAGTGGAAGAGTCTCTTCGTGACCATTAATGTCTGACACACGCGCGCGGCTAGGGATTTTCACGCGCGCTCCTCATTGGTCCACGTCACCTGCACGTGCGCCTCACTCGTGCGTGAGCTTCACTCTCCTGACACACCAACTCTTGTGTCAGCGCACCGTGACGTCACCATACCCTTTTTGGCTATAACCCTCTGAACCGCCGTATTCTTCCTCACTTCACTCAAATTTTTCTTATACACTCAACCGACTCCTTTTTCTCTCTACTCTCTGACTTTTCTTTCTCTCTGCACTCATCATTCACACTCTTTTTTCAAACACAACTTTCTTATATATAAAATCTGATGGCTCCCAAGACATCTACATCATCCAAGAAATCTGAGGATCCTCAAATGGTAAGATCTCAAACTCAGTTTTTTTTCTGCCATTTCCGAGTCAAAGGTCTGAATGTTCCCCTTTCTGATTTCTCTATGATCCGTTGCTCATTTTTTAAATTATTTTATGCTATGTGTTCGTTTTACTCATAGATATTCATATATGTAATTTGTTTTACGATCAATGATCATTTGATATGATTTCTGAGATTTTTCGAATTTTATGTCTTTTTAAATTCTCTTTCGTTTTTCTCAGATCCTGGGTGTTTAATGTTGTTGTTACTGCTGTGGTTTACTTGTTTGTGTGTGATTTTTCATTTTGAACATTTTGATATGATTTTTATGCATTTTGGAGCACTTTGACATTTTCATGTTCTTGGTGTTCTTCATGTATTCGATGCATGTTCTTCATGTTCTTGATGAATAGTCTTATGATGTGCCTTGGGTTGATTACTGATTGTGTTTCTGCTTTTCGCGCCAATTTTAGGCGTGTAGTTTAAATTTTGTGTTTTTGGACATTTTTACCCTTTATATTTATTATTTGTTCTAAGTATGGAGTCTAGTTCATGTGCTGCGCATATCGCTCATGCGCATGCGCTTATCTCCATGCGCATGTCCAGACCTAATTTTCAATTTTGTTTTTGCGCAGAATCTTAACTACTTCATTCCCGGTTGGGAAATTGATGCTGAAGATCTTAAGCATGATGCGCTTGGACGCTATATGATGGAGATCATGGATACTTCTGGAATTCTACCTATTTTCACCAAGGGCCAGACTTTCATCCTTCCCTCCTACATCGCTGAATTCTTCAGTAACGCAGAAGAAGTTGATCGCGTGTATGACGATATTATAGTTCCTTGCCTCAAAAGTTCAGTTCGCGGGGTTTCTGTAACGATCAACTATGCGCATATCAGACAGACAATGGGTCTTCCTGCGTGCAATAAGAAGAAGCTATCACAGGATGTGCAAGACAAAGTTGCACAGAAGCTGATCAATATCCCTACGCTGGTTGGTCAATACAACAACCACGATAGGAAGGAGTTTGGAGAACTTATGTACCACCTCTGCACTTTGATTGGGGACACCATCAACTGCAAGAATGGGAATAAATCAACTTTCATCAGCAAGCAGTGGATGTGCTGCGCTGCCATCTTCAAAAAGAAGAAGTTAAGCTGGGCTGAAATCATCTTTGATGAGTTAGTGCGTTGGGTGCGCGTGTACAAGAAAAAGGCCGCTGACACCAAGAGGCCACCCAAGTACAAAACTCACTGCAGAATCCTCACCGCTATCTTCATGCGCTTCCCCAAGGTGCGCAAATTGGTGGATGAGGACCCCTCTTTAAAGGTTGATGTGACTTCTACGCGCACGTATTCTCGCGTATTCCTTCAGAATTTCCGGCTTGAAATTAACAACTTTGATTACTGTATGTACTGGGCTACTGATCCAGTTGAGTTGTTTGAGGATATTCATCATGATGACCAAAGCTCACCTCCAACTTCTAATAGTGAGCTCAAGGAAGCCTCCACATCTGAGTCAGATTCTGAAAATGAATCTTTCTATGAGCCTGTGGTGAACAAGGTGGGTGATAAGGAGAAAGGCAAGGGTTTGGCTGCTGATACGCCTAAGCGCAAGAAGAAGAAGGCCAGCAAATCTACTGCTGCGCCTGGGATAACTATCAAAGAGCCTTCTGCGCCTTTCCAGAAGCGCAAGGCTACAGCTGACCCTGCGCCTCCTAAGAAATCCAAGAAGGCTAAAGCCACTGCGCCTGAAGAGCAGAAGAGAAGTAAGGATGATACGCCTGAAAAGAAGAAGGATGAGAAAAGGAAAACAAAGGCTATTGAGCCTGAGGAGAAGAAAAAGAAGAAAAAAAAAGAAGGAAAAGGTCTCTATAACCCTACTGGATAAGTCTGATGAAGACGTCCACGTAGAAGATGATGCTGCGCCCCCTTCACCTGCACATAAGTCAACGAATGCATCTACTCCTCCTGCGCCCCAAGAGGAAGATGAATTTGAAGGTGCTTTTAATGACCCTCTCATCAGCCCTTCCAAATCCACTGGAACCTCTAGGGCTGCACCATCTCAGGGGGAGATTCCCAAGTATACGCACAAGGAAACTTCTAGTGAGGATAATATCCCACTGTCTGCAAAGAAGTCTACTCCCAAGCACCGGGTTAAGAAGGTTGCTATCAAGAAACGCGCCTCAAACCGTACTGTGGAAGATTTATTTGATGTTGAATCAGATCTTCCAAGGCATTCTCCTTCGCGCACTGAAAAGATTGCGCGTGAAATTGCAAGGGAAGCAAGTCTAGCTGCAATTGCCCAGAGAAACATTATACAGCAGGCCCCACCAGTCTTCATTGATGGTGAAGGCTTTGCTTATGATGCGCCTGATCCAACTATTTATGAGGATGCGCCTATAGTCGAAGATGGCGATGACTCAAGCTCAGAAGATTATGAGGTCCATCGTTCTCCTATCCATGGGCATCATTCTCCAGTTCATGCGCAAGAGACTCCTGTTGCTGCTGCCACTCTTGTGCAACCTACTGGAGCTTCACAGACTTCTCCAATTATTCCTGCTGTAACTCCAGTAACTGCTCCCTCAGATCCTTCAAGTTCAACAACTGACATGCGCCAAGTCTTGGCCATGCTTCAGACTATCCAGGCAAATCAATTTGCTGCGCAAACCCAGCATTTCCAGGTGGTCATTGCGCAAGCCAAAATTCAAGAACAGCTGGATGCGCAGTCTGCAAGGTTAGATGCGCAAGCCAGTTTACTTCAAGATATTGATTGTGCCATTAAGGGGGAGAGTTCAACAAAGGCAACTGGTTCAGCTGCTGCTGATGCGCAGGCAACCAGTTCTGCAGCTGCGCATATGCCTCAAATTTACGAAGCGCTTCGCCATGACTTAGAGCATGACTTTGGTATTATTACCACTGTGCTCTCGAAGATTCCCTCTATGCATGGTCTGTCAGAAGCTCTTAGCACTTTGGAAAATACTCTCTCTGAGGTAATCCAGATTGAAACTGCTAAAGTTATAAACACCATTGATAACTTTGCGCCTAGGGATTCCAGCCCTTCCTCCTCCATCGATGCTCTAAAATCTCATGTCACTCATTGCTTAGTTCAGTTCAGTGATACATTCAATCGAGCCATGAACCAAGCTGTTGGGTTTCGTAGTCACATGCGCAGCGAAAATTAGCATTTAAAATTTATGAAACCCAAAGCCCATAGATCCATTCATATGATTAAATCAAATACAACAATATGAATACTAGAAAAACTAACCCTTGATGACTTTGAATTTGGTCTTTGATCTTGGTGGAGAACTTGAAGCTTTGATCACAAAAGTAAGAACACGAACTTTGAAGATGATAAGCTTCACCCTCTAGCGGTATCCACACCACGAACGAATATCAAGAACACTTGATCTTGGTTGCTAGACCAAAATTGTGAAACACGTTTTCATAATCAATATGAACTATATGGAATTTTGTTTGTGTATTATTTTGTTCCTCAATCTAGGATGTCTTAGAACAAAAATAAAACTCTCTCAAACTCTTTGGAGACTTGCACAAAAGTTATGATATGATTCTGGCCGAATTTGGCTGTTTATATACAAGTTAGACCTATTCCAAATAGGAAACTTGTGTCTAAACCCGTCCAAAATTCTTTTCCAAATCAAATTAGGAAACCTGTCCCGACATGGTGTGCGGCCGCCCAAAACCCCTTGTGCGGTCGCACATCTATCTGGAAGGTTTCTGGTACTTTTTGACCCAAGCTGTGCGGCCGCCCAAACCACCTTGTGCGGTCGCACACTTGTCCAGTTTCCCAAAGTTTCCAAATTCCAATACAGACCTTATTTAAGATTCGTTCTGTTGTGTGTGACCCTCTAGGATTACACTAAGTTGGCAATGGGTTCAAACATGAAACCATAAGATATGATTAGGTTCTAGCAAACCGTCATACCTACCCAAATAGTATAACTAGATACAAGTTCGCATTCCTTTAGAACATGTCACAATCCCTTTGTCCACGATGTCATTGAACACAAGTCATGGTCAACAAGTCAACTTGTTTTGTTCAATACTTTCTCGATTCCGAATATGTTGATAATCCAAATGACATTGATCTAATCAATTCATTTGAGTCCGGCCGAACATTTTCATCAACATCATTCCTACGAGAGGCCCAAGCTTGATATCTCTCCGAAGAGGGACAAATCCATTCAGCTTATTACTCTTCCCTACGTGAATCCGATTATGCCAATCATACCCTTTATAACTACCCGGTTAAAGGTAGCGTTTGAATATGTCAAACATAATGTTCATCAAGTGGAGGACTATAATAACTTCATGTCTAAGGATTCGAATGACATAACTAATATGAGATATATGTACGACATAGACCATGACATAAATCTCATACAGCGGGTCATGTCCAGTACCTTGTTCTAAACAAGTACTTATAAATCTAACATGATCATCCCATGATCATTTAGCCTTTATACTAGCGCTTAACAAGTACTAGGGACGGAGATTATTATAAGTAAACATGAATAACAATAATAATCAAAACATCTCTTTATTGACATGAAATAAATGATAATAATTACAACGTTTATTAAACATGCCTAGGGCACCACTACCAACAATATGCTGGATATGCAAGCAAGCCAAAATATGGTTCAAGTTGAGTTGACCAAAACTCTTGCGGATGCGCAGAAGGAGATTCTGGATTCTGTTGCTTCTGCTCAGCAATCTCTGGCTAACCAATTTGGTTCCCTTGAGAATACTTTTAACAGAGTCTCTGAAGACCTTCAGAAAGACAATGATCTGATGCGCTCCGGCATGAAGACTTATGTTAACCAGGCTGTGGAATACAACGCCAAGTTTCAAGCTCTCAAGATCGAGATAATGGACAAAATTACCGGCCTACATAACGAGCTTAGGGAAGCACTCTCTAGGATTCACATAGACTAGAAGTGTAATTTTTTGTTGCGCAAATGTAAGTTTTTGATGCGCACATTACTTTTTCTTTTGATTTTTCTTCCATGTAAAACTTGTACCTGTAACTCAAATCTTTCAAGTTTTAATGAGAAGAATGCATCATTGTTTTTCACAAAACTTTGTTCAATTCAAACTTTTCATTTATGGAGCAATGAATATTTTATCTAAACCCTACATCATGCGCATACTCATATCTGCTCATATTTCATTGCATGATGTTTAAACATTCAGTTTAAACGCATACTCAAACTTAAACTCATTATATTTTTTGTATGCTCTGAATGATATTTCTGTCTTTCCCATTATGTAAGTTATTCTTTTGGATAGACTAGAAATCTATAACACTGGCTAGTGTGTGCATGGAATTGAGACATGATTTACCATTTACATTCTTATGGACATGTTTTTATCAAGTACCTTGTATTGCCTTTGTTGTAGTAGGTAATGGCATCAATCATTTAGGGGGAGATTGTTGGGTATGCTTATTATTTAACCCTCCTAATTATGTTAGAATTGATTGATACCATCACCTAAGTTTATTTTAAGGACTTTAGGACCCTATGTAAGAAGTTTTATAACTTCAATTTTTAGCTAAGTCCTCTTTATAGACTAGGCTTAGTGTTTAGGGCTGAAGCTTTGGATTTGAGGTCTTATGAGCAAATGTCTAAGTGTGATGCGCATGACCTTCATGCGCAGCACCATTTGCGCACTTCAATGCGCATGATTTTCATGCGCAGCGCAGATATACCTTAGTCAAATCTATTATATCCGGACCTCACCTTTGTATAGCCTAGAAAGCGTTATGTAAAGCTACGCTTTTTGGTATGAGTCAAAGTGCTGATGTGGAAAATCGACAAAACGTGCACACTCAGCATACACGTGGATGGAGAGACGCGCCTCAGTTTGAAATTCAAATTGAAGACAGCTGTCACCCTTCTAGAAGATATCTGAAAGCTGTCAACTTGCTGTCTCCAACGGCTATAAAGGACAGCTGCGCACCAATCACATTGTGATAGCACATCGTCCTTACTGAAGCTCCCCAATGGCTAGTTCTTGGAGCTCCACTATAAATAGCCAGCTCTTCCTCATTTTCCAAGCTGCTTGTGCTTTTGCTTTCAAAGAAAAATTTGAAGATTTGAAGATTGCTTGCTCATTTCCAGAATTCTCAAGAACAACCTTCATACCTTCATACTCAATCCAAGCCCAGATCCTATAAGCCTTTGTATCACCAGAATTTCTTGTGCTCTCCATCTTACAGATTTATAGATCCCAGAATTCTGTCACACACACACCTCTTGAAGTTTCGATCTCATCGATCTTACTTCTAGAGATACACCGGTTATTGTCTAGGATTTGTTCTTTCATAGATTATAGATATTTGAGTTAGTTTGTTCTAAATCGTTGTAACTTATAACTCTCTCATATTATAAGATCTTCATTAGAAATCTAAGACTAACCATCTTGGTAGAGGACGTAGATCTTTTCCCGATCGAACCTCTCCAAATATCTTGTCTATTTATTGTGTTTTGTTTTCTACTCTTAAGCTTTACTTATATATTGCTTTGTTTGATCTTTGTAGTTACATTACGCAGATTGAATTGTGTTTGTATGCTTATTGCCTTAGTTCCATTTTGCGCCAATCTTTAAGCTAAATTTAGTGCGTGCGTATTTACACTTCTGCGCATACTCCCTGCGCATAAGTGATTGCTTTAAGTTTCCGCTGTGCATTTCACACTCTTGTTGCGCGCTATACTTAGCCAAAATAAGACCTGTGCGCATTAGCCATTGTTTTGCAAAAGGGTTTGAAAAGAATTTTAAAAACGCTATTCACCCCCACTAGCATTTTTCATACCATTGTTGCCCTTGTGGGACCAACAAACATAAGAGGAAAGTTGAACTATCAGGTGCTGGAAGGCAAGGCAAACCTCAACCACAGCATGATGACAATCGAGGAGGTCAGGGAACATCATTACAAAACAAAGGACAACCTCAGGGGAAATCAATTGCCAACAATCAAGATAACACCTCGGGAAATCAAAGTAGAAGGGTATGTAATTATTGTCAGAAGAAAGGGCATTCTGAAGAAAGGTGTTAGAAGAGGTTGGGTAAGTGTTTGAATTGTAGTTAGTTTGATCATTTTCAAAGGGATTGTCCTAGAACCAGGAATGTATCATATGGGAGTGGAGCTGGATCATTACAGGGTCAGAAGAGGGATGCCTCGGGAAAGCCTAAGTGCAGGGTCGTGTTTTTGTTATTAATCAACAGCAGGTTTCAGATTCTTCTGCTGTGATAGGAGGTATAATTTCTATGTCTAGTTTGAGGGCACGTGCACTTATAGACCCCGGCTCATTGCATTTATATGTGTCTGTGCATTTTTGCATCTCAGTTACATTTGTCTCCTGAGTCTCTATCTTATGTGTTAGAGGTATTCATCCCTATGGGGAAGTGTTTGGTAACTAATAGAGTGTTGCGTATTTATGATGTGCATATTTGGGAGCATATTTTATTTGCTGATTTAGTTGTTTTGCCATTGCAAGATTTTGATATTATCTTGGGAATGGATTGTTTAAGTAAATACCATGCTTCAGTTGATTGTTATAAAAAAAAAGATTGTCACATTCTCTATTCCTGATGTGCCTGAATTTACTTTTGAGGCTACTCTTCTAGGTAGGGGGAGTTGTATTATTTCTTATGTGAAAGCTAGGAAGTTGTTGCATCGTGGTTGTACGGGGTATTTGGCCAGTGTTCTGGATACTATTAAAAAGGGTTTCTGAAATAGAGAATGTGCATATTGTTAAAGAGTTTCCTGATATATTTTTAACTGAATATTCTATGCCTCCTGATAGGGAAATCGAGTTTTGTATTAAATTACTTCCAGGTACTACCCTGATATTTGAGGTACCTTACAGAATGGCTCCATCTGAATTGAAAGAATTGAAAGTTCAATTGTAAGAGTTACTTGATAGTGGTTTTATCTGACTCAGTGTATCACCGTAGGGAGCTCCTGTGTTGTTTGTAAAGCACAAATATCCATTGCCTCACATTGATGATTTGTTTGATCAATTTCAAGGGTCTGTTGTCTTTTCGAAGTTTGATATTGAGGAGTGGTTATCATCAGTTGCAGATTCATTCTGAAGACATCTCTAAGACTACTTTTCGTAGTAGATATGGTCACTATGACTTTCTTGTCATGCCTTTTGGGTTAACTAATGCTCTCGTTGTTCTTATGGATATGATGAACCGGGTTCTCAAACCTTATCTTGATACCTTTGTGGTTGTCTTTATCGGTAATGTCCTTGTTTATTCTAAATCTCGAGAGGAACATGAACAATATTTGTGAATGGTTTTGTCCGGGCTCCGAGGGAAGCAGTTATTTGCGAAATTTTCTGGGTTTAGCGGAGTATTATCGAAGATTTATTGAGGGGTTTCCCAAGATTGCTACACTATTCACTCAGTTGACTTGAAAGAATGTACAATATGTGTGGGATGAAAAATGTCAAGTTAGTTTTGAAGAATTAAGGAAGAAGTTGACCACCGCACCTATTCTTGCGTTACCTAATGGGAATGATGGTTATTTACAGTGATGCTTTGAGGAAGTTAACTTCTTATGAACAGAATTATCCGACCCATGACATGGAACTTGTTGCGATTGTTTTTACGTTACATAAGTGGAAATATTGTCTTTATGAAACAATGTTTGAGATTTTTACAAATCATAAGAGTTGAGATATCTTTTCTCCTAGAAAGAGTTGCACAACCGATAGCATAGGTGGATGGAACTTTTGAAGGATTGGTGTCCTTATGAATTGAGACATGGAGTTATGTTTGCAAATAATAGAGTATTGCCAACTGTAATTCAACAGATAAAAGATGCTTAGAAGGATGACCCCGAGTTGAGAAAATTAGTGGATAAAATCGAGGATAGAAAATTTGAAGATTTCTCTCATAGTCCTAAAGGAGTATTAACTTATAGAGGGCAGTTATGTGTACCAACATTGATGGAATTAAACGCCAAGTTCTTGATGAGGGCCACAAATCTAAGTATACTATTCATCCCGGGAGTATCTAGATGTATCATAATTGGAAGCAGCATTTCTAGTGGAATAATATGAAACGGGAAATAGCGGATTATGTAATAAAGTGTTTGACTTGTCAACAGGTTAAAGCTGAACATCAAAGACTCGCAGGTTTACTTCAACCTCTATAGATACTTGAGTTGAAATGGGATTATGTCACGATGGATTTTGTGTCAGGGTTACCTCGTACTTGAAGAAAGCATGATGCAGTTTGGGTAATCGTGGATAGATTAACAAAACCCGCTCACTTTCTACCTATTGAGATTGGCTATCCGATGGAAAAGTCATATTGGGCCTTTTGAAATTATAGAAAGAGTTGAAAATCTTGCGTACTATCTTGCGTTGCCATCTTCTTTGGGTAAATTCATAACATGTTTCATATCTCCGTGCTTCGTAAAAATTTGTATGATCCATTTCATATGTTATCAGAGATACCAGAGGATCTAGAACCCGATATGTCTTATATAGAGCAACCAGTTCGAGTGATTGATACCAAAGTTCAAGAATTGAGAACTAAAATTATTCCTCTTGTTAAATTTTTTTGGAGAAATCATAAAATGGAGGAATCTACTTGGGAGCTTTGGGACGAGATGGAAAGGAAATATCCCTGGTTGTTTGATTCGTTTGGTAAGTTACCCAAAAATTCGGGACGAATTTTCTTTAAGGGGAAGTGATTGTAACGACCCCAAAACCCGTCCCTATTTATTTTATATTTTTGGGGATTTTAAATTGATATTATGTGTTGCATAATATTTTATGACTTGCATTATTTATTTGATTAATTGTGTTATTTATTTGGTTAGTAGTGATAATGGTTAAGTGAGTTAATAGATTGAGTTGAAACTATAGGGTCCTTTGTGAAAATATAACTATAGGGGCTTAATTGTTCAACTTGAAAGTAGAAGGACCAAAGTGAAAATTTTTAAAAAATCTTTATATGCTTATCACTTCTCTCTCTCTCTCTCTCTCTCTGTGTGTGTGTGTTATTCTTACACAGCAAACATTTTTAAGTTTCTTCCTAGGGTTTGAAAGAAAAGGTAAGTTCATTTCATTTTGATTTTATTTCTTTTTAATTACTTATCCGTTTTAAAAACTAATTACTCCCTCTGTCCCTAAATGAGTGTCCATTTTCAAGAAATCTTTGTCCCTAAATGAGTGTCTTTTTTTAACATAACTTTCTCCCTAAACGTTTTTTTTCGAAAATTTTTTCACCGGTTTCTTTATACGTGCAAAACTAAAGGTTTGGAAAGGAGATTACAAGATTATATATGAATCGTTGTTACCAAATTGTTCACAAAGTTGAGATTTTCAGTGTCCCTTAAAATTAAATTTGGACACTCATTTAGGGACAGAGGTAGTATATAAAAATGAGTAGGGCATTGAATAGGTCATTTCTACCCGATCAAAATATATTTCTTCGATACTTTTTCCCGAAATAGGTAAGTTACTAATTCCCCTTTAAATGTTAAAATGGTCATATATGTTATATTTGACACTTGTGATTGTTATTTTTGTGAATTGGATTATTTTTGTGATACTTGTAATTTTGGGACAAAGGGAGTAGTATGAGATTTGTAGCAAGAAGTGTTTTGGTTTAGTTCAAGTGTGTTCCTGGGTGTTCTTCGCACTCATTTGAGTAAAGTGTATGCTTCAGGTATAAGGGTGTTAGTACTTTTGGGACGGTGGAATGAAGGGAGTAAAATCATCAAGTTTTAGGCTACCAGGAAGGCCCAAAAAGCCTAATCGTGCGATGGGGCGTTCGCTCCCTTTTAGGGAGGGCGTGCGCACCCTTTAGTGCCCAAAAAAACCAAGAGTCTGATCGAAGGGGGCGCGCGCTCCCTTTTAGGGAGGGCGTGCGCACCCTCTTCTTTTGTATTTTGTCCGTTTTACGTTCAATCTTCCGGAGGCCATAACTTCTTGATTCGGACTCCGTTTTGGACATGTAAGCTATCGTTGGAAAGCTCTTTTCGAGTACTACACGATGAATTAGTTTATTCAACTTGAATTAAGGTTCAAATTATGACTAGGTTCTGGTTATTACCCTATGGTACTCCGATAGGTGTTTTATCACAACAGGGTATGAATTAGTCCGTTTGTGATCGAGTTTGGAATGATGTAACTGTTTAGGTTCATTTTGGGTATTGTAAATCTTTATGATACTTTCGTGGGGTTTATTACTTTGAAATCCCTTGTGTCAGAAATGGGTTTAACGTACTTGGTTGTTGAGAATCGTGTTCAAGTGTGTGCAAGAATGTGTTATGACTTAATGTCATTGATAAAAGATGAGTTGTGACTTAATGTCATTGATAAAGGATTGTGTTATAACTTAATGTCAATGTTGTGAACTCTTTATGAGTAACATGTTTACATCTTTATGATGACTTTGTGTGGTTCCCTACTTTGGAATCATGCCCCGGTTATGGTTTAAGCAAGTATTTATTACTGTGCTCTCGTGTAAAGTCCAACTGGTACTTCTTGTTGTGATTTCGGGCAATGGTAGGGATTATAATGGCACACGAGCCAAGTTTATTGTAAGTTTCTACCATTGGTTTCCTATTTTTAACCCCCTTCCTTGGGCCAGAGGTTGGGCATTTTGGGTTATGACTTTGTGTCATTTCCCCCCGTTGTTGTTGTTGTTGTTGTTATTGTTTGGTTCCGGAACAGGCTTCAGCCCTTTGGTGCTGCTCTGTTGATACCTCTCAGATGGTTATGTTTTATTTAAAAACCTTGTCTCAGTATCTATGTATGAGTGTTTATTTCCGCCTTATGTGTTGTATGATGAGTTGGCTTTGCCTCTCATGTTATGTGATATGTGAATGCTTATTGACATTGTTCAATTATGAGTATCATTTCAGCATGTAACGTAGTTGCATTTTAGTAGCTTACTGAGATTTATTCTCACCCCGTTCCTTTCAAATTTGTTTTCCTTAGATAAAGGCGAGCCAAGGGGATAGATCACTTACACAAGGGAGGACGTCGTGGTGGTTTTTGTAAGAGTTTTTGGGACAAGTGTTTGTAAAGGCTACATTATGTAAATGTATAACCTTTGGGGTAGAGTACCCGAGACTTCATCTTTGTCACCTATATTTGATAAAGTGTTGGTGATTGTACATTTGTATAAGAGTTTATAAGCCTTCAGGCTAAGTACTTTCGTTTGTGAAAGTGTTTGTAAATTTTGTTTGAAAGTTAAATGGAAGTCTTTGAACTTCGAGTGTGGATTTTGTTAAACTTTATGAAAGTATATTTTGAAATTTTTTCTAAAAGTGTTATATGACGTCTTTTGTGCGTGTCCTGAACGTAGGGCCAAGTAGGACCACGGGTTGGGGTGCGACAGTTGGTATCAGAGCTAGGTTGTAGATGGTCTAGAATGACTAAGTGACCTAGGAGGGTAGTTGTGTATAGAGTGAGTGACGTGGAGAGTTTTATGCAGGTACTTATTGAAAATTTATTGGGATGAGACTCATGTACCCTGTACTTGGGAAAATTTTCTAAAAGAAGTTCAAGGAACATTTTATTCCCCGGGTGGATCAAGACAAGAAAGAAATGGAGTTTCTCAACTGAGTCGAGTTGCTGTGGCCCCACTAGAATCTTCACCAAATACAGATGCAACCATCTTTCTCTTTTCTTCCTGTACAAACATTATCGAAAATATAATAATTTACAACAACAAATACAAAAATTAGATGGAACTCAAACTACTCTCTCAAAATAGGTAACCTTATAAACGTAAAAGTGGGCACATATCTAGTCGAAGCTCAACCTACATTTTGTAACAAAATAGTCTCATCTATCGTTTGATGGTCAACGCAAGTAAACTTTGACCATATATATATGGCAATCTAATCATCTTAGTGAAATTCTAAAAATTGTTATTGATAAATCAATAGGTGATTTATCAAAAACAATTTTTAGCATTTTACTAGGGGGATTAGATTCAGATTAATGCTTGGTCAAAGTTGACTTGTCTTGACCATTAAAATTGACTTGTCTTGACCATCAAAAATCAAATGTAACTAAAACAAGAGGGAAACATCAGAAAACACAGCATTACCCACACATCCATGTCCTTCAATCTTATGGCAATTTTCTTTTTCTTGAAATCAATTTAGGGTCACAAGAGTCGGTGGCTTAAAATAATCAACTGTAGCAACAAATCAAGCTGCATCTCTCTAGGAAGCCTTTTTGCCATCTTTCCAGAAACTCTACTGAATGAGTCAGAATTAAAACCCTTGACAAGTAATGGGTGGTCACAGGCCTGGCGAAGACGCAAAAGCATCAATAGGATATTTGCGTAATTTTGATTCACAGTGCCTGCAGCAGCATAAGCCTGCATGAGAAAATATAAAGCTGTGAGAAAAATACTGAACTAGTTTAAAGGTGTTTCTAACTTGTCATACATAAACTGACTCTTTCCTCATTTATAGTACTTTCTGACATAAAAGCTATTGCCAGAACAAGAATGCTTTTAGCTCATTAAAACACCTTATATCTTTAGCTCAACAGACATAGCATACACCCATCCTTTATAAGATGAGGAGCTTACGCCTAAAAATCATTAATGTGTTCATTTTGAAAATGTCATTATAATCTTTAAGCAACTTCAGGTTTAAGCATGAAAAATTCAAAATAATCATCAAGATAATTAGTCCTCTAACAAAGAACAGTCTTGATAGCTGCCCACCTCCAGATTTGCATTTCTAAGATAAAAATGCGGCCCTGTAGTTCGTTTTTGGTTTGTGTGGTATTTTCTGGCTTTTTGTGGTTATTTTCTGGCTTTTAGTTTTTCTTCGAATACGCTCTTTTTCATATAATCATATTATAAAACCACCAAAAAAGGGGGTGTTAGCCCGAGTGTCAACATGTTCGAATTCGTGGAATCTTACCCCGTGACCCCCCTCAAGTTCAAAACCCCGGTGATTGAGGTGAAGGAAAGATGGAGTGATATCTGCCCCAAGGAAAAGGAGCTCGTGGCTGACAAAGCCGTCAATCCCAAAGTGGGAGAGCCTGTTTTGGAAAGTTGGCAAAATCAGTGTCTGAGATGGTGGTTCCTAAGATCAGCAAAGCCGAAGGGACGGAAGCCATTGGGAAAGGATCAGCGGCACAGAAAATGTCTGAAGGGCTAACTGCCCCGGGTTGGGAGATCGATGGTGCTGTGGTTTCCATAACAGAAGGCGAAGTTTCAAAACCCCTTCCATTGGCCTCCCCTTAGGAAAAGTCAAAGTCCATTGTTAGAGTGTGTGACAAGGCTTTAGGAAAAGTCAGTTAAGATATTTGTTAGGTTTAGTTAGAGTCTTGACTCCCCGGTTGATGTCATGTGGTGAACCTTTTGAATCCAATGTCAGTTTTCTTAATAAGATTGTTATTATTATTGCCTTGTCAAAAGTTTAAATAAAAATATGTGTAAGTCTTTCACTTAAAACAAAAGTGTGCTTTCAAAAAAAAAACAAAAAAAATGAAGATCAAGTTTTTCTTAAAATAAAAGATCAAGTTTTTCCTAAAAGGTTAATCCGCTAATGGAGCGTTTCTCTCGAATCATGGTTATAATTTCACCTTGAGGTTTAAAATGCTAAATTCCTTTGCGGTTTTGTCCACCGGAAACATCAACCAAGAAGCCCACATCTGAATTGACGTCCGAAACAACCATCAACGTGAGCGAGAAGATCATAATAAATTGGAACACCGTCCACAAGAAGAGGTCCGTGCTTCGAAATCCCAAAGGCGGTTACATCAAATGGAGATCCGCATTCTCGTCAAATGCCATGCACGAAGATTACACACCTTGAAAGGAAATTACCAAAAGGAGATGGCTAAAGCAAATTCCCCACGCATGAGTAGACGAATTCGGAGGTGACAACACTAAACCAAGCGGAGACCTCGTGACATTTTTCCCAATTACATGGAACCCGAGTTCCCGTGAAAGACATGAAACATGCCGCTGACAACCCCTCCAACAATCGAAGAAGGAAATGGACCATCGCACTTCATGGGAGCCCATCCCTAAAAAAAAATTAAAAAAAATGAGTCTTCCAGTCTCGTAGGATCTAGAATCTCACCAAAGTCCGTCCCGGACCGTGTTTTTTTATTTTTACAAAGGTCCGCACTTGGCCATGTATGTACAAAGTTATCTAAATAAAAGAGTCATTTTTTTCATTCTCTTCTCTCTAGACTTTGAGACATTATTTGCAATATACATTTTCTCTTGAAATTGCCTTGCTTGTTATCATCAATTGATTGCTACGTCCCCAAAATAACGAGTTGACTTCTAAGCATACTAGTCAATGACGACTCATTAAGGACGAATGGACGTAACACGAATGAAAAATGCTAAATGCAAAAAATTAATCTTGATGTGAATGAATGTTGTGATCAATTGGCATGAAGAAACCATTAATGGCAAGCCTTTCCTCATACACTTCCCCGATACACAACCCGATACACCTTTCTGAGACAAATTCTTGATGCGCATCAAAGGCCCCCAAGGCAATGAAAAGGAAAAGATGTTGTTGCCCAACTGCAAAGATCAAACCGTGATCGCACGTGCGAAACCAGAAGTGACAGACATTCCACCGAGAGGCTACAAATGAGCCAATGTCCAAGATAGCAAGTTGGGGCTAATTTTCCCCCTCTCCTTAAAAAAAGGGGGGGGGGGAAGGAAATGAATATGTGGAAAGAAGAAAAGGAAATGAATATATGAGAAGAGGAAGTTTGCCTCAAAAGCTCACCGTAAAGTCCACCCCTAAGGGTTCGCAAGAAAGGAAGTCTATCTCAAAAGACAACCAAGAAAAGACTCACCCCAAAGGGCCCGTTCATATAAAAAAAAGTTCACACCAAAGAGGGTTCACCCCAAAAGGTCCATCCCAAGGAGTTCACCGCAAAGCAAAGAGATCTACATCAAGAGGGCAATAACATCCTTAAAAAGGACACCAACTTCAGCAAAAGATGGCCCATAGCCGAACTACGGCAACCTGAGCTCCTCAAAACTGAGGGGAACGTAGGCAACCTTCGGGTCCGGTCACAACGTGAAAAAGAACCGTCAAACCATGGCTTTCCCAAAGTAGCCAAGCCTTTCTCCACGGTCTCGTTAATAACAGATTTCCCCCATACACTTTGCCCGGTCATGCCAAGGACCAATACCCTAAACACATCCCTTTTCTCGATCTTGCCATTGATCTAACATTAATCTCAATTGATCACAACATTTATACATGTTAAGGCTAATTGCTTGTTATAATCTTGTCTTAATAATGAACACGGTCCATTCAAGCAATCATTTTGATGATATTGACCAAAGCAAACTTCAAATGTCTCAACAAGTCTTCTTCTCTACATCTTAGGAAAGAGCTAAACACTTGTATTCTGTCAAGAAAGGGCCTCCTCCCATTTCATGATACATTGTTCATCAACATAAAGAGACTCTCTCCCGCCTAAATAAATGCCCTTGCATGTTTTCTCCAAAAGATATCGTAAGTCCCCGTCCCATCGAGTCGGCTGGATCACTCATAAAAAAAGAGAAAAGAGAAAGAAAGTCACCAAAAAAGTAGCCCGCTAGGTTGAAAACCCGCAAGGGCGGCCTAGGCAAAAAATAGGGTGTGCCACAAAAGACGCAAAAAAGTATCCCGCTAGGTTGAAAACCCGCAAGGGCGGCCTAGACAAAACAAAGGGTGCGTCATGAAAAAGGGATGGGTTCCTAACCTCATTTCAAAGGTCAAAAGATGATATTGGGACTACCTCGCCATCGACACCGGCAAAGACATGGGGCTACCCCGACATCAATGACGGCAAAGACATGGGGCTACCCCAACATCAACGACGGCAAAGACATGGGGCTACCCCAACATCAACGACAAAAGGGTTCTCTACTCCCAATCACTCCTAAGAAATGGACAAGGCTCCAAAGGACTTCATGCATAACAAACTTCGTGGTTAAGTTAAAATCAAAAATTTGACTGACACGCTTCGTTAAAAGATTGGCCTTGAGAAATGAGCATTTCCAAAATTTTCCCTTTTGGCATCATTTACCAAAAACAAATGTTTCAAGCAAAATGCTTCTGATAAAGGAAAAATGATTTTTCAAAGTCTTGGACTTTTTCGTCCACAATGTATCTTAAAGGTAACCCCTGGGCTCTTCCCCGGTGTCAAGAAAGGGTGTCAAACTCTCCAAAGATGGAGTTGACCCAAGTCAAGCCTTGACTCAAAGTGGTCATTTTAGGTTGAAGCCTTTGCCCCGGTAGTCCAAAATGACGTAAGAACAGTTGCCTCGTCAACTCCCCAAGGATAGAGTTGACCAAACCTTTTGTCCCCAAAGTGACCTTTTAGGTTTAGAAAACCTTTGTCACGGCAGTCCAAAATGACGTAAGACCAGTTGCTCATCAACTCCCCAAGGATAGAGTTGACCAAACCTTTTGTCCCTAAAGTGACCTTTTAGGTTTAGAAAACCTTTGTCCCGGCAGTCCAAAATGACGTAAGACCATCTTGCCTTATCAACTCCCCAAGGATAGAGTTGATCAAAACCTGTGTCCCCCAGAGTGGCCATTTTAGGTTAAGAAAATGTTTATCCCGGTAGTCCAAAATGACGTAAGACCAGCTTGCCTTATCAACTCCCCAAGGATATAGTTGATCCAAAACCCGTGTCCTCTAGAGTGGCCATTTTAGGTTAAGAAAATATTTATCCCGGCAGTCCAAAATGACATAAGACCAGCTTGCCTTATCAACTCCCCAAGGATAGAGTTGATCCAAAACCCGTGTCCCCTAGAGTGGCCATTTTAGGTTAAGAAAATGCTTATCCCGGCAGTCCAAAATGACGTAAGACCAGTTCGCCTTGCCAACTCCCCAAAGATAGAGTTGGTCAAAACTTGTGTCCCCCAGAGTGGCCATTTTAGTTTAAGAAAACGTTTGTCCCGGCAGTCCAAAATGACGTAAGACCATCCGCCTTAGTCAACCCTCTCCATAGAGCCAAGTTGACCAAGTCCCACCTCTGACCAGACGAGAGTCATGCTCGAATCCCACCTCTGACCAGACGAGAGTCATGCCCGAATCCCGCCTCTTACCAAATGAGAGTCATGCCTAAATCCCGCCTCTGACCAGACGAGAGTCATGCCCAAGTCCCGCCTCTGACCAGATGAGAGTCATGCCCGAGTCTTGCCTCTGACCAGACGAGAGTCATGCCCGAGTCCCGCCTCTGACCAGACGAGAGTCATGCCCAAGTCTTGCCTCTGACCAAATGAGAGTCAAGCCCGTGACTGAGTAAGAGCCAAATCCAAGACCACTTTCAGGAGAGGATGAACAGATATCCACCTGGGTCCCAAGGTTTGAGACGCCAAGTCCCTCACCCTTCCCCCGAACTACGTTAGGCTTGATTCCCTGCGAACGGGATACGTAGGAATCCTATACCCCTAGGTCCAGCCATAAAACCAAATTGGCCAAGCCGTCCTCCCATCAGAATGGGATGCTTTTAGGTCGACAACCCCGCTTTCTTCAAAAGCGACGTTGCCGAGGGGCTCTGTAAGTACCCCAATCTGAATCTAAACCAACATAGAGGAATTCTTGGCGCCATTCAGGGATAAACTGATAGGCCAGGACCTCACTAAGATAAAACAGGAACCTGAGGACTGTTTTGGAATTAAATTTGGAAAAATCCAGAAACTCGCCACCTTAAGCCGTACGGCTACTTTGGGAGGCCTCAGGGCCTATAAATTAAACACCTTGCTGATCATTTCGAGGGGGAGAAAAATTTGTTTAGAGTGTTGTTACTCTGCAGAAATAGGTTCAGAGTTGTTTCTTGAGTGAAAGAGAGGAAGATTGGCCTAACCAAAATAGGTGAAGCCTCCTTCTCCCCACCTTCTCTTCATCTCATATCCATTTTCTTCTTTGTTCTTGGTGTATTCTTGTTTATATTACTTGCCATCTACATTCCTTACTATTTACATTCCTTGTCATTTACATTTCAAGTCATTTACTTTATGTCATCTTATAACTTGGAACCAAACCATGGGGTGATTCCATGGTGCCCTCACACTCAAAGTGTGATCATGGGTTAAAACCAAAGGAAGACCATGATTTGTTAATTTCTTGTCTTTAAATAGCTTGGTGATCCATCTTCATGGTGAGAGCATATACCTTTATATTGTATTTGGCCATGATGATCATTTGGAGTGATAAAGTTTCCATCTTTATCACCCAAACCTTGATCTAGCCACTTATTCATCACATTTGGGTCATAAAAATTCATCCTTTATGTTCCAAATGTTGATTTTGTTGTCCCTAAAGGTTTAATATTGTATGGAGAGCCCATTTTAATGATAAATTTTACATCTTTACTCATCAAATGGTCATCTTAGCTCAAAGGTCATGTCCATCAACTTTTCCAATTTTCCTCCAATAATTGCCTTAATCACACCCAAATCCATATGTTTGGGGTCCCTTTGATGATTAAAGAGCATATGAATGATATAAATTTAAGTTTACTAGTTAAAATGCAAACTGAAAACAAACAGTCCAGTCCAGTTTCAGTAGAATGCCCTGTTTCTGCCTGAAACTGGACAGTTTCTGGAGAAACTGTAAAAATCTCAGGGAAGACCTCACCTAGCCGTACGGCTGGTTAGGTCAGAGGGATCAATTTCCCTTTCTGTCCTATTTTTGTTAAGATCTGTACAAATAAACCCCTGTTTTCCTGTTAAAATCAATAACCAGTTAAAACTACAGTTTTCCGTTAAACACACACACACACATGCACTTTTCGTTAACTAACATAAGGGAGACTCGGATTTGTCCGAGGCATCTTGGGTGACGTGAAACTCTTCCCAAGCCGTAACCTGACCTCCAAACTCATAAATCTCTAACCATTTTCATTTGTTTGGTTAAAAGTTAACAAATGTGGCGACTCCGTTAAGTTTTGAGAGTTAAAGTGCCGTGTTTGATTCTCAAAGGAAACTCTCTCTTCCGTTTTTGTGCGGGTATCTTACAGAGACCTAGAAAATATCATTGAACCTAAGATGGAAGTTGAACAAACTTTCACAAGGAGTTGTGAAAAACTGTTCAAGTTACAAAAGTAATTGCATATGAAATGGGATATGATCTATATCAAGAAATATTGGATTTCTCGAAATAGAAAGTATTGAGGTAAAGTTCATTGAGAATGACATATTTACCACTTATCAGAAATCCAAAGTCCGCTCCATATTTAGATTAATGACTTGGAGTCATAAAATCTAAAATGCAATCCATGTATAATAATCAAGTTTGGAACTTGATCATCCTAACCTAAGGTGTAAAAATCAAAGGATGGGATTGAGTTTTCTTGGAGAAAACTTGCATGGATAGCAAGGAACATACTAGAATTATCATGGTCATAATCTTCATATTTGGAAGATGAAATTTTGACTAACGGATGTCAAGACAGCGTTCTTTAACGGGAACTGACTTAAGGATGTATTGGATATAGCCTAAAGGCTTTGACAGTCTAGAAAATTCTAAATAAAGTATGTAAGTTGCAAGAATCCATGGGATGGATTGAAGCAAGCTTCAAAGGAGTGACAATCTTCGTTTTGATGAATCAGTCAAAGAGTTTGGCTTCATCAAGAACGAAGATGAAACTTCTATATACAAGAAGATTAGTGGGAGCATAGTGTTATTTCTTATTTAATATGTGGATGACATATTGTTCATTGGAAATGACATTTCCACAACTTCAATCTGTAAAGATTTGGTTATGAAAGTGTTTCGTAATGAAAGATATGGGTGAAACCGCATATATCCTTGGCATTAAGATCTATAGAGATAGATCAAATAAGCAAATTGGTTTAAGCCAAAGTACTTACATTGACAAGATTCTTAGAAGGTTCCGCAAGGAAATTCTAAGAAGATGAAACTTGCCAATGTTACATGGAGTTTCTCTAAGCAAGATTCAATGTCCTTAGATAATGATGAGCATGAGAAAATGAGTGGGATTCCATATGCTTCGGCAATTGGATCCGTCATGTTTGCCATAATATGTACATGGCCGGATATATCTTATGATTGGAGCATGACGAGAAGATATCAATCCGACCCCAGTGAGAGTCACTGGATAGCTATTAAAGCGATTCTTAAGTACTTGAGAAGGACTAAAGATTCAGCTTTAATCTATGGAGGTATGAAAGATGATCTCATTGTAAATGGTTACACGGATACAAGCTTCCAAAACCGACGTGATAATAATTGATCGCAATCGAATTTTGTGTTTAAGTTAAATGGCAGAGCTGTAAGCTGGAAGAGTTCCAAGCAAAGTACAGTCACTGTTCTACAACCGAAACTAAGTATATTGCTGCATTGGATGCTTCAAAGGAAAATGTTTGGATTAAGAAGTTCATTGATGAACTTATTGCTAACCAATAGACCTTTATTATGGTAATAATGGTGCTATTGCTCAAGCAAAGGAACTAAGGGCATGTATTAAATCCAAACACATACTTAGGCGTTTTCATATCGTTCGAGAAATCGTTGATAGGGAAAAACGTAAATACATGCAAAGTACCATAAGATGATAATGTTGCAAACACACTAACAAAGGAAATTCCACACGCTAAACATGATGGTCATGTTAGGTCTATAGGTATTGGATACCTAGGAGATTGGGCCTAGGGAAAGTGGGAGATTGTTGGTGTTGGTGCCCTAGGCACGTTTGTTCAAACGTTGTATATGTTATCATATTGATAAAGAGATATTAAGGTTATTATTGATGTTCATATTTACTCATAATAATCTTTGTCCCTAGTACTTATAAAGCACTAGTATAAGTCTAAATGTTCATAAGATGATCATGTTAGACTTATGGGTACTTGTTGAGAACAAGGTACTGGACATGAACCATTGTATGAGATTTATGTTATGGTCAATGTTATATATATATATATATATATATATATATATATATCATATTAGTTATGTCATTTGAATCCTTACACATGAAGTTATTATAGTCTTCCACCTGATGAACATTATGTTTGACATATTCAAACATTACCTTTAACCGGGTAGTTATAAAGGGTATTATTGGCATTATCAGATTCATGTAGGCAAGAATAATAAGCTAAATGGATTTGTCACTCCTCGGAGAGATGTCGAGCTTGGGCCCCTCGTAGAATGATGTTAATGAAATGTTCGGCCGAACTCAAATGAATTAATTATATTAATGTCATTTGAATTATCAACATATTCGGAATCGAGAAAAGTATTGAACAATACAAGTTGACTCATGACCATGACTTGTGTTCAATGACATCGTCGACAAAAGAATTGTGACATGTTTTAAAGGAATACGAACTTGTATATAGTTACACTATTTGGGTAGGTATGACGGTTTGCTACAACCTAATCATATCTTATTGTTTTATGATTAATCTCATTGCTAACTTAGTGTAATCCTAAAGGGTCACACACAATAGAATGAATCTAAAAGGACTAAACTGGAATTAAGGATGAAAGGACTTTTGAGGAATTATAAGAAATCGAAGGATTAACTTGGAAAAGCAGGAGGTCCGGCCGGACCTATGTCTATACCCGGTCGGACCCTCCCCCTGGTAGTAGGGGTGTAAATGGTTTGGTTTGGTTCGGTTTGGGACAAATTAAAGGCCGAACCGCTAGGTATCGGTCTGGTCAAATCTCAGACCGAACCGAACCATAAAAAATTTTAAACCGAACCAAACCGAACCACTATAGTCTGGTTCGGTCTGAACCGCGGTCTGAATTTACTGTCCAAACCACGGTCCAGACCACAAACCAGACTACAGACCATACTTATGTGAGGTATAAGCTTTACCCTTAACATCGCCGGATACAGCAGATGAAGCAACTTCAGTGTCTTGAGTTGAAGCCTTTCGCTTCTTTGACATTTCGACCTATAAACACATAAGAGAATAAGAGTTGCATTAAACACTATGTAAAATTTATATACATATTCTGACTATAATAAATTTCCGCAAAATCAAGTAAATCGAACCAAAATCAAATCAACCGAACCAAAAAAAAAATGGAAAATCGAATCCCAAAAAAATAAATCAATCATCCACGAAGAAAATCGAACCAAAATCAAACAATTTCTACATGTTCATGTTCAACAGACCCATAATAAGATACTAACTAGCGCATATATGTTCCAAAATCAAGCAAGTTTTACATGGTCATATGAATCAGATTTATGATAACAAGCAAGGATTTTTACCTGACTTTGACTTCGATTAACATTATCATCATCCATATTTGAGGGGCTAGGGTTTGACTATGGAAAATCGAACCAAAATCAAATCAATCGGAAAAACGGTGAATCGAAAAATAGGTCGGAGCTAGAGTGAGTTGACCACGAAGAAAAAGAGGAACCATGAGTTGAGTGCGATCGATTTGGATAGAGAAAAGGGAGAGAGATGAGAGACGAAGAGGAAGAGATGAGAGACGAAGAGGAAGAGCGATTTGTGTCTGCGGCGTGAAATGAAAGTGAACATTAGGGATAGTGAGTAGGATACTGATGCTAGGTTTTCTGAAATCTAACGATGGATAATTAATTCACTTATAATTCTACGGTCAGTATTCGGCGGTTCGGTGGTTCGGTCTGGGGTTCGGTTCACGGTTCGGTTCCACGGTTCGGTCTGGCAGTTCGGTCTGACGGTTCGGTCTGAATCGGTTCGGTTCGGTTTGGTCTATAGTGGCCAGACCACAGACCGAACCAAACCACTTGGTTTGGGAATTTTATAGACTGAACCGAACCATGATTGCTCAAAAACCGAACCAGACCGCATGGTCTGGTTTGGTTCGGTCTCAAACCGCGGTCTGGCCCGAACCACTGACACCCCTACCTGGTAGGGTATTTCCAGCTTTTCCTCCTTGTCCGATTTCACATGGTTTGAACCACTTTTTGCCCATGTGGGATGGTGGAAACAAACATGATAACTCCCTCTAATGGCCATGATCTGAGACCCCATTACATGTGACTCTCAAAGGTGTTTGAGAAGAAAGTAATACTTGTTGTAAGACCTCCATGAGTGAACAACAAGATGGTCATGTTACCTCCCATGTGATGTGTCTCTCAAAGGTGTTTGAGAGTTGCTATAAATACATCCATGGAGTGAGTAACAACTACATATAATATTCAGATCTTATGTTCTATCTCACTTGGTGTAAGTCTCAAAGAGTTTAAGAGGTTATAGAGTGAAATATCTCAAAGTGCTTGAGAGAAAGAAAGATGTTCTTGTTCTAAGACCTCTTGTAGTGAAGAACAAGAACTACTCATATAATTCCATATAGTTCTTATAATTGTGAAAGTGTGTTTCACAATTTGGTCTAGCAACCAAGATCAAGAAGTTGCTTGATATTCGTTCGTGGTGTGGATAACAATATAGGGTGAAACTTATCACCTCCAAAGTTCGTGTTGTTCGTGATCTTGTTCGTGATCAAGTTCGGAAGATCCACCAAGAATCAAGGTTGTTAAATCCACTCACGCTTCAAGAGGTTGGTATTCTAGTATTCATTGTAGATGCATTTGAATTAATCAAATGAATGGATCAAGGGCTTTGGGTTTCCATAAAATTTTAAATGCTCAATTCCGCTGCGCAAAATACCTGGAAACCCAACAGTGTATCAGAGCCCCGTTCATGTTGATTATTTCAATACATAATCATGTTGTATGAATATAAATGGTTTATATGAGTAAGCATGATTTGAATATTGGAATTATGATGTTGTATGTGTTATATGCGATATATATGGTTTATTGTTTTCGAAACATTAATCGCACTATTCAATCGCAATAAAATTATGGTGGATCTAAAATTGTTTGGGTTATCAATTTTGATCGGATCAAAGTTTTGATAATATAGAGATTCATGAATAAATGGTTTATTCAAGGTTTTGATGATCATGATGATTGGATCATCAAGAACATCAAATCCAAAATTGAATCGGGGAAAAACAATTTTAAGATAAATTTTCGAAATTGTTTGGGTTATCAATTTTTTGATTGGATCAAAAGTTTTGATAATCTAGAGATTCAAGAATAAATGGTTTATTCAATGTTCTGATATTCATGATGATTGGATCATCAAGAACATCAAATCCTAAATTGAATCGGGGAAAAACAATTTTTAGAAAAAATTTTGAACTTGGAAAAATCCCATTTTTCCCACATAGGTCCGACCGGACTCAAGATGCTACCCGGCCGGACCTCAGGGTCTGGAGTGGGGAGCTGGCTTGGTTCCGGGGAAGACCTTGTGATTTGAAACTCCCATTTGTGTTTGATCTTGTGAATTCTGAGATTGGATCAAGATTTGGATGGCTAGTCTTCAAGACTGTGTTTCCCAAACTTAATCGCAATTGAAGATTCAAAGATTAAAACGAAGTTAGAATTATAAAGAGTTTATTATGGCTAAAATTGAGAAACAAAGTTCTTTGTTGTCTTGATTTGGAGATGATAATCAAAGTTCAAAAGAATTGCATCCTCATAATCATAGAGAAACTAATGACACATAAATATCATGCTTAAATTAATGTAGATTAATTTAGTGACCAAACTTGATGCTTGACATGTTTATGTTATGTGCTAATAAACGTGTTGTATGCTATATGGTATGAACCTTCTTTAAAAGTTTTAAGTCCGTATGCCACACCAAGATTAAAACACTTGTAAGTGCAAGGGTAATTTATGTGGGCTCGCCTTCGCGAGGTGCATTGATTTTATTCATGTATGAGCAAGATAGGTTCATTAATTCTATGTGGGCTCGCCTTCGCGAGGTGCATTAAATTGTATGGTTCCTATGCGTTTAAAATGGTTAGACTTAATTAGGCGTCAAAACAGTTTTGGGCCTAGGCAAAGATGAGATTAAAACATGCCTTTTGAAATTGTATTTTTAAAGGAATCTCATAAAAGATCTAAGAGTCATATATGATATGATTGACAAGAGTTGTCTACCTAATTGATTTGATTTTGAGCGGTGCGCCTTAGCGTACTTGAAATCAAATTAAAGTTGGGTTTAGCCCATTCAAATTATATTATACAAATGTTGTATCAGAAGGTTATATAATTTAGTGGGAGTATTTTTGGAAAATACACCAATTATCTCTTTAATAAGATTGGTACTTATAAGATTTCGGAAATTAGCATAATGGTAGATAACAACAATAACACAATCAATTTCATTGCGATCAATCCTTTAGAAGGATAAGCTTCATGAGAATGGTACAAACTTCATGAATTAGATACCGGATATGGATCCCACATTTGTATAAATGTGCAACAATTAATAAAATGAAAGACTACTTATAATAAAGTTTGTTCTACGATTGGTAATGATGCAAGAGTTGCAACATAGTTCATAGAACACTTACGAAGTGACTTTATTCATTAAGTAGAGAACATTATTTTGTTATAAGATAATGAAGGATATTTATTTCTTATTTAGAATAAGAAAGGTACTTTATTTATTATGATTTACTTTATAGTATTGTGAAATCATATAAATAAAATATTATATCCTAAATCTTAAAGAACAAAATAATAAAAGATGTTATAACGTAAATAATTAAATTCTTTAAGCATAATTATTTTGATAAAATAAATGAGAAATGCATATCTAAAATTACATGGGACGGTGTTTTAAAATCATATGATTTGGAATCATAAGATTTATGCAAATCCTATTTGCTTGGACCAAAACATCTTTTACTAGAAATAGTAAAAGGCTATTATCTTATTAGACCTAATACATGTCGATGTATATGGTCCATTAAGTAGCAATGCTAAAAGAAAATTTTGGTATTACTTGGTAAAACTATTCAAAGACTCTGATTCGATCACGATGATGAATAATTGAACCAAGAATTTTGACAATCATCTTTAAGGTTATGAAATTGTTTCATAATTAATTTCACCAAGAACATCATTTTGAATGATGTGTCTACGTGGAGGTATAGAACCTTATTGGATATGGTTCATTAGATGATAAAGTCAAATCGATCTTCCATTATTTATTTTGGAGTTATACATTGAAAATCGCTATAATTACACTAATTTGAGTTCCATCAAAAGAGGTTCAAAGGTGCCATATGAGATATGGGATGAAATGAAACTTGGTTTGTGTTTCTAAAAGATTTAAAATGGTGAGACCCTTTTAAAAGGAAGTTGTCTGGGACAAACTCACACTTAAATCTAAACAAATGAATTTTTATGGGATATTCTAAGAAAACTTGAGGATATTATTTTACTTGTAAGAAACAAATGATTTGTTATTTATGATGGTATTTTTCTAGATAAATTGTTTATCTCTAAAAGAACCAGTGGGAGTAAAATATATACATCTCGAATGGTTCGAGACTGTAGGTACCCCAATCTGAAACTAAACCAACTTAGAGGAATTCTTGGCGCCATTCAGGGATAAACTGATAGGCCAGGACCTCACTAAGATAAAACAGGAACTTAAGGACTGTTCTGGAATTAAATTTGGAAAAATCCAGAAACTCGCCACCTTAAGCCGTACGGCTACTTTGGGAGGCCTCAAGGCCTATAAATTAAACCCTTTGCTGATCATTTCAGGGGGGGGGAGAAAAATTTGTTTAGAGTGTTGTTACTCTACAGAAATAGGTTCAGAGTTGTTTCTTGAGTGAAAGAGAGGAAGATTGGCCTAACCAAAATAGGTGAAGCCTCCTTCTCCCCACCTTCTCTTCATCTCATATCCATTTTATTCTTTGTTCTTGGTGTATTCTTGTTTATATTACTTGCCATCTACATTCCTTGCTATTTACATTCCTTGTCATTTACATTTCAAGTCATTTACTTTATGTCATCTTATAACTTGGAACCAAATCATGGGGTGATTCCATGGTGCCCTCACACTCAAAGTGTGATCATAGGTTAAAACCAAAAGAAGACCATGATTTGTTAATTTCTTGTTTTTAAATAGCTTGATGATCCATCTTCATGGTGAGAGCATGTACCTTTATATTGTATTTGGCCATGATGATCATTTGGAGTGATAAAAGTGATTCCAGCACTTGGATGCCTCGTACGAGACATTGATGTCTCGGACGAGACATCCCCCCTTGACAGCCGGGTTTTGGTCAGTTTCCTTGTTGATCTCAATCCCTTTTCTTGGCAAACACTCAAGCAATCCGAGGAAAACCTATTGGGCGATCCTAGAGTCCAAAAATACCTCTGTGGAAATCAACTCTTTGATTCCCATCCAAACTTACCTTCTGGGTTTAAACCCTAGGCCTAGAACTCATATAAATAAAGAGGTTCTTGAACCGAAAAGGGGTTAGAAGACTTATTCACCCAAAAACCACTCCGTATCTGATAAAAAAGGTCCTCCTAATCAGCCTCTCTCCCTCACCCAAGAAATTCAAACCCTCATAACACCATTGGAGTCAAGCTTTTGGATTATCAAGGCCCCTAGTCAAGGCCATCCATAGGATTCTTGAAGATTGCTTAGGTAAAATCCTTGCTTTCTATCTTCTCATCTCCTTCTTTGTCTTTGAAGTAGTGTGATTACATTAAAGGATCATCCTAGAGCCTCTCCAATCCATGGAGATGGTCTCGAAGCATATGATCCGACATTCCAAATAAATAAGAGATTATTTATTTGGTTCCTTTTGCATACGTTTTGCATAATTTTGATACAATGATGATGATTTCTTAGCAAGACCAATCCTAGATTGGGTGAATTGGGTGCTCCTTGACCTTCCCAATTCATAACTTAACCCCCGAATCCAAGATCTCACGGTCCGTGTTCCGTTAAACATGGTGGCGACTCTCTAATCAAAAGGTGACGCGAAGGATGAAACCGCCCGGCCAAAAAACCCACGCGCAAACAGTGCCATATGAGATATGGGATGAAAGGAAACTTGGTTTGTCTTTCATAAAGATTTAAAATGGTGAGACCCTTTTAAAAGGAAGTTGTCTAGGACAAACTCACACTTAAATCTAAACACGTGAATTTTCATGGGATATTCTAAGAAAACTTAAGGATATTATTTTACTTGTAAGAAACAAATGGTTTGTTACTTATGATGGTACTTTTCTAGATAAATTGTTTATCTCTAAAAGAACCAGTGGGAGTAAAATATATACATCTCGAATGGTTCGAGACAGTAAGTACCCCAATCTGAAACTAAACCAACTTAGAGGAATTCTTGGCGCCATTCAGGGATAAACTGATAGGCCATGACCTCACTAAGATAAAACAGGAACCTGAGGACTGTTCTGGAATTAAATTTGAAAAAAATCCAGAAACTCGCCACCTTAAGCCGTACGGCTACTTTGGGAGGCCTCAAGGCCTATAAATTAAACACCTTGCTGATCATTTCGGGGAGGGGGAGAAAAATTTGTTTAGAGTGTTGTTACTCTGCAGAAATAGGATCAGAGTTGTTTCTTGAGTGAAAGAGAGGAAGATTGGCCTAACCAAAATAGGTGAAGCCTCCTTCTCCCCACCTTCTCTTCATCTCACCTTGTCATTTAAATTTTAAGTCATTTACTTTATATCATCTTATTGTTGGAATTTTTTTTGGACTATACATTGTACATAAATAATAATAAAGTATTTAGGCACGCAGACGTGTGTGCACTACTGGATTAATCACATAAATCATATTATTATACAGTTAATTAGGCCTAATAAAGTGATCTAATAATGTTAGGGGGCCTTAAGTCGTCTTTTATAAGAATGAGGTTTATTTTGTAATTGTGTAGAGACCAGATTGTATTTATAAATAGATGAGGGGCCTATTTGTAAATACTATTAAATGAATGCATCCTTTCATCTTGTGACTATTCCTAACGGAAGCATTCCAACTATAAATAGGGGTCGGGTCCCCAATTGAACGGATTATCTCTAGTTCTCCTGCATCCCTTCAGTAGAGACAAACAATGGAGTATACGGATCAATTGGAAGATCGATCCTAGGCTTGTTTAAGGCTTCCGCTCAATCCTTAACGGATTAATCAAGTCTTCCGTAAAAATTCATCGTTAATAACGAATTAAGGTACACTTCCGCTTTTATGAATTTTGTACTCATTGAATTGAATTGGATTGGTACAAGGAAAATCTCCCAACAACTGGTATCAGAGCCACTTCAATGTCAATTCTTTGAAGATTCGGTAATTATTTTGTTTGAAAACAAAACTATGGATTTTTGTTTCCCGTTTGATTAGCGTTGATCATTAAGTAGCAGAATGTTTAATATAAAAATAAGTTGATCTCACGTCTCTTCATTGTGTCTGTTTATTTCTGTTGGTTTAAATCAATTAGTAAAACAGTTGACTGCTACATACTAGTAAACTATTAGTCCATAAAGGATTTAGTGTTTCTCCACTTGGTTACTGTTTGACGTCATTCAATGCCAGCATAATTTAGAGTATGTTAATTGCAGTACATGGCTTACGGATTAAGAATACTCCTTTTTTGTTTATGATTAATTCAATGCGGACTCTGTCGTTGGCTCTTGGCTGCGTCAATGCATGAGTCGCATGATTGTTTTGCATATCCCAATTACAGAATTTGATTCATGTCTTTTTTGTGACGAATTCATGTATTGATTTTTGGTTATTTTTTCTTTTGAGTGGATGCATCTAAAGGTGTCTTTTGCATCTAAAGGTGTCATTTATTATCATTATTACATGGATTAGTCTAATATACATACCTAACATGGATTGGGCAATCTGTTATGGCATAACATGACATGAATGAATTGGTGGCCTTAAAGAATATTAGTGATTCATGTTCTATGGATTTAAGTTTAATTGCTAATTGCCTTCTGTACTGGTGGGGATAGTAAATGGTTTACTATTCCTCCTATTTGGTCTATTTGGTATGGATTTGCTATGAACTGATCTTGATACATTGTTTTGCTAGTGGGGTTATTTTCTGTTTTATCGCTATTTTGGCATGTTATCAAGAATTTAATTATACTATTATGGAATTAATAGTATAAATTTTGGATTTTTATTTTTTCTATGATTGAAAAACAATGTTCGAATTATAGAATTTCTGTCTCTCTTTTGAGGAATTCATATATTTTATATTATTTAATCTATATAGCATGTCACCAAAGTGACCTCTCCTATATAGATTTTTCAATTTTAATATACATTGGGCTGTTAATATTTTTGTGAGTGATAATCGGCCCAAAGGAAGGTTATCATTTTGCAAAATATAACATATTACAGTTGAATTTGCGTGTTTGATTTTCATGCAAACAATGATCGGCCCAAAGGAAGGTTGTTGTTTGGCAAAATTTCAAGCACACTTGTGGTGATAGATATGTGACAATTATTAAGTGTCCATGTGGATATTGAGTCGGTCCAAAGAAAGGCTCGATATTTGACAGGATGTTATTGTCCATATTTTGATCACTAAACTTGTTGTGGAAAACATGTGATGATTGTTAAGTGTCTATGTGGGTATGTAGTCGGTCCAAAGAAAGGCTCTGTACTTGACCGGATTTTTATTGTCAATGTTTGTCCACTAAAATAAGAAAGTCACTTGCAAGTTAATTTATGTCCAAAGACTATAATTAATGTTGCACCGATTTTCTTTTAATAAGATTATAATTCAAACATGTTTTGCTTATGGTTATATGTGAGTATATTTGGTTTATATTTTGTTTTCTATTTTGCTAACATCGACTCGATAGTGAGGGAATTAAAAGGTCTGGAAAGACAACATGATGATCGTTCTTGGATATAGTGAACAAATAGTTATCACTCATATGCATAAAGTCAGATACTAAGTTTTAAATCATTTGGTATTTGAATTCTGACTTTGTAGATGCCAATACGCATCAAATCAGGAATAGGACTGCGAAATATTGTCATTATGCTGCATATGGTTTACAGCTTTGTAATGCCACTAAAGTTATTTTGTGACAATAATTTGGTAGTCTTTAAATAAAGTGATTCAGAGTGGACAAAGTTGTATTGAGCATATTGGGATTAACTCCATAATTGCGGATGCACATTTTAAGTTAACACCAAAGGTTTACAAGGAAACTGATTGTATGGGTGTTCACAATCAAGTATGCCTTAGTTCAGTGGGAGTTTGCTCATACTTTTATGGTTCATTGTCATGACATCATTCAGTTTTGGTTAATAAGGTTTTTTCGGTTATTCAGTTATTCATCACTCTGAATATTTGGTTTATCTCATAAGGTTGGACTTATTGAAAATAGACATGTGAAGATCACATTACATGTAATTTTCATGCTACATATCCATACTTGATTCATGTCATTTAGTTAACTAATATATGTGACCACTGATGGGTTTAGCTACGATTAATGTGACGACCGCCCCTTTGATCCTTATGTTAATTTATCTAATGGACGGGATTGTTTAAGATGACACACTACGGATAAGCATATGCGACTAAAGTTTATGATATGATATGCGATTACTTAAGGTATTAAATTTATGTACAAGTATTAGTCCAAGTGGGAGATTGTTGGAATGTTTTGTGGACTATACATTGTACATAAATAATAATAAAGCATTTAGGCACGCAGACGTGTGTGCACTACTGGATTAATCTCATAAATCATATTATTATACAGTTAATTAGGCCTAATAAAGTGATCTAATAATGTTAGGGGGCCTTAAGTCGTCTTTTATAAGAATGAGGTTTATTTTGTAATTGTGTAGAGACCAGATTGTATTTATAAATAGATGAGGGGCCTATTTGTAAATACTATTAAATGAATGCATCCTTTCATCTTGTGACTATTCCTAACGGAAGCATTCCAACTATAAATAGGGGTCGGGTCCCCAATTGAACGGATTATCTCTAGTTCTCCTGCATCCCTTCAGTAGAGACAAACAATGGAGTATACGGATCAATTGGAAGATCGATCCTAGGCTTGTTTAAGGCTTCCGCTCAATCCTTAACGGATTAATCAAGTCTTCCGTAAAAATTCATCGTTAATAACGAATTAAGGTACACTTCCGCTTTTATGAATTTTGTACTCATTGAATTGAATTGGATTGGTACAAGGAAAATCTCCCAACACTTATATCTTGGAACCAAATCATGGGGTGATTCTATGGTGCCCTCACACTCAAAGTGTGATCATGGGTTAAAACCAAAGTAAGACCATGATTTGTTAATTTCTTGTCTTTAAATAGCTTGATGATCCATCTTCATGGTGATAGCATGTACCTTTATATTGTATTTGGTCATGATGATCATTTGGAGTGATAAAGTTTCCATCTTTATCACCCAAACCTTGATCTAGCCACTTATTCATCACATTTGGGTCATAAAGATTCATCCTTTATGTTCCAAATGTTGATTTTGTTGTCCCTAAAGTTTTAATCTTGTATGGAGAGCCCATTTTGATGATAAAGTTTACATCTTTACTCATTAAATGGTCATCTTGGCTCAAAGGCCATGTCCATCAACTTTTCCAATTTTCCTCCAATGATTGCCTTAATCACACCAAAATCCATGTGTTTGGGGTCCCTTTGATGATTAAAGAGCATAGGAATGATATAAATTTAAGTTTACATGTTAAAATGCAAACTGAAAACAAACAGTCCAGTCCAGTTTCAGTAGAATGCCCTGTTTCTGCCTGAAACTGGACAGTTTCTGGAGAAACTGTAAAAATCCCAGGGAAGACCTCACCTAGCCGTACGGCTGGTTTGGTCAGAGGGATCAATTTCCCTTTCTGTCCCATTTTTGTTAAGATCTGTACAAATAAACCCCTGTTTTCCTGTTAAAATCAATAACCAGTTAAAACTACAGTTTTCCGTTAAACACACACACACATGCACTTTTCGTTAACTAACATAAGGGAGACTCGGCTTTGTTCGAGGTGGCTTGGGTGACGTGAAACTCTTCCCAAACCGTAACCTGACCTCCGAACTCATAAATCTCTAACCATTTTCATTTGTTGGGTTAAAAGTTAACAAATGTGGCGACTCCGTTAAGTTTTGAGAGTTAAAGTGTCGTGTTTGATTCTCGAAGGAAACTCTCTCTTCCGTTTTCCCGTGGGTATCTTACAAGTGGCGACTCCGCTGGGGACTAGTATGTTTCCGGACTTCTTTTTAGAAGATTCGGGGGCATTCTTGTGTGGGTCAAACTCCTGTCCCCGTTGTTAGGCCCAATTAGTAGGAAAATAGGCTAGAGGGGGGGGGGGGTGAATAGCCTTTTTAAAACTTTTGAATAATAACACTTTATAAAAGCAAAGTCACTTATCAGATTGCAAACTATTATCAGTAAGCGCAGCGGAGAAGATATGACTTAGTTTTAACTCACACAAAACAGTTTATAAAATGCTTTTGAGAGCTTGGTTTTGTAGACACCCCGCCTTGGACCTCTCATGTCCCGATTGCATACACATTCTCTATCTTCCTCTCTTCTGTTATGTTTTGTTACTTTCCGTTAACTTTTGTTACTTTCCGTTAAGTTCTTGACTTACTCCGTTAGTCTTGGATTTGACTAAGTGACAAAGTCAACCTTGAGTCTTTGTTTTTGTTGACTTTCGTGATGTTCGTTAATTTTTTGGACTAATTCCGTTAGTTTTGGGGCTTAACTGCATAACGGGGTTAACTTTTGGGCTGAAATATGAATTTTCTGAAGCTGGGATGCGCACGCCTTTGCCCTCCTTTGTGGGAGGCGTGCTCCTCCCATAGGGGGGGTGGGAAGCGCGCGCTTCCCACTTCCAGAATCTCAGATTTGGCCAAATTTCCCTCCTTTTCTGATTTGTAACCCCCAAGGCCATTATGCCTTGGCTTGATCCGGGGTAGGGCCATCTTTGTGACCAAAAACACTTCCCTAACACCTATAAATATCTCTTCATTCCACCATGGAAAGGGAGGAGGAATTCTTGAATCAAAAACACTTTAAAACACATAAAATCCATTTTCAAAGGGTGGTCACTATAGACAATTTGGTTCTTCCCCATTCAAGCACAAGGTACAACTCTCACTTTCTCCTTCTAAACTCTTTTAATTCTCTTTGTCAAAACTCTTTACATGTTTTCTTCATCTCTCACTTCTCTAATGAGTATGCAATCTCCATAAAAAGGGATACAACCAAAAGGCTACTTCATTATTGAAGTTTGGCCAAGGTTACCTCCCAACATTCCAATCTCTATTTCAATCATTGATCATTTCTTAATGTAATGATTTAGCAATAATTCAACATGTAATTCTTAGCATAAATCAATAAATAAAGCAATTCTCTTTTTATTTCCCTTTTTTTTCCCTTGTAATCGTTAGCACATTTTCATATTAATAAATAGAATGACTTTTTAGCATTAGAACACCAATTGTAGCAAGACCCGCATAAGCGGGGCGGAGTGGGTGTTTAAGTACTTCCCACTCCGTCACCTAACCCCCGAACCCTTTTCTTCCCGAATCTTTGGTTTCGTAACATTAAAAAATAGGCTATTTCTAGGTTTTTCTTATGTTCCTTTAAAAACATAGGTGGCGACTCTACAAAATAAAATCAATTAGACATCCTAGGATCCTTCCACCGCTCTAGCCAAGCCGTGGGATCTCCCGGGGTATCTACAGTGGCGACTCCGCTGGGGACTTATTAGAGGGTTAAACTTGCGTTCTTAACTTTTGGTGTTCTTATTACTGTTTTCTGGACATTCTGGTAAAAAGGGTGGGAAGCGCGCGCCTCTGGCCTTCTTGGCCTAAAGCGCGCGCGTCCGACCCCAATTACCAGAATCGCCCGCCTCCTTTCTTGTCCTTCAATTCCATGTTTCTGTGCCAACAATTACTGCAGGGGAAAGAATTTTTTATTTAGGGTCAAGGCAATCCCTTGAACCCACTGATTCGCAGATATTGCCCAGAATCGGGCGCCTCTGCCCCTCTTTGTCTACCGCGCGCGCCTTCCACATAGGCCACCCAATGCGCGCGCTTCTGGGCACATTCCCAGAACAGAACAGTGCACAAAAAACAGAACAGAACAGAATGACAATGTGTGGGCACCGGGCCTGCACAGAACTTCTTTTATTTTCTGTTTGTTTTATCGGTCACACGGGTGATTCGAAAGTTGTAATTATGTGATTATTTGGTTTTTTTATTTCTTTTGAAAAAAAAAATGTTTTGTCACATGTTAGACCTCACACTACATGCACATATTCTTATCAATTGCTCACTATCGAGTCGCACAATGTTCAACCCCAAACCCGTCGAGACCCGTCCTAGAAAGTTTCAAGCTCCACCCGACCTTGACTCTTTCGAAGCGGTCAACCTCAGCCCATGGCGTAGTTCAAGACTACATGCCGGGGGTGACCTTTAAGCCTCTCTTTAGCCGAGCACAAGCCACACAATTCTAGTCTAGGGTCTAACACTCCGTGACTCAAGTCGGTTTTCATGTACCGAGATTTCCCTAAACTAATGTCTTCAAATCATACATGCCAATTTGTTGCAATGGACGAAATAAAACTCCATCCCCAAAAGTGGCTATCTTGGATGAAAATAAAAAATCTGTCCCCGCATGTATGATTTACTACATTAATTTAGTTTAATCCCGTCACATGTAGGTATCACAAGCGTGGTGGAATCCGATGAGTATATGGGACCGCGAGAAGGTCTATATACTAGTGTGCCGATTCCACTATTTTTTCTAGAAACCCCAAAAAGGACTCCGTCCTTCCGACTTTGTAAAAAAAAAAAAAAATAGTCATTTTTCTCTATGTGGTTGAGTCTTTTTCCTTGTTTGTGGGTTTAATCATATTACTCAAAAGGTGTTTGTGGGGCCAACCTAAGATCAACCATGTTCTTCCAATAGGTCCAATGGCTTCCAACAGCAACAACAACAACGGTGGAAATTATTTCGTGTCCAACGAAGGGTTACTCAACATAATGAAATCAATGGGGGAACAAATGGATAGGATTGTCGAGGATGCCCGCCGTAAAGACAATTTGTGGCAAGCCCGTTTCGATATCGACAAGAGGATTCACAAAGAAGAGGTTTCCGAACTCAAGGCCCGTCTTGATTATGAAAGAAGAATTCACGAGGAAGAGGTTTCCGAACTCAAAGCCCGTTTGCAAGAGCTCACCGACGGCAAAGCAAAGTTCAATGGTAAAGCATGCTCAAGTGGCCCGACCCTCAAAAGCTACAAAGGTACCACCAACAACCGAGTTTTCACTCCTCTCCTAGGAGTAACCCAAGCCGAGGCATTTGAAACTTTGGTGGCAAGTGGGAAGGTCAAACCTTTGGAAGGTTACAAGCCGAAGGCGATACTGAAGAATCATGCACATAGTGAATGGTGCGGCTACCACAAGCATAGTGGCCATACTACCGAAGGATGCTTCTTTCTCCAAAACATCATCCAAGATTTGATCGACAACGGCGAATTTACTGTGGGTGAAAAGCAACCGCTAGAGAATGGAAACATGCAAGAACCCATCAAGGAAAAAGCTTGGTTTTGAAATGGGCCTTCAACAAGAGATCATGCCGCAAGGAGACTACAACGGCAAAGACGACGACAGCAATCTCCGTTTCTCTTTCTCTACCTAGTAGTAGGAATTAAAAAAAAAAAAAAAAAGAGTCAAAGTCCTCTTTTGTGTGCATTAAGTTTTCTTCCTTCTCATGTCAATGTTTGAGTCGATCTTACCAAATAAAAGTCGTTCTTGTCCTCATACACAATTCCAAGTTGTTCAATTTAATTCTTGGCAAAATGATGAAAAGATGTCTAAACAAGTTTTAGAACGAAGGCCATCACTTGAACGCCTAGGGGCTAAACATCGTGACGAAGGCAACGACATCAACAACAACGGCGAATCCAAGACATCAAGCATGGAGAAAAAACAAGCAAAGTTTTCAAAGGGGGATCAAAAAAAAAAAAAAAAAAAAAAAGCTCGCTAGGTTGAAATCATCAAATCAACCTAGGCAAAAGTTAGAGCACAAAAAAAAATCCCCCTCAATCAAAGAAGATCAACATCATCATCCACCAACAAAGGACGAAGCTACGAAGCAACAATTCCATCATGAAGAATGGAGAATCCATAAGAACTACGGTGACCTGAGCCTCTACACTGGAGGAACGTAGGCAACCTGCGGGTCCGGTCTCATGCAAGAAAGAAGATATGTTTAGCCCTAGCGCGTTATGGTGATCGGCCTTTATCTCGAACTTGTCAAGACATATTTGTACGATTCATTTGCCAATGAATTAATCACCAAAAAGATTGAACAACTTTCTTAGATTTAGAATCATTTCGCATTCCTTGTCGAGTCTAGGGACTTCTATTCTTTCTGCATACTCCCAATTTCTTGCAATCAAATTGGGGCTTTCCTTCTCTTCTCTCTTAATGACTTACTTGCCTTCATAAGTCATTCAAAAAACGGTCAAATACATGAAGTCAATACTAGGGACACTTCCCTAATCAAGTCAATGTCACTCACCTTTAGTGACAAAAGGTCTCCACCGCAAAATCACATGTCTTATCTCCTCAGCTAGAGTCAATGCACACTCCCTCATTAATCGAGTCAAAATGAAGACGCAAAAGAGATGCCCGCTAGATTGAAAACCCGAAAGGGTGGTCTAGGCAAAAAAACAGGGTGCGTCATAGAAAAAAAATGAGAGAGTGAGAGAGAGAAGGGAAAGAGAAATGGAGATCTCCGGCCTCTAAAGAAGACAACTGCACGAGCTCTACATTGGATCTCCTCAGCAAGTCAATTCCCCACCGAGTCAACTTTGGGATCGCAAAAGGCTCGACAAGATATGGCACCATCAAAGGCTGTTTTGGGTTATTGGCATCATTCTCCAGCAGTGTGCATTTTTTGGTTCATGAAAAGAAGGCCCGTGGTAGCCAAGACCCATCCGAGAACGAGCCGATCATAAAAGGGCACGAGGTTGCACAAATAAACCCTAGCTAGTCAATTGGCTTGGGCAACAAATAGCAACAACATGTGTCTCAGTTTTCAACGCTTCTTCAAGTATGTGCTTCTAAAGTACGCCGATAGGCTCCCGAGAAATGGAGTAGCTCTCCCCATGTCCTCTCATGTTTGTTCCCTCGTACGAGGATGAGTCACTCTTGCTTTGCTCAACAAATGGTGACGCCCTAGGGGCTATGTGACTCAAGGACAATGACTTCTTTTGCTTCACTTGACAATCAATACGCCCTAGAGGCTATGTTCGAGAAAGATGTGTGAGACTATCCTCAAAGTCTCCCAAAAGGGATGTCAAAAAGCCCTCTTGTCGCGTGTGCCCGTGCTCATTCCCCCAATCAAGAATTGACCTTTCTCGCAATCAATGATGGCACTCTAAGGGCTACGGTCAAGTCTTAAAGGCTCCCTCAGCAAAGAGCAATTAACTCCCCAGCAGTATCCCCAGCCGAGTCATGTGCAACATTGGAAGCTTCCTCAATTCGGCACCGAAGGTCTCAAGGGGCTTCGCAATCTACAATCTTTTGGGCTACAGCATTACAGTAATCCGAGCAAAGGGCAATATTGGGACTTCGCGACCGACAGTCTTTTGGGCAACAATACTCGAGCAACGCAATTTGGGAGTAGTCTCCATGAAAGGGATCAAGCTTCAAAGGGTCTCTCAACACTTCAAGTCAAAGGCCTCTTGGTTTTAAATGAAGACTCCGATGTTATGAATGAAGTTGATGAATTTTGTTAGAACTCACAGCGAGATTTTGAAGGAAGTCTTAGAGAAAAGGAAAAAGATTCAATATGCTAAACTCTAATCAAAACAGGGTTATAGCGGGAAATGCCACGGCCAATCCCAATGTTTCTGCAATTCAGCACCCCCTTCTCCAAGATCAAAAGCACAAGGTGCAGCTCAGATAAAGTTGGGCCACAGCACTAGTTGCATCCGAAGATCCGTCATTAGTTCAATTCAAGAAGAGTCAAGCAAGCATACTCATTTGGGACTTTATCACACCAAGACCTTGTCCTCCGCGACTTCGACGGCACCGCAAGACATTACTGCATCTTTTGACATAAGCCCTCAGCCATTTGGGTATCGACCACAATGAGGCCATTCATCTCCCCAGTAAGAGCAAGAAGGAGATCTCTATCAAAAATTCTACCAAACGGTACATCCGCTCTCAATGCCGAACCGATCACAAGATAATTTAGGGCTTTACATCGAAAGGTCTTCACACTCCACCGTCTTGAAGCTCGCAAACAAGAAGTCCATGACATTTGGGGCTTTGCAATCTCTCGAGGCTTGGTATCAATCTACTCTTGGGATTTGCTCACGCCAACAACAAAAGGCGATTTATTTGAATGGGCCAAGAACTGATTTATCTTGGGGCTATGCAAGCCACTCAAAGTTTGGCATCAAAGGCATTCTAGGAGCTTTACAATCAGCAACCCCTTATCTCAGTATCAAATGCCTTTTGGAGCCCCATAATCGACAAATCTCTTGGGGCTAGACATCAATTTCGTTGGACACCACAGCAACAACGACAGAATTCAAGCGAGGCAATCCGGACTTCGATTGAACATGACTTGATCTTGGGTTGGCTTTACAAACACACATTGGTTAAGATGGTTCACCCACGAACTAAAAAAAAAATAATAATTCTTACATGTGTGCATATTCTTTCCCTTCTAATTCAAAAAAAAAAAAAAATCTTTTTCTTTTTCTCCTTCTATGTGAAAAAGTATGTGCTTTACTTTGCCTTGCTCCATAGCTTCTTCCCCAGAGTTCTCCATCATCCTTGAACTACGCTGGTCTGATTCCCTTCAAGGGATACGTAGGCAGCCTTTGGCACGACCAACCCATCATCAAGAGTACCATCTCGCCAACCCATCATCAAGAGCGTTCTCTCATCAACATCCAAAGAATGGACATTCTCCATCAAAGCATCCTCCGCGAACATCAGAAATCCATCTCCACTCAAGCGGAAATGGTAAGTGAAGGTATGAATACATCCAATGCTTTCCTCAAAATCACACTGCACACAAGATCACTCTCTACATTCTTACTTCTCTCTCATTGCAAGGGTGTTCCAAATCCCATCACACCACGAGCACAATTTCTCTCTCTTCATTTCACACTTCATGCATCTTCTCGTAAGAACACATATACCTGTCAAGCACACACATAACAGGTACCACCACGAAGTCAACAGCATCCACTACTCAAGGCACTTCATCCCCACCAGAAAGTGGTCAACCGTACCCACACCCCACAAAGTCAACAACATAAGCATATGTGGCTCCAAGTTGGCAACTCGGTCCATATCGAGACAAGCTCCCATGAGCTCCAAGTCGGCAACTCGGTCCATATCGAGACAAGCTCCCATGAGCTCCAAGTCGACAACTCGGTCCATATCGAGACAAGCTCCCATGAGCTCCAAGTCGGAAACTCGGTCCATATCGAGACAAGCTCCCATGAGCTCCAAGTCGGCAACTCGGTCCATATCGAGACAAGCTCCCATGAGCTCCAAGTCGGCAACTCGGTCCATATCGAGACAAGCTCCCATGAGCCCCAACTCAATAACTCGGTCCATATCGAGACAAGCTCCCATGAGCTCCAATACAACACTCCAGCAAAAGTCGCTCATGCAGGGAGCGCACCTCTATCTATCGCAATTTCAAATTCCTACTTTTATCGAGTCTTTGTTTTCTTTTCTTCCTTTTTTCTTTGTCGATGTCCTCGGTGGGTGTTTTTACATTCATCGACGTGTTTTTCTTTGCAATCCACATCGCCGAGGGGCTCTGTAGACACCCCGCCTTGGACCTCTCATGTCCCGATTGCATACACATTCTCTATCTTCCTCTCTTCTGTTATGTTTTGTTACTTTCCGTTAACTTTTGTTACTTTCCGTTAAGTTCTTGACTTACTCCGTTAGTCTTGGATTTGACTAAGTGACAAAGTCAACCTTGAGTCTTTGTTTACTTTATTTTTGTTGACTTTCGTGATGTTCGTTAAGTTTTTGGACTAATTCCGTTAGTTTTGGGGCTTAACTGCATAATGGGGTTAACTTTTGGGCTGAAATATGAATTTTCTGAAGCTGGGATGCGCACGCCTTTGCCATCCTTTGTGGGAGGCGTGCTCCTCCCATAGGGGGTGGGAAGCGCGCGCTTCCCACTTCCAGAATCTCAGATTTGGCCAAATTTCCCTCCTTTTCTGATTTGTAACCCCCAAAGCCATTATGCCTTGGCTTGATTCGGGGAAGGGCCATCTTTGTGACCAAAAACACTTCCCTAACACCTATAAATACCTCTTCATTCCACCATGGAAAGGGAGGAGGAATTCTTGAATCAAAAACACTTTAAAACACATAAAATCCATTTTCAAAGGGTGGTCACTATAGACAATTTGGTTCTTCCCCATTCAAGCACAAGGTACAACTCTCACTTTCTCCTTCTAAACTCTTTTAATTCTCTTTGTCAAAACTCTTTACTTGTTTTCTTCATCTCTCACTTCTCTAATGAGTATGCAATCTCCATAAAAAGGGATACAACCAAAAGGCTACTTCATTATTGAAGTTTGGCCAAGGTTACCT
Source organism: Campanula takesimana (assembly GCA_026119855.1). Taxonomy (NCBI): domain Eukaryota; kingdom Viridiplantae; phylum Streptophyta; class Magnoliopsida; order Asterales; family Campanulaceae; genus Campanula; species Campanula takesimana. Next base: position 48,509 of record JAOWBW010002249.1, read on the forward strand.
CCCAACATTCCAATCTCTATTTCAATCATTGATCATTTCTTAATGTAATGATTTAGAAGTAATTCAACATGTAATTCTTAGCATAAATCAATAAATAAAACAATTCTCTTTTTATTTCCCTTTTCTTTCCCTTGTAATCGTTAGCACATTTTCATATTAATAAATAGAAGGACTTTTTAGCATTAGAACACCAATTGTAGCAAGACCCGCGTAAGCGGGGCGGAGTGGGTGTTTAAGTACTTCCCACTCCGTCACCTAACCCCCGAACCCTTTTCTTCCCGAATCTTTGGTTTCGTAACATTAAAAAATAGGCTATTTCTAGGTTTTTCTTATGTTCCTTTAAAAACATAGGTGGCGACTCTACAAAATAAAATCAATTAGACATCCTAGGATCTTTCCACCGCTCTAGCCAAGCCGTGGGCTCTCCCAGGGTATCTACAGGTTTAACACAAAGTGATTTTACAAAGTTCAGTGTAGTTTTAAGATATTGGTAAATAGAAATTACAATGAATCTGTAAGAACAAGTAAGATCTGCCGGTTATAGAGTTCCAACCGGCAAGGACAAAATAAGTAACAAGGGACACATTGATTTGGAGAGGTTCACAGTGTAAATACTGCTACGTCCTCTACCAAGTTTGGTCAGAACTTCGATTTGGGTTAAAAGCACTATTAGATATCCCTACTCTATTACAAGAGCGGCTTTGCCGGATACAAAGACTAAATTCTAGAGATCACTAATGGATCGTAGTACAAATCTGACCAAGTGTTTTTGAGCGGCAAGTCCAAGAGAACTTATCTCACTCAAGTGGGTGTGTGAATAACTCAAGCAACGTATTCCTTAAAATAATCTAGTTCGGGAATACTGACAATGTTGGTGAGTTTGTGCACAAGTGTATGTCCTAACAAGTGTCTAATGATTTTTGGGACAAGGAATGTTTGAGCTTTAATGAATGCTCTAAACAATCAATTCTCTTCAATGCACTGAAATCACCAACCTTCTTCAATGCTTTAAGTCCTCTATTTATAAGAGGAGTTAATGACTTGAATCTTGTTGAAGAAGGCTTGAAATTTGAATTTCCAGCTGGGTAGTTGAGGAGAATTAAATGCGGTATCTTCAGCATTAATGGCGAAGATATGGAGTACACGCATGCTTGGAAAAGTCTGATGGGTAAAGACCCTTTTGTCTCAACCGGTTACCTACAAAAGCAAGTAGAGACAGAGTAGATAAACTACTTGAGTAGATAAACTACTTTCGGATAAGACAGTACGAAAGGACAAAGACAATCAGTAAGGTTGACTTTAAGGTAGAGCGATGTAACCTGACTACCAGTATAGACTGTCTTTGCCTATCGGCAGCTTGAGTAGTAAGTTGATCGGCAACTTGAATGGTAAGTTGATCGGCAACTTGAATGCTAGTCTGCTGATTTGCTTCCTCTAGCTGGTTTGTCTTGATTGAAAAGTTGTTATACACCTGTGCTGGTCACAAAGAATCCTAATGGTACCTTATAAATGTTCTAATAAAATTGGGGATCCTAAGTGTTAAACTTGATTGGGATTAAGAAAGTATATGTCCTATACATATATTTGAACAAAAATCTCCTCCTAATTGCTTAAGTCCAATCACCTTATCCAAGAACATCTATCTTAGCTTAGTAAAAGAATGTATAAGGAATGTCTATTTATTATCATTCCCTAAGCCAAGTCACACACTAGATGTCTTAGAAATAAAAAAATACAATAAAATAGATAGAAAAAAAATGAAAAAGGATTGCTGATAATAATGATCAGCAGAGAAATAATAATCTGCAAAACAAAGTTAGCATAAAAAGCAACAGATATATTATAAGAGCATAACATAAAAATTAAGCATACACAGAAACAGAATGTTAGCAAAGAGTTTGTTGGATATATCTTTGAAGGTCTTTAGGATAACTATATCATTGGCTACATTGACTCAAGACATATGAGGATCTTTTTGCTGGTCAGCAGCCTTTGATGTAGATTCAGTACGCTTGGCCTTCTTCTTTGCTCTAGCTTCTTCTTTGTCAGCTTTTCTTTTTTTCTGTCTCCTCTGAGCACTTTGTAGCCTTTCAGTCAGCATCTTATTGTTGGCTTCAAGAGCAGTAATCTTCAGTTGAGCATCAGCAAGAGCAGTCTTGGTTACAAATAGCTCTTTTTCAATTTTCTCCATGTCTCTGATCTGCAATCTTTGGTCATCAACAAGTTGCTTCTGAATGGAATGTGTAGTTCCCAAGGATTCAGAAAGATTGACTAGTCTGGTTTCTCTATCGGCCAGAAGACTCTTCAAGTCTTGGATTCTTCTATTTTCCTCCTCCTGATTGGACTTAAGTATCTTAGCAGCAAGATCTTTATGAGTGTCCCTTATCAGGTCGGCAAGAGAAAGACCAATGTCGCCAAAATCAGCACGAGTGGCAGGCACTTGCTGATTTGAGAAATCTCTTTCGTCAAAACGGAAGAACTCATAGAGACTGTTCAATACAACCGGTTTTTCAATGATAATCGGCTTGACAAAACTCTCTGCAGATTGGACCAGTAGAGATGGCACAAAATCTTCATTGAGTAAGTCAGCGTCTTCTACAAGCACATTGGGAGAAGCTACTATCGGCATTTCGTCATCAGAAGAAAGTATGATCGTCAATAGAGAAAGAGGCTCTGGAACTGAAGCAGGAGGCAAAGGCAAAACTTGTTGAAGGAAGTCAGCAACAGCGGTATGAGCATCAGTAAGAAGGAACTCAGTAGGAAAAGAAGTAGAGTCAATGAGATCGGCAGCAGTATTGGCATGGAAGATCGGCAGAGGAAAGTTAGGATGCACAATAATCTCACGATCTCCAACTGGATGAAAAACACCATTGTCCTCCATGGAAAGAAATAGAGCCAGCAAGAGATTCAAGCAGGCACGACCTGTCACGACCCGAAAACCCGTCTCTATTTTCTAATAATAAATATTTAATTATTTATTTATTTCTTATTTAATTGTTTAAATTATTATTTAATTAATAATTTATGTGTGCATTATGTGTTATAATAAATTATGCCTAACATTTTATTTGGGCCATTTGTGCTAGTGTAGAAGTGTTGAGTCTTAATTGTTAGTGGGGTGTTTATTTGTAAAGGGTAGTAGTAGGGGAGGGGTCTAAGTGTAAATGTTTCAAATAATCATCTCCCTACTCCCTCTCTTCTCCCTCACCACTCCCTCACCCTCACTCTCCATTCCCAGCAACTCTCTCTCTCTCTCTCCAAAGAAAAAGGTAAGATTTCTCTCTCCGTTCTCTCTTCATTCTCATCCTCTTCCTCTCATCTTTTCTTAGTGCTCATTTTATGAAATGTGCTTGGATCGTTGATAGGATTGTAGGGAGCTAAGAATATTCGAATTCCGTCAACTTTGAGAAATCCGGGTAAGTTGCTTTTCCCCCATTTTATGCTAGAAATGCTACTCCATGTTTATTTGATGATATGAATGCTATTTATTGCATCTTGAGTGGATTTGGGAATGATTTACATTTTGTTCATCTTTTGTGAAAATTTGGTATTTGAATCATCCTTGATTGAGGTTTTCTAGATGATGTTCTAGGAGTTCTTTTAGCTTCCAAATGGTGTGGGTACTTTAGTTTATATATTGGTAGTGCTAGTCTTGAGTTTGGCTTGAAATGGTGAAGATTTGGGTTGAAAATGGAAGAAACCCAGAATTTTGGCCGGAATTTGCCCCTCCGGACAAGGGGGCGCGCGCACCCTCTCTGGGGAGGCGTGCGCACCCTTATGCCCTTTTGCAACTAAACCTTCTGATCATCTTAGGGCGCGCGCACCATATTCTGGGGGGCGTGCGCTCCCTCCATTGTTTCAAAAACTCAAAACCTTCTGATCACCTAGGGCACGCGCACCATTTTCTAGGGGGCGTGCGCTCCCTCATTGTTTCAACAATTCAAAATATTCTGATCCTTAGGGCGCGCGCACCCTTTCTGTGAGGGCGTGTGCCCCCTCCGCTGTACAAGCCTTGAGCTTCATCCTCTTGTACTTTTCGTAGACAATCTTCAATAGTTCCTAACTCCCTCATCCGGACTCCGTTTTAGGTGTATAAGTTATCGTTTTAAAGCTCTCCTCGAGCTCTTCGAGATGAGTGAGTAGTTTTGGTTGTGTGCTTGAGTTAACTGGATCCTTTATGATCAAATGTGATATGGGATTTGTGTTATCATTATTGAGATTGTTGGAACACTTTAATTGTGTGTTGTTGGTTCATTTCACTTTCTTGGTGACTTGTTGATAAGGTTCCCTACTTTGGAATCATTAGTTATTTATTGTGCTAGTGTTTTATTACTTAGCCTTTATTTGAAAGTCCAGCTGGTATTTGTGTGTGTTTTGGGCGATGCGAAACATTATGATGGCACAAGCCAAGTCTATTATGATGTTGACCATTGTTTTGCCCCATTATTTCCCTCCTCCGGATTGGCCTTGGATGTGAGATGAGCTAGCCCCTTTGTGAGCATTTTAGCTATTGGTTTTGGGCTTTGACTGTGTGTCACTGTCCCCTCATTATTATTGGTTCCGGTACCGGGGGTTTTCTCTTCAAGCTTTCATGCTACTATGAAGATGTTGATTGTTGATTATTGAAGCTGCGCAGCGACCTTTATTTGGTTATATCAGTTGGGAAACCTTGGCTAATATCCTTTGTTACTTGTTTATTTCCGCTGCTATCTGTTAGTTGATAAATGCTATGTGCTAAGTGATATTTATTATGGTTTATTGCTTATTGCATCATAGCATGTCATGTAGTTGCATTAGTAACTTATTGAGATTTATCTCACCCCCTTTCTTTTATCTTTGTTTTTCCTTAACCCCCCCCAGGAGGAAAGGTTTAGACTCGCTGATCACGAGGAGGACGTCGCAAGGGTTGAGCTTTTTGGGCAAGTTGTTATTGGTGGGTTTACATTACATAAATGTGTAACCTTTTGGGAATAGTTGTACCGAACTTGACGTCATTAGAATTTGTATATTTTGTTATTTTGGGTGTAAGCTTATGGAGCTCACACTAGTTTATATTTTGTTGTTCAAGTTGGATTTCAAAACCTTATGTTATCATCTTTTGGTATAAAAGGAAAATTTTACCTTCATTATTTTAGAGTTTATTGTTTAAGTCGACGTCCAGCTCGCGTACTCCGGGCCAGCGGGGTCGGGGTCGCGACACGACCTTCAAGAACCATGTTGACTAAATTTGCAATCAGTAATCTTGAGGTAAAGACAAGGTGATCAGCATGCTGGTAAGGATGAAACATCGGCAGAGTCAGTGCAACAGCGGCATATTTGACCAAGAATACCAGACCACGAGAATCAGTAGCCCTGAACTCAAGTATATCATGAAGTTCGTCGTTGATCATCATGCACCTTCTCATCCACCCATTAGTGATGATGCAAACCTCCTTAGGAGAGGGACCAGGTAGGTGGATTTTGCCTCCAACCTTTATCATCCCAGGTAAGCAGTGAAGAGGTTCATAGACGGGTCTATTTACCTTGAGCTTTGACACTCGGGGAGCCTTCCCTTTCTTCCTTTTAAAATCTGGTTTAATACAGGGCATGAATATTATCTTTTCAGCAGCGGATCACCCAGCAAGGAAGTTATGTTTGGTGTAAAGGGGATGTTCTTTCCCGAAAGGAGAAGTAATTCTCTGAAGTGTAGAACGGAAAGACAAGATTGGTTGATGAACAGGAAACAACGGTTGGCCAAAACTGTTAGAAGGAATAGAGATGCCGGTTGTGTACCAGTTAGAACTCATCATCTCCTTGGCGTGTAATTCACAGTTGTTGTCGCGCCCCAGACCCGTGGTCCTACTTGGCCCCACGCTCGGGACACGAATGGAAGACGTTATAAAACACCTTTTGAAAAATTTTCGAAATATACTTTCATAAAACTTAACAAAATCAACACCTGAAGTTCAAAGACTTCCACTGACTTTCAAACCAACTTTTCAAACCACTTTCACAAACGAAAGTACTTAGCCCGAAGTCTTACAAACATTTATACAAATGTACACACACCGACCTTATCCAAAATATAGGTATTACAAGATGATGAAGTCAAGGAAACTCTACCCAAAAGGTTATATATCTATGTAATGTAACCTTGACCAAAACAAATCACAACTCTTACCACTCCAACGTCCTCCCGTGCCAAGTGTCCTATTCCCTGGACCCGCCTTATCTAAAACAGTAAACAAATAAAGGGTGAGAATAAATCTCAGTAAGTTACTAAAATGCAACTACGTTACATGCTGATATGATAATCATAAAGAAACAATATCAACAAATAATCATATAGCATATAGCACATAACATGAGAGGCTCCCTATCGCCAACCGTCCCATACCGGTTGGAAATAACGACCAACTCATCATACAACACATAGTGTAGGAGTAAACACTCCTACGAGAATACAAGCCAAGGTTTACCGAAATAACATAACCATCTGAGAATACCATCTGAGAAAACCAGTTGAGAAAACCAGTTGAGTAGCATAAATAGCTGAAGCCGGGATCCCGAAAACCAAATCATAACCATAATAACCAAAGTTCTCGAATCAAACATAACCATCTGAGAGGTACCAACAAAGAAGCACAATGGCTGAAGCCGGTTCCGGAACCAAACAATCACAACAACAACAATAGCGGGAGAAAATGACACAAAGTCATACCCCTAAATGCTCACGCGAGGGAGCGAGTTCATCCCATCCAAGGCCAATCTGGACTGGGGAAATAGGTCCAGTGGAAAAGCCTTAATGCTTTCCACCTCCACTCGATAACACCCAAACCTGGGGAAATAGGTCCAGTGGAAAAGCCTTATAGTGAACTTGGCTAGTGTGCCACTATAATTCTTTCCACCTCCACTCGATAACACACAAAACCAGCTGGACTTTCAACAAAGAGCACAGTAATAAATACTTGCTAAAACAACAACCAGGGAATGATTCCATAGAAGGAAACCACACAAGCTCATCATAGAGAAGTAAACACGTTTTCACAATAATGTGCACAATCTTGACAATAAGTCACCACACAATCCATCTACACAATCACATTAAGTCAAACCCGATCACAAAGGACCAATTCTATCATTTCGATACCTCATAACAATTATCTAGGCATCCTAGGACATCGCCTAAGACCTAGCCCAATACTTAACGAAAAACAAACAAGTTGTTAAAACTCAGACTGCTCGGCCGCTCTACTTACTTGACTCGGCCGAGCGGATCGGTCGAGTCCTTTACTTTGATCGGCCGCTCTCCTAGAACTCAACATTCGACAATAAGGGGATCGGCCGCTCTCATTTACTGACTCGGCCGCTCCACTGCAGAATGGCCAATTCCCAGGAAAAATCTAACAAAGTTCACTTTCATTACCAAGTTGTTACCCAATCCTAAAGCACAACAACATCATTATAACTTCACAACACTACCATACCAACCTCATCTAGCATATACTCATAATAATAAAAGTTATTACTACTCCCTCCGTCCCAAATTTACAAGTATAATAAAAGTTATTACTACTCCCTCCGTCCCAAATTTACAAGTATATATAAAAGTTATTACTACTCCCTCCGTCCCAAATTTACAAGTATATATAAAAGTTATTACTACTCCCTCCGTCCCAAATTTACAAGTATATATAAAAGTTATTACTACTCCCTCCGTCCCAAATTTACAAGTATATATAAAAGTTATTACTACTTCCTCCGTCCAAATTTACAAGTATATATAAAAGTTATTACTACTCCCTCCGTCCCAAATTTACAAGTATATATAAAAGTTATTACTACTCCCTCCGTCCCAAATTTACAAGTATATATAAAAGTTATTACTACTCCCTCCGTCCCAAATTTACAAGTATAATAAAAGTATACCAAAACATCATTTCACCACATATTAAGCATATATAGCATAATTATGGCCATTTTAATAATTAAAGGGGGATTAGTAACTTACCTATTTCCGGAAAAAGTATCGCATAAATAATATTTGATCGGGTAGAAATGACCTACTCAACGCCCTGATCATTTTTATATAATTAGTTTTTAAAACGGGTAAGTAAATAAAAAGAATTAAATCGAAATGGGACGAACTTACCCGCTTTCTTCTCTTCTTCGATGAACACAGTAAAAGAAAGAAAATAAAAGTGTGAGTGTGTGTAAAGTGTACACGCAGAGAGGGAAAGGAAAGATAAGAATGTTTTTATAAAATCCCATTTTACACTTAGGTCCCTCCACTTCTATTTTTAACAACTAAACCCCCCAAACTTTAAAGTTACATTTTCAACCCTAAAGTTTCCACTTATTCATTTAACTCATTTAACCATTATTACTACTAACTAAATAAATAACACAATTAAGCAAATAATATAAGCAAGTCATAAAAATATTTTCTAACACATAAAATGCACATATAATGTCAAATTAAAATCTCCAAAATATAAAATAAATTGGGACGAGTTTTGGGGTCGTTACAATCACTCCCCCTTAAAGAAAATTCGTCCCGAATTTTAGGATTCACTTACTTCGACCCTCAAACAATCAAGGATACTTTCGAAGCATCGAAACATGGTACACATTATGAATCTTGTCAAGAGAAGGAAGTAACACAAGATGATAAGCTCAATCTCCAACTCTTCTCAAAATCTCAAAAGAACTGATATAGTAAGCAAAATCCACGAGAAGTAAAGGTATGTCCCGCGAATCTTAAGAATTAACTGAACAAGTTTTCAACATGTCCTCAAAAATCTGAATGGTTCTTTCTGACTGGCCATCTGTCTGCAGATAAAAAGCCAAGCTAAATCTCAATCCTGAACCTAAGGCCTTCTGAAATGCTTGCCAAAATCAAGATGTAAATAAGAAACCCATATCTAATACCATGCTCATACACATCCCATGAAATCGAACTATATTCTGAACAAATAAGTAACAACTGGAATTAACATTTATACTCTCAAAATAAATAAGGTGAGAAAACTTGGTAGTCAATCCGCTATTAATCACATCATTGATCTCATCTATTCAGTGTAACTCCTTCAATGAAACCTTTCGCAATAGATTCATATCCACTCAGAAATCTCAAAGGTTTGTGACAAACCAACTGATCACTGATATTTTACTTCCAGATTATTCGCAACTCAAGGACTTAGTTGAATGCTTAGAATTTCTCGTGTCAACAAATAAAATGTAACTCTTCAAGTAACTGTAGTTGAATTCCGTTATGCATGTTGGTTCCACTAAGCATCGACTACATACTCTGCTACAAAAGTTAAAGTTCCATCACTAGCAACGAACAAAGTCGTGTTGTCTATCATCATTCATTCCACTAGTAATTTTCTATAGTTGAAATCATTTAATAGAGTAGAAACTTAAAGCTTTCACAATCTCAAAATCACGCCATATCTCAACTCACAAAGACTCCAAAATGTTAATTCCTCTAACATTCCTCATTTAGTTTTATCAAGCATGAACTATAAGTCAATGTATCCTCTAACACATTACCTTTCCCGGATGATATAACATGGTACTCTGCCTGCATTATCTCATGAGTAACTCTTTTTAAAAAAACCAATACTTCAACTCTCATGGTTGGTAAACACTTCAAATATAGCACCATCAAAGTCATTCACTAATGTAATGGATGTATAATCGAAATCAATCTCAAGTTATGGTTAGGATAATTTTGGTTCATAATGAATCAATCTTCTCGAAACATACATAACTACCATACCATTCTGAATGAATGAATATCTCAATTACTCCTTGAGGAATCTCCAAAAACAATGAATTGATTAGATCCAATATAATGATAAAACTCGATATATCCACTAGAAAATAGTAACACTGATCATATCCTCTAGATAACTGTAACACCAATCAAATCCATTAAGCAATATCAATACTGAAGTTGTCATCAACTCTCGTTTCAACAATTAAAACTCGTTCCATTCTTACCAATCCATCAAGAAAGTGTATATTTCTGTGTCATATAGTTAACAATGTAGCTACCTTAGAAATCCATCAATGATTCTTTAACCATATACCAATCTCCACAAGTTACATACCGCTGCTACTGAAGTAGGATTTTTCCAATTACTGTTGCCTCCATTGAAGGATCAAAAGCTATGCCTGAGTTGAAACTCCCTCAAAATAATATATCCTCTAACAAGAAGACATAATGCCTTGATTTCACAATTGTTGCCTCTCACGTAGATATATTAAATAAAATGAATCCCTTGTAAAGAAATATCTCAAGCTAAAGCTTCTATTCCTGTAACTCAACCGATGTTATAAGCATATTGGACTAGATATCAACACTGCAACACTGCACCATAACAACTCAAGATAACCCAAGCTTCTCATCAAGTAACATATACTACTCAATAGAAAATCTATCTGAGATTTCTCAAAGAAAGGGTACATTCTCAATTTTAGATGCAAACACTCTGCTGCTAACCCCCTAAACCAAATACCAGGCACAACCTTGTGCTAAAAAATTTAAACTTTAATGCATAAATAGCATGAATGCTAAACACATATATCTACCATGCTTAATTAAAGCACACTAGCATATAAAACTCCACCACAATAACATCAACATCTTGCTATAGCAATATAGTTAAACCAGCAAGTAAAACATGCTCATAAATTTGCACATCACAAGTGCGCAACACTCTATCAATCATCAGACACTCCCCCTTAGGATAGACACCTCTAATACCTAAGGTAGATACTCAGGAGACACATGCAATCGAGAAGCAAAATGCACAGACACATAAGAATGCGAAGATCCAGGGTCTATAAGTGTATGTGCCCTCAAACTAGACATAGAAATTATACCTCCAATCACATTAGAAGGATCTGAAATCTGTTGTTGATTGATGGAAGAAACACTATCCTGCTCCTTAACCTTCCCTGAAGCATCCCTCTTTTGGCCCTGAGAAAACCTAACTGCACTTCCTGATGCCTGTACTCTAAATCTAGGGCAATCCTTCTGAAAATGACCCAACTGACCACATCTCATACATTTGCCTTGTTTCTTCCAACATTTCTCCTCAGAATGTCCTATCCTTCGACAATAGCTACATACTCGTTTACCTTGAGTTCTTCTATTATGTGGCCCTTGAAAAGATTTCCTAGCTTGTGAAGATGTCCCTTGGTATTCTCTACTATCTCCACGCTGGGGTTGCGGTTTTACCTGTTCTCCTCGTTTTGTCACATCTGAGGTTTCAATCTTGGTTTTATGCTCTTCTATATCGTCAATGATTTTCATGACAGCTTCAAACATACCTTGGAACAGTGCTCGAACCTCTTCTCTAGCGTTACCCGACCCTGAAGGCCCTGACTGATTCCCTTCGGTGCCAACCATTTTCAATAAGTACCTGCATAAAACTCTCAACGTTACTTACCCTATACACAACTACCCTCCTAGGTCACTTAGTCATTCTAGACCATCTACAACCTAGCTCTGATACCAACTGTCGCGCCCCAGACCCGTGGTCCTACTTGGCCCCACGCTCGGGACACGAATGGAAGACGTTATAAAACACCTTTTGAAAAATTTTCGAAATATACTTTCATAAAACTTAACAAAATCAACACCTGAAGTTCAAAGACTTCCACTGACTTTCAAACCAACTTTTCAAACCACTTTCACAAACGAAAGTACTTAGCCCGAAGTCTTACAAACATTTATACAAATGTACACACACCGACCTTATCCAAAATATAGGTATTACAAGATGATGAAGTCAAGGAAACTCTACCCAAAAGGTTATATATCTATGTAATGTAACCTTGACCAAAACAAATCACAACTCTTACCACTCCAACGTCCTCCCGTGCCAAGTGTCCTATTCCCTGGACCCGCCTTATCTAAAACAGTAAACAAATAAAGGGTGAGAATAAATCTCAGTAAGTTACTAAAATGCAACTACGTTACATGCTGATATGATAATCATAAAGAAACAATATCAACAAATAATCATATAGCATATAGCACATAACATGAGAGGCTCCCTATCGCCAACCGTCCCATACCGGTTGGAAATAACGACCAACTCATCATACAACACATAGTGTAGGAGTAAACACTCCTACGAGAATACCAAGCCAAGGTTTACCGAAATAACATAACCATCTGAGAATACCATCTGAGAAAACCAGTTGAGAAAACCAGTTGAGTAGCATAAATAGCTGAAGCCGGGATCCCGAAAACCAAATCATAACCATAATAACCAAAGTTCTCGAATCAAACATAACCATCTGAGAGGTACCAACAAAGAAGCACAATGGCTGAAGCCGGTTCCGGAACCAAACAATCACAACAACAACAATAGCGGGAGAAAATGACACAAAGTCATACCCCTAAATGCTCACGCGAGGGAGCGAGTTCATCCCATCCAAGGCCAATCTGGACTGGGGAAATAGGTCCAGTGGAAAAGCCTTAATGCTTTCCACCTCCACTCGATAACACCCAAACCTGGGGAAATAGGTCCAGTGGAAAAGCCTTATAGTGAACTTGGCTAGTGTGCCACTATAATTCTTTCCACCTCCACTCGATAACACACAAAACCAGCTGGACTTTCAACAAAGAGCACAGTAATAAATACTTGCTAAAACAACAACCAGGGAATGATTCCATAGAAGGAAACCACACAAGCTCATCATAGAGAAGTAAACACGTTTTCACAATAATGTGCACAATCTTGACAATAAGTCACCACACAATCCATCTACACAATCACATTAAGTCAAACCCGATCACAAAGGACCAATTCTATCATTTCGATACCTCATAACAATTATCTAGGCATCCTAGGACATCGCCTAAGACCTAGCCCAATACTTAACGAAAAACAAACAAGTTGTTAAAACTCAGACTGCTCGGCCGCTCTACTTACTTGACTCGGCCGAGCGGATCGGTCGAGTCCTTTACTTTGATCGGCCGCTCTCCTAGAACTCAACATTCGACAATAAGGGGATCGGCCGCTCTCATTTACTGACTCGGCCGCTCCACTGCAGAATGGCCAATTCCCAGGAAAATCTAACAAAGTTCACTTTCATTACCAAGTTGTTACCCAATCCTAAAGCACAACAACATCATTATAACTTCACAACACTACCATACCAACCTCATCTAGCATATACTCATAATAATAAAAGTTATTACTACTCCCTCCGTCCCAAATTTACAAGTATAATAAAAGTTATTACTACTCCCTCCGTCCCAAATTTACAAGTATATATAAAAGTTATTACTACTCCCTCCGTCCCAAATTTACAAGTATATATAAAAGTTATTACTACTCCCTCCGTCCCAAATTTACAAGTATATATAAAAGTTATTACTACTCCCTCCGTCCCAAATTTACAAGTATATATAAAAGTTATTACTACTCCCTCCGTCCCAAATTTACAAGTATATATAAAAGTTATTACTACTCCCTCCGTCCCAAATTTACAAGTATAATAAAAGTATACCAAAACATCATTTCACCACATATTAAGCATATATAGCATAATTATGGCCATTTTAATAATTAAAGGGGGATTAGTAACTTACCTATTTCCGGAAAAAGTATCGCATAAATAATATTTGATCGGGTAGAAATGACCTACTCAACGCCCTGATCATTTTTATATAATTAGTTTTTAAAACGGGTAAGTAAATAAAAAGAATTAAATCGAAATGGGACGAACTTACCCGCTTTCTTCTCTTCTTCGATGAACACAGTAAAAGAAAGAAAATAAAAGTGTGAGTGTGTGTAAAGTGTACACGCAGAGAGGGAAAGGAAAGATAAGAATGTTTTTATAAAATCCCATTTTACACTTAGGTCCCTCCACTTCTATTTTTAACAACTAAACCCCCCCAAACTTTAAAGTTACATTTTCAACCCTAAAGTTTCCACTTATTCATTTAACTCATTTAACCATTATTACTACTAACTAAATAAATAACACAATTAAGCAAATAATATAAGCAAGTCATAAAAATATTTTCTAACACATAAAATGCACATATAATGTCAAATTAAAATCTCCAAAATATAAAATAAATTGGGACGAGTTTTGGGGTCGTTACAGTTGTACTCAGGATGTGGAGCATAATCTCTTTCAGCCTCCTCCATAAGGACCGGCAACTCCACATAGTCAGCAGGATCTATCTCGTCTGAGCTTTCCTCATTAGAAGCATCAACACTATCAGCAACTGGTTGCACTTCATCAGCAGCAACCGGTTGTACCTCAGGAGCAGGGAGAAGAAGGGGTTCATCAGGAGCAAATAAAGCTTCCTGGAATTCTTGGAATTCTTCAAGCTGCAAGTCATGAGCTATCATAGCATCCAGTGCAGCATTTTGATCAACAGAACATGCAACCTCTGCATCGGCACCTCTTCCCAACTCAACAACCTCTCTAACACCAGTAGATTCAACAAAAATAATTGTCGCACCCCAACCCGTGGTCCTACTTGGCCCCACGTTCAGGACACGCACGGAAGACGTCATAAAACACTTTTAGAAAAAATTTCGAAACGTTCATTCATAAAAGTTTCATATCCCAACTCATTAAGTTGAAAAATTTCATTTCAACACACCACCAAATTTCACAAACGAAAGTACTTAGCCCCAAGGGCTTACACACTTTACTTACAAATGTACAATCACCACACTTTAACAAAACAGGTGATAAACGGATACAGTCTCGGTTATACTACCCTAAAGGGTTATACATTTATATAATGTAACCTTTAAACCACACTTACTTTCCAAAATGGATTATCAACCCGACTTCCTCCCTTGTGAAGTGACATATCCCCTTGGCTCGCCTTTATCTAAGGAAAACAAATAAACAATGAACGGGGGTGAGCATAAATCTCAGTAAGCTACTAAAATGCAACTACGTTACATGCTGAAATGATACTCATAATTGAACGATGTCAACAAGCATTCACATATCACATAACATGAGAGGAAAATCCAACTCATCATACCACACATAAGGCGGAAATAAACACTCATAGGTAGATACTGAGCCAAGGTTTTCGAATCAAACATAACCATCAGATAGGTATCAACTGACCAGCACCAAAGGGCTGAAGCCGGTTCCGGAACCAAACAATAACAACAACAACAACAACGGGGAGAAAATGACACAAAGTCATAACCCAAAATGCCCAAACTCTGGCCCAAGGAAGGGGGTTAAAAATGGGAAACCAGTGATAGAAGCCTTACAATGAACTTGGCTCGTGTGCCATTATAATCCCTACCACTGCCCGATATCACAACAACAAGTACCAGCTGGACTTTAAACACAAGCATAGTAATAAATACTTGCTTAAACAACAACTGGGGCATGATTCCAAAGTAGGGAACCACACAAGCTCATCATAAAGATGCAAACACGTTACTCATAAAGAGTTCATTCTCAATAACATTAAACGGGGCATGATTCTAAAGTAGGGAACCACACAAAACTCATCATAAAGAAGCACCAATCCAAAACACATCAAAAGATGTTTCACAATTCTCTAATAATACTTAGTCACATTCCATAACACAATTGTTCACAAAGGAACCATTTTCAATACACTAAGGTATTCCACAATGTCCATTTAGGTCAACTAGAATGGTACCCAAAACCTAGACCAAGAATACATCCTAGTCTTAACCAAACAAAAGGGGAAATTCTGAAATAAGGGGCGAGCGGGCGCTCACTAAAGAACGGGCGGGCGCTCGGCAGACCAGGCGGGCGCTCAGAAAGTACCAAGCGGGCGCTCGTGGTCGACAGGGATTTTAGTCATGAAACATGAGGTAAGCGGGCGCTCCACTCATGCGCGCGTGGGCGCTCCAAAGGCTAGCGAGCGGGTGCTCGATACCCACCAGGCGGGCGCTCGCTACAATTTCCAGCAAAACCCAATTTCTTTCCAGGCTTAAGAATTCTCCGTTCCAAACGTAGGAGTATATTTTTACTAACAACTAGGCAATACCTAGGAGTACTAAACAAGTTCAAAACCAACTATTTCAAGTTTACTCTTTCCTTCCTACACAGTATGTTTATACTCCCTTTGTCCTAAAATTACAAGTATCACCAAATTCACCTAAATCACAAAATTTATACTTACAAGTATCAAGTATAACATATATGACCATTTTAACATTTAAAGGGGAATTAGTAACTTACCTATTCCGGGGAAAGTATAAATGAAATATATTTTGATCGGGTAGAAATGACCTAATCAACGCCCTGAACATTTTGGTATAATTAGATTTTAAAATGGAGTAGTAAATAAAAAGTAAGAAAATTAAATTGTGATGAACTCACCTTCTTTTCCATGGATACAGAGAGAGTAGAAAATTTGGGAAAGTATGATATGAGAGTGTATGAACAACGCAGAGAGGGAGATAGGTAGGATAAGTATGAGTAATTAAAATCCAATTTTACACTTAAGCCCCTCCTAGTTCTATTATGCACAACTAAACCCCTTAACTCAATTTTTCACTAAGGCCCCTAAGGTTTCAACTCTAATAAATTACTTTCTTAACTTATTAATCTAACAAGTTAAAACTAACACTTTAACTATCACATATACTCAAATAATATATGCAAGTCAAGTCACTCTAGTTTCATCTTAAGCAATTAAGCCCCTAAAGTTATATTTCCACAAAGGACCCCATAATTTCAACTTAATCAATTAACTCCCTTAACACTTGTTACTACTAACCAAGTGACTAACTCAAATAATCAAATAAGATGTGCAAATCATAAAATGTGATGCAACACACATAAAATGCACACATAATGTCAAATTAAAAATCCCCAAAAATATAAATAAATAGGGACGGGTTTTGGGGTCGTTACAATCACTCCCCCCTTAAAGAAAATTCGTCCCGAATTTTAGGGTATCTTACCAAACGAATCAAACAACCAGGGATATTTCCTTTCCATCTCGTCCCGAAGCTCCCTTGTAGATTCCTCCATATTATGATTTCTCCACACAATTTTAACAAGAGGAATACTTTTAGTTCTCAATTCTTGAACTTTGGTATCAATCACTTGAACTGGTTGCTCTATATAAGAGATATCGGTTATAGATCCTCTGGTATCTCTGATAACAAATGAGATGGATCATACAAATTTTTGCAAAGCACGGAGATATGAAACACGTTATAAATTTACCCAAAGAAGATGGCAACGCAAGATATGTACGCAAGATTTCCAACTCTTTCTATAATTTCAAAAGGCCCATTATGAATTTTCCATCGAATAGCCAATCAGGTAGAAAGTGAGCGGATTTTGTCAATCTATCCATGATTACTTGCATCATGCTTTCACCGAGTACGAGGCAATCCTGTTACAAAATCCATCACAATATGTTCCCATTCCCACTCTGATATCTCTAGAGGTTGAAGTAGACCGGCAGGTCTTTGATGTTTAGCTTTAACCTGTTGATAAATCAAACACTTTGATACGTAATCCGCTATTTCTCGTTTCATATTATTCCAATAAAAATATTGTTTTAAATTCTGATACATCTTGGTACTCTCGGGATGAATAATATACTTGAACTCGTGACCCTCATCAAGAACTTGACGTTTAATTTCATCAATATCTGGTACACATAGCCGCCCTCTATAAGTTAATACTCCTTCAAGACTAAAAAAGAGATCTTCAAATTTTCTATCTTTGGTTTTATCCACTATCTTTCTCAATTCGAGGTCATTCTTCTGAGCATCTTTTATCCATTGAATTAAGGTTAGCAAAACATGAATATTCGCAATTATCACCCCATGTCTCAATTCATAAGGACACCAATCCTTCAAAAGTTCCATCCATCTACGCTATCGGTTGTGCAACTCTTTCTGGGGAGAAAAGATATCTCAACTCTTATGATTTGTAAAAATCTCAAACTTTGTTCCATAAATGTAATGTTTCCACTTATGTAACGCAAAAACAATCACATTTAAGTTCCAGGGCATGGGTCGAATAGTTCTGTTCGCAAGGAGTTAACTTCCTCGAAGCATCACTGTAAATAACCAAATCATCATTCCCATTAGGTAACGCAAGAATAAGTACAATGGTCAACCTCTTTTTCAATTCTTCAAAACTGACTTGACATTTTTCATCCCACATATATGGTACATTCTTTTAAGTCCACTGTGTGACTGGTGTAACAATCTTGGAAAACCCCTTAATAAATCTTCGATAATACTCCGCTAAACCCAAAAATTTTTGCAAATAACTGCTTCCCTCGGAGCCCAGACAAAACCATTCGCAAATATTGTTCATGTTTCTCTCGAGATTTAGAATAAACAAGGATATCACCGATAAAGACAACCACAAAGGTATCAAGATAAGGTTTAAAAACCCAGTTCATCATATCCATAAGAACAACGGGAGCATTAGTTAACCCGAAAGACATGACAAGAAACTCATAGTGACCATATCTACTATGAAAAGTAGTCTTAGAGATGTCTTCAGAATGAATCTGCAACTGATGATAACGACTCCTCAATATCAAACTTCGAAAAGACAACAAACCCTTGAAGTTGATCAAATAAATCATCAATGTGAGGCAAACGATATTTGTTCTTTCCAATCACCTGATGCAACTTTCTATAGTCGATGCATAGTCTCAAGGACCTATCTTTCTTCTTTACAAACAACACAGAAGCTCCCTACGATGTTACACTGGGTCGGATAAAACCACTATCAAGTAACTCTTGTAATTGAACTTTCAACTTTTTCAATTCAGATGGAGCCATTCTGTAAGGTACCTCAAATATCAGGGTAGTACCTGGAAGTAATTTAATACAAAACTCGATTTCCCTGTCCGGAGGCATAGAATACTCAGTTGAAAATACATCAGGAAACTCTTTAACAATATGCACATCCTCTATTTCAAGCAACCTTTTTAGTAGTATCAAGAACACTAGCCAAATACCCCGTGCAACCACGGTGTAACAATTTTCTAGCTTTCACATAAGTAATAATACCAATCCCCCTACCCAGAGGAGTAGCTTCAAAAGTAAATTCAGTCACATCAAGAATAGAAAATCTGACAATCCTTTTATAACAATCAACAGAAGCATGGTAATTATTTACCCAATCCATTCCCCAAGATAATATCAAAATCTTGCAATGGCAATATAACTAAATCAGCAAGTACAACATGCTCACGAATATGCACATCATAAGTACGCAACACTCTATCAGTTGCCAAACACTCCCCCATAGGAGTGGACACCTCTAACACATAAGGTAGAGAGTCAGGAGATAACTGTAACTGAGATGCAAAAATGCACAGACACATATAAATGCAATGAGCCGGGGTCTATAAGTGCACGTGCCCTCAAACTAGACATAAAAATTATACCTCCTATCACGCAGAAGAATCTGAAGCCTGTTATTGATTAGTAGGAAAAACACAACCCTGCACTTTGGCTTTCCCGAGGCATCCCTCTTCTGACCCTGTGATGATCCAGCTCCACCCCCAAATGATACATTCCTGGTTCTAGGACAATCCCTTTGAAAATGATCAAACTGACCACAATTCAAACACTTACCCAACTTCTTCCTACACCTTTCATCAGAATGCCTTTCCTTTTGACAATAGTTACATTTCCTTCTACTTTGATTTCCCGAGGTGTTACCTTGATTGTTGGCAATTGATTGCCCCTGAGGTTGTCCTTTGTTTTGAAATGATGTTCCCTTACCTCCTCGATTGTCACCATATTGTGGTTGAGGTCTTCCTTGCCTTCCAGCACCTGATAGTTCAACTTTCCCCTTATATTCTTAAATATCATGCTCCACTCAGTTTATAAGTAGCAAACCTAATTTGATCTTTATTAGAACATCTCAGAACATCAAATATTTTCTCCATCGATTCAATCCCCTTTCCACTTTAGCTACATCGGGTTCTCCATCATAGCCTATTGGTTTCATCTTTAAGAACTGTTCTAGCCCATATCTCGGAGGTACTTGATCTTCTCCTTGTCTTTAATCATTTAAGGTTTTCATGGATGCTTCAAACATTCCCTTGCCTTGAAGGTCCTGACTGATCTCTTTCTGTCCCAACCATTTTCAATAAGTACCTGCATAAGACACTCAACGTCACTCACTCTATACACGACTACCTTCGTAGGTCACTTAGTCATTCTAGACCATCTACAACCTAGCTCTGATACCAACTGTCGCACCCCAACCCGTGGTCCTACTTGGCCCCACGTTCAGGACATGCACGGAAGACGTCATAAAACACTTTTAGAAAATTTTTCAAAACGTTCATTCATAAAAGTTACATATCCCAACTCATTAAGTTGAAAACTTTCATTTCAACACACCACAAACTTTCACAAACGAAAGTACTTAGCCCCAAGGGCTTACACACTTTACTTACAAATGTACAATCACCACACTTTAACAAAACAGGTGATAAACGGATACAGTCTCGGTTACACTACCCCAAAGGTTACACATTTATATAATGTAACCTTTAAACCACACTTACTTTCCAAAATGGATTATCAACCCGACGTCCTCCCTTGTGAAGTGACCTATCCACTTGGATCACATTTATCTAAGGAAAACAAATAAACAAGGAACAGGGTGAGAATAAATCTCAGTAAGCTACTAAAATACAACTACGTTACATGCTGAAATGATACTCGTAATTGAACGATGTCAATAAGCATTCACATATCACATAACATGAGAGGAAAAGCCAACTCATCATACCACACATAAGGTGGAAATAAACACTCATAGGTAGATACTGAGCCAAGGTTTTCGAATCAAACATAACCATCAGAGAGATATCAACTGAGCAGCACCAAAGGGCTGAAGCCGGTTCTGGAACCAAACAATAACAACAACAACAACAACGGGGGGAAAATGACACAAAGTCAAAAACCAAAATGCCCAACCTCTGGCCCAAGGAAGGGGGTTAAAAATGGGAAACCAGTGATAGAAGCCTTACAATGAACTTGGCTCGTGTGCCATTATAATCCCTACCACTGCCCGATATCATAACAACAAGTACCAGCTGGACTTTAAACACGAGCATAGTAATAAATACTTGATTAAACAACCGGGGCATGATTCCAAAGTAGGGAACCACACAAGCTCATCATAAAGATGCAAACACGTTACTCATAAAGAGTTCATTCTCAATAACATTAAACGGGGCATGATTCTAAAGTAGGGAACCACACAAAACTCATTATAAAGATGCAGCAATCCAAAACACATCAAAAGATGTTTCATAATTCTCTAATAATACTTAGTCACATTCCATAACACAATTGTTCACAAAGGAACCATTTTCAATACACTAAAGTGTTCCACAATGTCCATTTAGGTCAACTAGAATGGTACCCAAAACCTAGACCAAGAATACATCCTAGTCTTAACCAAACAAAAGGGGGAAATTCTGAAATAAGGAGTGAGCGGGCGCTCACTAAAGAACGGGCGGGCGCTCGGCAGACCAGGCGGGCGCTCAGAAAGTACCAAGCGGGCGCTCGTGGTCGACAGGGATTTTAGTCATGAAACACGAGGTAAGCGGGAGCTCCACTCATACGCGCGTGGGCGCTCTAAAGGCTAGTGGGCGGGCACTCGATACCCACCAGGCGGGCACTCGCTACAATTTCCAGCAAAACCCAATTTCTTTCCAGGCTTAAGAATTCTCCATTCCAAACGTAGGAGTATACTTTTACTAACAACTAGGCAATACCCAGGAGTACTAAACAAGTTCAAAACCAACTATTTCAAGTTTACTCTTTCCTTCCTACAAAGTATGTTTATACTCCCTTTGTCCCAAAATTACAAGTATCACCAAATCCACCCAAATCACAAAATTTACACTTACAAGTATCAAGTATAACATATATGACCATTTTAACATTTAAAGGGGAATTAGTAACTTACCTATTTCGGGGAAAGTATAAATGAAATATATTTTGATCGGGTAGAAATGACCTACTCAACGCCCTGAACATTTTGGTAAATTAGATTTTAAAATGGAGTAGTAAATAAAAAGCAAGAAAATTAAATTCTGATGAACTCACCTTCTTTTCCATGGATACAGAGAGAGTAGAAAATTTGGGAAAGTATGATATGAGAGTGCATGAACAACGCAGAGAGGGAGATAGGTAGGATAAGTATGAGTAATTAAAATCCAATTTTCCACTTAAGCCCCTCCTAGTTCTATTATGCACAACTAAGCCCCTTAACTCAATTTTTCACTAAGGCCCCTAAGGTTTCAACTCTAATAAATTACTTTCTTAACTTATTAATCTAACAAGTTAAAACTAACACTTTAATTATCTCATATACTCAAAATATATGCAAGTCAAGTAACACTAGTTTCATCTTAAGCAATTAAGCCCCTAAAGTTATATTTCCACAAAGGACCCCATAATTTCAACTTAATCAATTAACTCCCTTAACACTTGTTACTACTAACCAAGTGACTAACTCAAATAATCAAATAAGATGTGCAAATCATAAAATGTGATGCAACACACATAAAATGCACACATAATGTCAAATTAAAATCCCCAAAAATAAAAATAAATAGGGACAGGTTTTGGGGTCGTTACAATAATAGCAGGGACAATCTGAGCTTCGGAAGTTGGCTCAGAATCTGCAAGAAAAGGTTCATCAGCAACTGTTACTGGAATGAGTTGAGTTTCAGCAGTTTGCTCAGTCATATGAGTGTCTGTAGTTGGCTCATCAGCAGAAAAAATTTCTTTATCAGCATCAGCAACGTCTTCATCAACGCTTTCTCCTCCTGAAGTTAGCAACTCTTCAATAGCAACTTCATCAACAACTTGAGTGTCAGTAGTTTGCTCAAGTGATGCAAGCTGGTCTTCCTTTAAACTTTCTGCAATCAGAGGTTGAGTTTCCATAGTTTCCTCAACTTGATTAACCAGGGACTCGTTAGCAGTACTGGTTCTATCAGCAGGTTGAGTGTCTAAAGTTTTCTCAACAATCTGTTCAACAGATTTATTAGCAGATCCACACTCAGAGCCATCACTAGCTAGTACTGAGTCAGCAAATGCTTCAGCAGATGACACAGAGGCTGGAGCAGCAACAGATTGAACTTGATCAGAAGAAGGCTTCTTAAAAACTATGCTTATCGGCATCTTGTCCAACTCACTGATTGACTTAGAAAAAGTAATAGTGTCACCATCATCCTTGTGAGCACAAACAAAATCGGTAGTATCAACAGAACCGCTTGGAGTTGGAATGGGAGAGATTGCTGGTGAAGGAACTGGTTCAGGATCATAGATAGTTAGTGGAGCAGTAGCATCTCTAGCCTTGATAAAGGCCTCTGAATCATTCAGCAGATTCAGGGTTATCCTCTATACATTCTTTACGAATTGATTGGCTTGATTACTGTTATCCAACCTCTCATCATCATTATAATTCAGCAAATCATCATCATCTTCTGGTCTTCCCAACTGGTAAGGATCTTGTTCATCAAAGTTCTTCAGTTGGTTGAAGACTGAGGCATAAGAAACCCAGACGTCTTGCACCATCAGATCCTGTCTAATTCTATCTTGAAACAAGTAAATCTGCTTCCAAGGGAGAGGTAGCAAGTCAAAATATCTTCCAAAGTTTAGTCTAAGCTCTGCCTCAGGTAACCTTTGAAATCTCCGAATGGGAACAAAATTCTCCTTGTACATGTCGGTGAGCCTGTTTAGGATTTTATAATTAACATAATCAGCAGGGATGCCAGATGGAACTTGCTCCTTTCTTTCCTCATGAAACTGAAGCAACCGACGAACAAAGGGGTGGAGATGATCAATAGGAAATACCCAATTCTTTGACAAAACCTTATTGATGAATGACCAATGGTTTCTGAAGAAAATATGGAATGTGGGGTTCCTGATTGGCCTGCACTTTCTGACAGTAGGTCCAGAGGCTACATCAGCAGCAGCATGGAGCTCAGGTAAGTAAGGAAGATCGAGAATTCCTTTCTGAAGAGGAACTCTTACCCTCAATTCAGATTTAATCAATCTCTTTCTCTCAACCATTTCATCGGCAACATCAGCCTCAGATTTAACAACCACAAAGGGAGCAGCAAGTGTTGCACCAGCAAAAAGAGATGGTGCAAACCTGATCTGCTTGGCTCCTGGATCGGTAGATGGAATTTAAGAGGAAGGAATTTGTGCAACAGTAGGCTTTGGCTTTGGAGCAGCAGGAAGTTCATCAGAAGAAGCAACCTTTGACTTTTTGACTTGGGCTTTATCGGCAGCCTTGACCAGTCTTCTTTTCTTGGGAGCTGCAGGAGTAGAATCGGTAAGAATCCTGTCGGTAGATGGATCAGGAGTAGACACGTCGGTAGGAGCAACAGCAGCAACCTTAACAACTTTCTTTGACTTTTTCTTCTTTGGAGAACCAGCAGCTTGAACAACTACTGTGCTGGTAGAAGCTTTCTTGGATACTCTGTTCCAATCAGTAAGCTTGAAAGATTTCAGTTTTTCAAAGTCAAAACTTGGAGGTGCTGGGGAAGCCCTAATGATTGCTGAGTTGCGCCTCAAAATAGTGCTAATCAGCATATAATGGCATCCCTTACCAGGGTGAGCCTTGTTCTTTCTTCTATCATCCTTCCATTTAACAACAACAATGGCAATCACTCTAAATAGGTAGGCACACCAGTTGAATTATTCTTGCAATACAATGGCTGCCATTGCCTCAAACTGAATGTCAGTTACATGACTGTGAGATCCAGATCTACAAACCAAACATCTATCCACGATTTAAATAAGAGCAAAATATCTCCTTTTATAATGAGATTTCAGATGATTATCTCCACTAAGTCTAGGATCGGCTCCCCTCATAAGGGTCCATGCCTTGTCCAAGTACTTATCATCAGCTAGACTAGTTACACCTTCACTTCCAAGGAGAGGGAAAGCAACAGAAATAGAGGATGGAGTGATAGAGATGGGGACGCCGGCGACAGTAGAATTGATGGAGACGAAGGTAGACGGATCATTTGGGGCAGAGAAAACTGAGGCGTTGGAGAAAAACTCTTGCACTTGACCCAAAAATATGAACTCAACACCAGTTGGAGTGATGAAAGAGTCCAGAAGAGAACCAATCAATAGATTTCTCAAGAAATCACCGTCAAGAGTGTCGTCGAAGAATGTGGAGTCAACATAGCCTCTATAGATATCCTTTTCGTTGCTCGACATTATCTGCAAAATCACTCAAGAAGTCTCACAAGTTAGAAATCAATTAGTTCAAACTAAATGTTGAGGAACAAATGTAAATCATCAAATGGTTACCAGAGATTAGAGTAAGATCTTTGTAGACTGGTAGGAGATAATAATGATGAACACAACCAACAAGAAGAGTTCAGGTGAGTGGAGCGAAAAGAATAAGAAGAGGTTTAAGTAAAGCTTTTATATGTTATGGAAAAGAGAGGGAGAGAGAATAAGAAGGGTTTGCATGGGGAGAAGGGAGATAATGAGGAGTTTAACTGTAGCGAATAACTCGGAGAACATGCGCACAAAATGCGTTAAATGCACAAACCGGACAGTTGAAATTAGACGGTTAAACTTAGGAGAGAGAAAGGGTAAAAATGGCAATAATAATATTATAAATATAAGAGTTACCTTTCTGATTTATCACAAGGTTTTGGGATAAATCTTTGACACGATTTGGGTAAGGTGGTGCACACACGTGTCAGAGAGGTGGTGTGACTGATTATACCTTTCATTTGACATTGCTTACGTCATGTGTCAGAGAATCCTTATCCGTTGGAATGAGATCTATCGATGAATTTAAATTTTGACAAATCGGCAAGACATAATGTCGGCAAGATGTTGTTGGTCGGCATGTTGCTTTTGGTCGGCAATACTTTTGGTCGGCAGATTATTTCATACTTTGCTGATTAGATTGGCAGACTGACACAAGTAACAGAGTCAGCACAGTTTTAACTAAAGTAATCAACCATACCTAGTTCACCTCTGAGGAATTCAAATCTTTTCTGATCTAAAGGCTTTGTCAGTATGTCTGCTCTTTGGTAATCGGTATGAACTTTGAGCAGCACAACATTTCCCTTTTCTATGTGTTCCTTCAGAAAGTGGTATTTGATATCTATGTGCTTGGTTTTGGAGTGCATGATCGGATTGTTTGATACTGAGATAGCAGATTGATTGTCACAGTAAATGGGACAAACTTGAGATGGAACTTCATAGTCAACCAGCTGCTGCTTCATCCAAAGGATCTGTGAACAGCAACTGCCGGCAGCTATGTACTTAGCTTCAGTAGTTGAAGTGGAAATTGATGCTTGCTTTTTATAAGACCAAGACACCAACCAATCACCAAGAAATTGGCATGTTCCACTTGTACTTTTTCTGGTCACCGTACAAGCTGCAAAGTATGCATCTGAATAACCTATTAGATTAAAAGATGAATCTCTGGCATACCATAATCCAAGGTTAGCAGAACTACATAAGTATTTAATAATGTGTTTTACAGCCTGCAGATAGGATTCCCTAGGGTCAGCTTGAAACCTGACACATACACAAACGGCAAACATGATATCTGGTCTACTGGCAGTTAGATAGATGAGTGAGCCAATCATACCTCGGTAGACAATCATATCTACCTTCTTACCAGACTCATCTTTATCTAAATGAATGTTAGTGCCCATCGGTGTGCTTTGAGAATGGGCAGAGTCAAAGCCAAACTTCTTGATTAATTCTTTTGCATATTTGGCTTGACTGATAATATTCCCTCATTGGTTTGCTTGACTTGAAGTCCAAGGAAATATGTAAGTTCACCCATCATGCTCATCTCGAACTTGCTCTGCATTAGCTTCTCAAATCTCTTGCAAAGTGATTCGTTAGTAGAACCAAAAATAATATCATCGACATATATTTGAACAAACAATGAATTACCCTTATGCTTGGCAACAAATAAAGTAGTATCGATTTTACCTCGAGTGAAACCAAAGTCATCGCTAAGTAAAAACTTAGAAAGGGTTTCATACCATGCCCTTGGAGCTTGCTTTAGGCCATAGAGAGCTTTCTTCAATCGGTAGACATGATTAGGCTTCTTAGAGTCCTCAAAACTAGGTGGTTGTTCAACATAAACGATTTCTTGGAGTTCTCTATTCAAGAAGGCACTTTTCACATCCATTTGATATAACTTGAATTCTTTGAAGGCAGCATAGGCTAAGAAAAGTCTTATAGCTTCTAATCTTGCAACAGGAGCAAATGTCTCGTCGTAGTCAATCCCTTCTTCTTGTTGGTAGCCTTTTGCAACTAACCTTGCTTTATTTCTAGTGATATTCCCAGCTTCATCCAACTTCTTCCTGTAGACCCACTTTATACCAATAACTTGTTAAGAAGTTGGTCTTGGCACAAGTTCCTATACATTACATCTTTCAAACTGATTCAGTTCCTCTTGCATGGCTTCAACCCAACCAGGATCGGCAAGAGCTTCTTCAGTCTTCTTTGGTTATATGTTGGAAACCATAGCAGATGAGAAGAGACTTTCATTAAATGCCTTGCTAAGTTTCCTTGTTAATATTGAACCAAAAACATCACCAATCACATTTTCTAATGGATGATCACGAACTGCTCTAACTTCTCTCGGCACATCGTGTCTTACTGATTCTTGTTGTAAAGATTCTAGAGGAGGATTATGATCAGCAGATGGTGGAAGAGAAGAGGAGTTTTAAGTGAGAGGTGGATGAGAACTTGAAGGGATAGGTCTTATAATAGAAATAGGTTGAGGGCTAGATCTGTCTTCAGGATTATCAGCAGAGTTTGTATCAGCAAAAGGATTATGAAAGTTATCGGTATGATCATGTTCTGCCAATGATGGGAAATCTGCTGCTTCTACTACTGAGATGACTGGATCAGCAGCTGGTACTTGACTTGCAGGTTTAGAATTACTGGATTCACCTGTCTCATGAGCACTAGAAGCATTAGTACTATTTGGAGCCTTGTCAGACTCTAACAAATCAAATTCATCAAAGGTTACATAAACAGATTCAACAATTTTCAAAAGTTTCTTATTAAAAACTCGAAAGGCCTTACTATGTTTAGCGTATCCAACAAAGATTCCTTCATCAGCTTTTTCATCAAATTTACCTCTGTGCTCTTTACCGTTGTAAAGCACGTAACATTTGCAGTCGAATATTTTAAAGAATCCAATGTTGGGAATTCTGCCTCTCCAGAGTTCATAAGGAGTCTTGTTGTGGAATTTGTTGATTAGAGATCTGTTCTGAGTGAAGCAGGCGGTATTGATGGCTTTAGCCCAAAAGTATTTCGGCAGCCTGGCTTCAGCAATCATGGTCTTACCGGCTTCTATAAGAGTCATGTTCTTTCTCTCAACGACACCATTTTGTTGCGGTATACCGGCAGCTGAGAAGTTGTGGTCTATACCATGATCATCACAGTACTGAGCAATACCATTGTTCTTGAATTCAAAGCCGTTATCTGATCTCATACTGATGATATTGATTTTTTTCTGGGTTTGTAGTATTCTGAATAACTTGGTAGCAACAGCATATGTGTCATCTTTGTGACTGAAAGTTTCCACCCAAGTATATCTAGAGAAATCATCTACTACAACTAAGGTGTATCTACTTCCCCCAATACTTACGGTAGTTGTGGGGCCAAATAGATCCATATGTATCAATTAGAGGCACTTAGAAGTTGACATGCAGGGCTTGCTTCGGAAGGATGACTTGTGTTGTTTTCCAAGCTGGCAGGCCTTGCACTTCTTTTCTTGATCAGCAAACACTTGAGGCAGACCGGTAACTAGATTTGAACCGGCAAGCTTAGATAGATATTTGAAGTTCAAGTGACTGAGTCTCTTGTGCCATATCCATGAGTTCTCACTGATTTTCTTAGCTACAAAACAAACATTAGCAACACCAGTAATAGCACTTAAGTCTACTACATAAATGTTACCTTTGCGTTTGGCAGTGAGAAGAGTTTCACTGGAGGCAATGTCTTTCACATAGCAACTGGAAGTAGTAAATACACATTGCATTCCTTTATCACAGAATTGTGATATTGATAGAAGGTAGTGTTTCAGACCATCCACAAGAGAGACCTTCTGTACAGTAACTGCACCTCTCTTGATGGTACCAATACCGATGATTTTTCCTTTGGCATTATCACCGAAAACTACTGGGGGACCTGATGCTTCTGAAATA
Organism: Campanula takesimana; assembly: GCA_026119855.1. Classification (NCBI taxonomy): domain Eukaryota; kingdom Viridiplantae; phylum Streptophyta; class Magnoliopsida; order Asterales; family Campanulaceae; genus Campanula; species Campanula takesimana. Next base: position 77,724 of record JAOWBW010002249.1, read on the forward strand.
TCGGCAAGTAGATCTGCAAATCCTGTCATGTGCCTTGAGCAGCCACTATCTAGAATCCACAAATCCTTGCTTGCACCTGTTGAGGCCATGAAGCATTCCTAAAATAAAATAGTATGCTTATGGTCCCCCTTATTCTTGGGTCCGAGGGTTAGTTCCTGTTTGGCAACCACATCTGGCCACCACTAGAGGATGCAACCTCAGTGGGTCCAGATAGGTGCTTCAAGAGGCATTCATGAGCCTTGTGACCATAATCAGAACAATTAGAACATCTCACTTGACTGATAGACTGTGGAGTCGGTAGAACATCATTCTGTTTAGTCAGTTCATCGGCAGAACTAGAGGATTGAGCAGGCACAAACTTAGTAGGTTTGAAGGTGATAGTGTTGCCTTTATTCCCATTCTGTTTACCTTTAGCAGTTACCTTTTTAGGTACTTGTCCATCAGCAGCAGAGGTGGTTAGACCGGCAGCACTTGCTCTGCTGATGTATTCACCAAGAATACCGTTATCGGCAAACTCAGTGTCAGCGACCTTAACATGACTTTGTTTGTGCTTATCTTTCCTTTTGTTCTGGTTCTTAGGATACTCCATAGCAACAGCACTATTTACTGGCTTGGCATCCACATGTGCTGGGTTAACAGAACTATATTCAACTTTCTCACCCTTTTTCTCAGTCGCACAAGTTTAAGTAGAGCTACTGCTGCTGGAATCGAATCCTAACCCGGATTGGTCCTTATATGACATTTGGGTCTGTAGGATTGTTTCAACAGCAACTCTAGATTTTGTGTAAGAATCAACAATCCTTGAGAGATGATTGTTTCTTTTCACAAGATCTTCGATCTGAGCTATCAATACTGCCACTTGACTTTTGAGATCTAGGTTTTCTTTCTTTAGAAGAACAGACTCAAGCTCATGTCCTTTGAGAACTTTAAGTTCAGACATAAGCAAGTCATTCTCTGCAGAAATTCTATTGAAATCAGCAGCCATCACTTTATGAACGCTACTCAGCTTCTTATGATCAATAAAAAGTTCATCCATTGTCTCTACCATTTCAGCTTTAGATATTTCAGGAAAAGGATTTGCTAAAATTTTGGTGGTAGAAGGAAAAGGTTTGGGAGAGAAGTCGGGTAGAGAAGAGATGGGTTTAGATAAGCTTTTGGCAATGCTTGGATGTTCAGTGAATGAGAATTTTCTGGTCATCGGTAAGGATTTAGGTTTGGTGACAGTGAATTGAGAGGAGTTACACTGCCCATAGAGTGAGGTTCCCACTTGATAAACTTTATATCCATTTGGGTTTTCTGCTTTGACACTAATTTCTTTGAAGTGTGGTTGAGGTCTTCCAGTAGCTTCTTCTTTGACTGGAGTTCTTGGAGGAGATGGATCTCGGTAGACTGGAGTCGGTAATGAGGATGTATCAGCATCTTCCAAGTCTAGGGCAACAAAACTTACATCTGCATCTTCATCGGCATCTTCTTCTGAGTCAGTTTCACACCAAACCGGCAAGGCCTTTTCTGTGCTTTCATCGGCAACAAAGCTTTGAGACTTAGGATGTCTCTTGGTAAATGACTTCCTCACATACTCATATTTTGGTTGAGGACATTTGGAAGCAAAATGACCAGGTTTTCTGCAGTTGAAGCAGACAAGATCACCTTTGTTGTTCTTTCCATCGGTAGAACTCGTTGAGGGTTTGTTGTACCTTGCTGGTTTTTGAAATGATGGTGTGAATGGTTTTGGTTGCTGGTAGCTTCCTTTCTGCATTCTTTTGAAGTCTTTAAACCTTTTGTAGTTCCCTGCGAAGGCGGCAAATTCGTCTTCTTCCATAGGTTGTTCTGAGGTGGTTTCTGGAATTTTGGAACTGCATGGTGTTGGATGGGCATCTATAGGAGGGAATTTGTTTGAAGGGAAGGATATCTGTGACTGAGCTGATAGAGACAAGTTTTTGAAATTTTTATCGAGAACGTTAAGTTTTTGCAGTTCTCTCTCATACAAAAATAGACTAGACACAAGATTCTGAATAGAAGTCTTGTTTAAGTCTCTCACTTCTCTAACAGCAGTGATCTTGGTATGATACTCATTTCCCAAAGAACTTATAAAAACGAATATTTAGGTCTTTCATAGTATAAACCTTACCTAATGAAGCACATAAATTACTTACCTCTCAGAACCTGTCGTAGGCACTCCTTAGTGATTCACCATCTTGTTTCTTGAAGGATTCAAACTCAGCAATGCAATCATAGAGTTTGTTGTCCTTCACCTGCTCATCACCTTCAAAGTAAGCAAGGAGCTTGTTCCAGCATTCTTGAGCCATGGAGCACAAGTCAATGAGTTTGTATTGCTTGTCATCCAAACCACACGAGATAATATGGCATGCTTTTCCATCTAGGGCGGCTGAAAGTTTGTCGTCCTCAGTCCATTCATCTCTTGGTTTCTCAACCAAAGTTTCTTTAATCTGAACATGGGTTTCTTATTCAGTGTCACGATCATCATGTTGTGTCAGCGGAGTGGAGGGAATAGGTCTATAGGTGGTTGAGACTTTTAAAGGGATAATTGGACCACCTTCTATGACCTTCATCAACCGGTCATCGATTGAGTTCATATACTTTATCATACGAGATTTCCAGACACCAAACTCGTTGACATTCAACAACGGAATGGTAGTGATGTTGAATGACTGCATGATTTTTCCTGCCATGGTATCGGCAAACAAGCTGCAAAGCTTGGAAATTTCTTTCAAAATTCCAAGCTCTGATACCAATTGTTAGGCCCAATTGGTAGGAAAATAGGCCAGAGGGGGGGGTGAATAGCCTTTTTAAAACTTTTGAATAATAACACTTTATAAAGCAAAGTCACTTATCAGATTGCAAACTATTATCATTAAGCGCAGCGGAGAAGATATGACTTAGTTTTAACTCACACAAAACAGTTTATAAAATGGTTTTGACAGCTTGGTTTAACACAAAGTGATTTTACAAAGTTCAATGCAGTTTCAAGAGATTGGTAAATAGAAATTACAATGAATCAGTAAGAACAAGTAAGATCTACCGGTGATAGAGTTCCAACCGGCAAGGACAAAATAAGTAACAAGGGACACAATGATTTGGAGAGGTTCACAGTGTAAATACTGCTACGTCCTCTACCAAGTTTGTTCAGAACTTAGATTTGGGTTAAAAGCACTATTAGATATCCCTAGTCTATTACAAGGGTGGCTTTGCCGGATACAAAGACAAAATTCTAGAGATCACTAATGGATCATAGTACAAATCTGACCAAGTGTTTTTGAGCGGCAAGTCCAAGAGAACTTATCTCACTCAGGTGGGTGTGTGAATAACTCAAGCAACGTATTCCTTAAAATAATCTAGTTCGGGAATACTGACAATGTTGGTGAGTTTGTGCACAAGTGTATGTCCTAACAAGTGTCTAATGATTTCTGGTACAAGGAATGTTTGAGCTTCAATGAATGCTCTAAACAATCAATTCTCTTCAATGCACTGAAATCACCAACCTTCTTCAATGCTCTAAGTCCTCTATTTATAAGAGGAGTTAATGACTTGAGTCTTGTTGAAGAAGGCTTGAAATTTGAATTTCCAGCTGGGTAGTTGAGGAGCATTAAATGAGGTATCTTCAGCAATAATGGCGAAGATATGGAGTACACGCATGCTTGGAAAAGTCTGATGGGTAAAGACCCCTTTGTCTCAACCGGTTACCTGCAAAAGCATGTAGAGACAGAGTAGAGCTAAAAATAGCTATGTGTCAGATGGCGCAGTAATCATAACAGAGCAGATAAACTACTTTCGGATAAGACAGTACGAAAGAACAAAGACAATCAGTAAGGTTGACTTTAAGGTAGAGCGATGTAACCTGACTACCAGTACAGACTGTTTTTGCCGATCGGTAACTTGAGTAGTAAGTTGATCGGCAACTTGAATGGTAAGTTGATCGGCAACTTGAATGCTGGTCTGCTGATTTGCTTCCTCTAGCTGGTTTGTCTTGATTGAAAAGTTGTTATACACCTGTGCTGGTCACAAAGAATCCTAATGGTACCTTATAAATGTTCTAATAAAATTGGGGGATCCTAAGTGTTAAACATGATTGGGATTAAGCAATTCTATGTGCTATACATATATTTGAACAACACCCGTTTTGTTGATTTTGTGCATGGTTTTTGTGTGTTTTGTGTTTTTATTTTAATCTTTGGGAGTGAAACTGTTTTGGAAATGCAATAAACTGGGGCTTGATGATCAGAAGCTGAATATCTGCAAAAAATAATGGTCTTTTTGCTCTAGCCATACGACAAGTTTGGGTAGGGTCACAGAATGTTTCAAATTAATCATTTTGTGCAGGGCAGAAATATTCTGTGTGCCCCCTTGCTTCTGCTTGTTCAGGTTCCAAATTTATAGCATTACTTGTGCACATTTACCTTCATCTTTCTTGGCTAAAACTTGGTTTCCAAAGCTTGGTTATGCACAATCTTTTGGACATAAAATTGGGTTTTTAAAGCCTCATTGTGCATAACCCCTTTTGTAAAATTTTGGTCTTCAAAGTTTCTTGTTGTGCACAACCTTTTTTGTACAAATGACTTTCAAAAGGTGGATGTTCTTATTGAAAATTTTTGGCTTCCAAAAACCTTGGGTTGTGCACAACCTCTTCATGTATAAATTGTGATTCTTATTTGTTAAGAAGCCTTGCTTACTTGCTTGTTCATACTTGTTCATACTTGTTCATATATTGTTCATACTTGTTCATAACATTAAAACGGATCGAAAATCTCTATTTTGACTCAAAAGAGAACATAGAAGGCTTCACACTACGCGCACTCGACCTTGTGCACGTTCCAAAAACCCTTAAAAACCCGGGATGGATGCCACGATGCAGCTTGATTGGTGCTCTTGTGCCCTTCTCGCGCGCACGGGTCCATTCCACCTCCTCTTCCGAGCCGAGTCAACCACACATGTCCGTGACACACAAATACCGTGACCTTGGTTGGTTTTTGGTCTAGCTCACGTCAATCCATCCCTAATACGTTCCCAAAGTTAAAAATGGCCAAATTAACGCCCGAGTTACGACTCCTTATGAAACCAAGCGTGACCAAGGTCATCTTTGACCCGGTCTTTAACTTGTGCATTAATATTAACCATAATTAACCAAAGTCATGTATTAAGGATAGGGTGACACCGTGTCGTTAAGCCCTAATGTTTGGTTCATTCAAATCACCGTTAAGCCCAAGGTTAAGGTCAAGATCCCTTATTTCAAATAAGTTCATGTCAGAATTTTGTGGGAAGCGTTAGGTCAACCTTAACCTTGACAGGGGCTTAATCGTAATAAGAATGGCCCACACATTGGTACTTTGCGACACACTAGACATTAGGTTTGGTTCTTTCGGTCGGTGGAAGCCACGTGCCCTATAGGACCCTCACCCGGGATAGTCCGTCCTTGGGAGCGTGCAATACAGGTGAAAAATGAGGAGCTTATAGACGTAGTGATGGCCTCCACTGATCCAGGGTTTAGATTAGTTGCGAAAAAAGAAGAGAAATCTTTTCCAACCATTTAGGAATAAAAAATGCGTTTTAAGTAAACCCGAATGGATAATTAATTGCACCTTGCCTGAACTTGCTCCATTTTTGCTTCTTGCCTTTGACACATCGCATTATGTCGCTAACAAGCGTCACTTCGTCAATCTTTGGATGGACCCACGTTATCCTCCAAGACACCCGTCAATCTTTGGATGTATCCCCGTTATCCTCCAAGACACCCCTCAATCATTGGATGGATCCCCGTTATCCTCCAAGACACCCGTCAATCTTTGGATGGATCCCCGTTATCCTCCAAGACACCCGTCAATCTTTGGATGGATCCCCGTTATCCTCCAAGATCTCGTTAGATCCCTAGGAATAGTCCCCTAGGCCCCGATTAAGGTTACCATTAAATCCCTAAGAAGTCAGTCAAGTCCTTGGATGGATCCCCGTTATCCTCCAAGAAGTCGGTCAAGTCCTTGGACGGATCCCCGTTATCCTCCAAGAAACCCGTTACAGCCTTAAAAGTAGGGCCCCGCCTGAATCTCGGATGTATTCAAGATCCCACTCAACCCCGTCCACCTTCCGCCCCATAGGACTAAGCATAACGGTCATGTCCCATTAGTAGCATGAGCATTCACCCAATGTTTACCCGAGTCTAAACTACCCTTTTCTTCCCCGTAGCTCGAGATGGAGTGGAAGAGAGCATCATGTCGCCGCCTAGTGCGCGTGGAATCAGAGAGTTCCCCGGTCACCGCAACTTCTCCAACCCAGTACCTCGGAAAAACCACTTCAATGGATGGTAGTTTGGGAAATGACGTCGCGGAGAGTCCGGGTAGCCCAACCAAAGAAGAGTTGCTCCAAGCTTTAGAGACCTCCAGGGCTCGAAAAGAGGTTACCAGGAAACACCACGAGGAAGCACGGGACCGATTTGTCGAGTCGATGAAACAGAAAGGTGTTAAGGTTTTGTTTCAGACTGATGGGTCCTTCATTGAATTTCCTAACCATGAAGGAGAGGCGGAAGTCACCCAACCCACGAATCGCAACCAAAGATTGTCCCCTCCATCTCACCAAAATACCGAGACCCCCATTTCTTCTCCCCAACATGCCGTCATCCATGACGAGCCTCCCACTTAAATCCTCCTCACTCCACCTCATCCCAAATCCAACATCTCCTATGGGACACCTCCTATAAAACCCCAGGCACAATCCACTCAAAAGGCCCGCACACCACTGTTCACACCGGTTACGCCTTGAGCATTATACCTACAACACCTTCCAAATCATATCCCTTCTCAGTTCAATGCCATCAGCCAAGTCACCAGAGCTCGGTCACTGTTTAAACCATATACGTATACCCTCCACCAGATTTCCCGATGAAATTCCATGGAGACCCGTATCATTTCTACAATCCGAGACCTATTGGGCCACAAGCTCATCACATGCCTCCGATGTACATTCATGTAAGCAACCGAGGTTACGGGTATGCCTATGCTCCTGTGCCTCCGCAGAATCCCCTCAATCATCCACTGGGAAAGAGAAAGCAAATAGAATATAAGGTACCCCTTGTCTCGAGCGGCGGTAATTCTCATCACCACCACCTTTCAGTCGAAGATAAAGGAAAATCCAAACGCTAAGCCAAACTCCATTTCATAAGGTTTGAGGATTTCGGAATGCCCATGAGCAAGGTATTTGAAGGATTGGTCAAGCGGGGCCTCATATCACCTCTTGCCGATTATCAACCTAAAACCCCAAAAAATATCTCGACAAGACCAAGAGGTGTGCCTTTCACAACTACCATGGCCACGACACCAATGATTGCACCGCCATAAAACGCATCATCTTGAAGTTAATTGAGAAGGGAAATCTTGAAGGCCCTCACGCCTCCGACACAGCCAATAGCCCGAGTGTCAACATGTTCGAATTCTTGGAATATAACCCCGTGACCCCCCTCAAGTTCAAAACCCCGGTGATTGAGGTGAAGGAAAGATGGAGTGATATCTGCCCCAAGGAAAAGGAGCTCGTGGCTAACAAAGCCGTCAATCCCAAAGTGGGAGAGCCTGTTTTGGAAAAGTTGGCAAAATCAGTGTCCGAGATGGTGGTTCCTAAGATCAGCAAAGCCGAAGGGACAGAAGGCATTGGGAAAGAACAGTCTTGATAGCTGCCCACCTCCAGATTTGCATTTCTAAGATAAAAATACGGCCCTGTAGTTCGTTTTTGGTTTGTGTGGTATTTTCTGGCTTTTTGTGGTTATTTTTTGGCTTTTAGTTTTTCTTCGAATACGCTCTTTTTCATATAATCATATTACAAAACCACCAAAAAATGGGGTATTAGCCCGAGTGTCAACATGTTAGAATTCGTGGAATCTAACCCCGTGACCCCCCTCAAGTTCAAAACCCCGGTGATTGAGGTGAAGGAAAGATGGAGTGATATCTGCCCCAAGGAAAAGGAGCTCGTGGCTGACAAAGCCGTCAATCCCAAAGTGGGGGAGCCTGTTTTGGAAAAGTTGGCAAAATCAGTGTCCGAGATGGTGGTTCCTAAGATCAGCAAAGCCGAAGGGACGGAAGCCATTGGGAAAGGATCAGCGGCACAGAAAATGTCTGAAGGGCTAACTGCCCAGGGTTGGGAGATCGATGGTGCTGTGGTTGCCATAACAGAGGTGAAGTTTCAAAACCCCTTCCATCGGCCTCCCCTTAGGAAAAGTCAAAGTCCATTGTTAGAGTGTGTGACAAGCCTTTAGGAAAAGTCAGTTAAGATATCTGTTAGGTTTAGTTAGAGTTTTTGACTCCCCGGTTGATGTCATGTGGTGACCCTTTTGAATCCATTGTCAGCTTTTTTAATAAGATTGTTATTATTATTACCTTGTCAAAAGTTTACATAAAAAATGTGTGTAAGTCTTTCACTCAAAACAAAAGTGTGCTTTCAAAAAAAAAACAAAAAAAATGGAGATCAAGTTTTTATTAAAATAAAAGATCAAGTTTTTCCTAAAAGGTTAATCCGTTAATGGAGCGTTTCTCTCGAATCATGGTTATAATTTCACCTTGAGTTTTAAAATGCTAAAGTCCTTTGTGGTTTTTTCCACCGGAAACATCAACCAAGAAGCCCACATCTGAATTGAAGTCCGAAACAACCATCAACGTGAGCGAGAAGATCAAAAAAAATTCGAACAGCGTCCACAAGAAGAGGTCCGTGCTTCGAAAGCCCAAAGGCTGTTACATCAAATGGAGATCCGCATTCTCGTCAAATGCCATGCACGAAGATTACACACCTTGAAAGGAAATTACCAAAAGGAGATGGCCAAAGCAAATTCCCCACGCATGAGTAGATGATTCCGGAGGTGACAACACTAAACCAAGCAGAGAGCTCGTGACATTTTTCCCAATTACATGGAACTCGAGTTCCCGTGAAAGACATGAAACATGCCGCCGACAACCTTTCCAACAATCGAAGAAGGAAATGGACCATCGCACTTCATGGGAGCCCATCCCTAAAAAAATGAGTCTTCCAGTCTCGTAGGATCTAGAATCTCACCAAAGTCCGTCCCGGACCGTGTTTTTTTATTTTTACAAAGGTCCGCACTTGGACATGTATGTACAAAGTTATCTAAATAAAAGAGTCATTTTTTTCATTCTCTTCTCTCTAGACTTTGAGACATTATTTGCAATATACATTTTCTCTTGAAATTGCCTTGCTTGTTATCATCAATTGATTGCTACGTCCCCAAAATGACGAGATGACTTCTAAGCATACTAGTCAATGACGACTCATTAAGGACGAATGGACGTAACACGAATGAAAAATGCTAAATGAAAACAATTAATCTTGATGTGAATGAATGTTGTGATCAATTGGCATGAAGAAACCATTAATGGCAAGCCTTTCCTCATACACTTCCCCGATACACAACCCGATACACCTTTCTGAGACAAATTCTTGATGCGCATCAAAGGCCCCCCCAAGGCAATGAAAAGGAAAAGATGTTGTTGCCCAACTGCAAAGATCAAACCGTGACCGTACGTGCGAAGCCAGAAGTGACAGACATTCCACCGAGAGGCTACAAATGAGCCAATGTCCAAGATAGCAAGTTAGGGATAATATTCCCCCTCTCCCTAAAAAAAAGGTGGGGGGAAGGAAATGAATATGTGGAAAGAAGGAAAGGAAATGAATATATGAGAAGAGGAAGTTTGCCTCAAAAGCTCACCGCAAAGTCCACCCCCAAGGGTTCGCAAGAAAGGAAGTCTATCTCAAAAGACAACCAAGAAAGGACTCACCCCAAAGGGCCCGTTCATATCAAAAAGAGTTCACACCAAAGAGGGTTCACCCCAAAAGGTCCATCCTAAGGAGTTCATCGCAAAGCAAAGAGATCTACATCAAGAGGGCAATAACATCCTTCAAAAGGACACTAACCTCAGCAAAAGACGGCCTATGGCCAAACTACGGCGACCTGAGCTCCTCAAAACTGAGGGGAACGTAGGAAACCTTCGGGTCCGGTCACAACGTGAAAAAGAACCGTCAAACCATGGCTTTCCCAAAGTAGCCAAGCCTTTCTCCCACGGTCTCGTTAATAGCCGATTTCCCCCATACACTTTGCCCGGTCATACCAAGGACCAATCCCCTAAACACATCCCTTTTCTCGATCTTGCCATTGATCGAACACTAATCTCAATTGATCACAACATTTATACATGTTAAGGCTAATTGCTTGTTATAATCTTGTCTTAATAATAAACACGGTCCATTCAAGAAATCATTTTGATGATATTGACCAAAGCAAACTTCAAATGTCTCAACAAGTCTTCTTTTTTACATCTTAGAAAGGGGCTAAACACTTGTATTCTGTCAAGCAAGGGCCTCCTCCCATTTCATGATACATTGTTCATCAACATAAAGGGACTATTTCCCGCCTAAATAAATGCCCTTGCATGTTTTCTCCAAAAGATATCGTAAGTCCCCGTCCCATCGAGTCGGCTGGATCATTCATAAAAAAAAGAGAAAAGAGAAAGAAAGACACCAAAAAAGTAGCCCGCTAGGTTGAAACCCGCAAGGGCGGCCTAGGCAAAAAATAGGGTGTGCCATAAAAGGCGCAAAAAAGTAGCCCGCTAGGTTGAAAACCTGCAAGGGCGACCTAGGCAAAAGAAAGGGTGCGTCATGAAAAAGGGATGGGTTCCTAACCTCACTTCAAAGGTCAAAAGATGATATTGGGGCTACCTCGCCATCGACACCGGCAAAGACATGGGGCTACCCCGACATCAACAACGGCTAAGACATGGGGCTACCCCAACATCAACGATGGCAAAGACATGGGGCTACCCCAACATCAACGACAAAAGGGTTCTCTACTCCCGATCACTCCTAAGAAATGGACAAGGCTCCAAAGGACTTCATGCATAACAAACCTCGTGGTTAAGTTAAAATAAAAAATTTGACTGACACGCTTCGTTAAAAGATTGGCCTTGAGAAATGAGCATTTCCAAAATTTTCCCTTTTGGCATCATTTACCAAAAACAAATGTTTCAAGCAAAATGCTTCTGATAAAGGAAAAATGATTTTTCAAAGTCTTGACTTTTTCATCCATAATGTATCTTAAAGGTCGCCCCTGGGCCCTTCACCGGTGTCAAGAAAGGGTGTCAAACTCCCCAAAGATGGAATTGACCCAAGTCAAGCCTTGACTCAAAGTGGTCATTTTAGGTTGAAGCCTTTACCCCGGCAGTCTAAAATGACGTAAGACCAGTTGCCTCGTCAACTCCCTAAGGATAGAGTTGACCAAACCTTTTGTCCCCAAAGTGACCTTTTAGGTTTAGAAAACCTTTGTCCCGGCAATCCAAAATGACGTAAGACCAGTTACCTCGTCAACTCCCCAAGGATAGAGTTGACCAAACCTTTTGTCCCTAAAGTGACCTTTTAGGTTTAGAAAACCTTTGTCCCGGCAGTCCAAAATGACGTAAGACCAGCTTGCCTTATCAACTCCCCAAGTATAGAGTTGATCCAAAACCCGTGTTCCCTAAAGTGGCCATTTTAGGTTAAGAAAATCCTTATCCCGGCAGTCCAAAATGACTTCAGACCAGTTCGCCTTGCCAACTCCCCAAAGATAGAGTTGGTCAAAACTTGTGTCCCCCAGAGTGGCCATTTTAGGTTAAGAAAACATTTGTCTCGGCAGTCCAAAATGACGTAAGACCATCCGCCTTAGTCAACCCTCTCCATAGAGCCAAGTTGACCAAGTCCCGCCTCTGACCAGATGAGAGTCATGATCGAATCCCGCCTCTGACCAGACGAGAGTCATGCCCGAATCCCGCCTCTGACCAAACGAGAGTCATGCCCGAGTCCCGCCTCTAACCAGATAAGAGTCATGCCTGAGTCCCGCCTCTGACCAGATGAGAGTCATGCCCGAGTCCTACCTCTGACTAAATGAGAGTCAAGCCCGTGACCGAGTAATAGCCAAATCTGAGACCACTTTTAGGAGAGGATGAACAGATATCCACCTGGGTCCCAAGGTTTGAGACTCCAAGTCCCTCACCCTTCCCCCGAACTACGCTAGGCTTGATTCCCCGCGAACGGGATATGTACGAATCCTATACCCCTTGGTCCATCCATAAAACCAAATTGGCCAAGCCGTCCTCCCATCAGATTGGGATGCTTTTAGGTCGACAACCCCGATTTCTTCAAAAGCAACGTTGCCGAGGGGCTCTGTAAGTACCCTAATCTGAAACTAAACCAACTTAGAGGAATTCTTGGCATCATTCAGGGATAAACTGATAGGACAGGACCTCACTAAGATAAAACAGGAACCTGAGGACTGTTCTGGAATTAAATTTGGAAAAATCCAGAAACTCGTCACCTTAAGCCTTACGGCTACTTTGGGAGACCTCAGGGCCTATAAATTAAACCCTTTGCTGATAATTTTGGGGGCGGAACTTTTTTAGAGTGTTGTTACTCTGCAGAAATAGGTTCAGAGTTGTTTCTTGAGTGAAAAAGAGGAAGATTGGCCAAACCAAAATAGGTGAAGCCTCCTTCTCCCCACCTTATCTTCATCGCATATCCATTTTCTTCTTTGTTCTTGGTGTATTCTTGTTTATATTACTTTCCATCTACATTCCTTGCTATTTACATTCCTTGTCATTTACATTTCAAGTCATTTACTTTATGTCATCTTATAACTTGGAACCAAATCATGGGGTGATTCCATGGTGCCCTCACACTCAAAGTGTGATTATGGGTTAAAACCAAAGGAAGACCATGATTTGTTAATTTATTGTCTTTAAATAGCTTGATGATCCATCTTCATGGTGAGATCATGTACCTTTATATTGTATTTGGCCATGATGATCATTTGGAGTGATAAAGTTTCCATCTTTATCACCCAAACCTTGATCTAGCCACTTATTCATCACATTTGGGTCATAAAGATTCATCCTTTATGTTCCAAATGTTAATTTTGTTGTCCCTAAAGGTTTAATCTTATATGGAGATCCCATTTTGATGATAAAGTTTATATCTTTACTCATCAAATGGTCATCTTGGCTCAAAGGCCATGTCCATCAACTTTTCCAATTTTCCTCCAATGATTGCCTTAATCACACCAAAATCCATGTGTTTGGGGTCCCTTTGATGATTAAAGAGCATAGGAATGATATAAATTTAAGTTTACTTGTTAAAATGCAAACTGAAAACAAACAGACCAGTCCAGTTTCAATAGAATGCCCTATTTCTGCCTGAAACTGGACAGTTTCTGGAGAAACTGTAAAAATCCCAGGGAAGACCTCACCTAGCCGTACGGCTGGTTTGGTCAGAGGGATCAATTTCCCTTTCTGTCCTATTTTTGTTAAGATCTGTACAAATAAACCCCTGTTTTCCTGTTAAAATCAATAATCAGTTAAAACTGCAGTTTTCCGTTAAACACACACACACACATGCACTTTTCGTTAACTAACATAAGGGAGACTCGGCTTTGTCCGAGGTGGCTTGGGTGATGTAAAACTCTTCCTAAGCCATAACCTGACCTCCGAACTCATAAATCTCTAACCATTTTCATTTGTTTGGTTAAAAGTTAACAAATGTGGTGACTCCGTTAAGTTTTGAGAGTTAAAGTGCCGTGTTTGATTCTCGAAGGAAACTCTCTCTTCCGTTTTTGCGCGGGTATCTTACAGAGACCTAGAAAATATCATTGAACCTAAGATGGAAGTTGAACAAACTTTCACAAGGAGTTGTGAAAAACTGTTCAAGTTCACAAGTAATTGCATATGAAATGGGATATGATCTATATCAAGAAATATTGGATTTCTCGAAATATAAAGTATTGAGGTAAAGTTCATTGAGAATGACATATTTACCACTCATCAGAAATGCAAAGTCCGCTCCATATTTAGATTAATGACTTGGAGTCATAAATCTAAAATACAATCCATGTATAATAATCAAGTTTGGAACTTGATCATCCTAACCTAAGGTGTAAAAACCAAAGGATGGGATTGAGTTTTCTTGGATAAAACTTGCATGGATAGCAAGGAACATACTAGAATTATCATGGTCATAATCTTCATATTTGGAATATGAAATTTTGACTAACGGATGTCAAGATAGCGTTCTTTAACGGGAACTGACTTAAGGATGTATTGGATATAACCTAAAGGCTTTGACAGTCTAGAAAATTCTAATAAAGTATGTAAGTTGCAAGAATCCATGGGATGGATTGAAGCAAGCTTCAAAAGAGTGGCAATCTTCGTTTTGATGAATCAGTCATAGAGTTTGGCTTCATCCAAGAACGAAGATAAAACTTGTGTATACAAGAAGTTTAGTGGGAGCATAGTGCTATTTATTATTTAATATGTGGATGACATATTGCTCATTGGAAACGACATTTCCACAACTTCAATCTGTAAAGATTTGGTTAAGAAAGTGTTTCGTAATGAAAGATATGGGTGAAACCGCATATATCCTTGGCATTAAGATCTATAGAGATAGATCAAATAAGCAAATTGGTTTAAGCCAAAGTACATACATTGACAAGATTCTTAGAAGGTTCTGCAAGGAAATTCTAAGAAGAGGAAACTTGCCAATGTTACATGGAGTTTCTCTAAGCAAGACTCAATGTCCTTAGACAATGATGAGCATGAGAAAATTAGTGGGATTCCATATGCTTCGGCAATTGGATCCGTCATGTTTGTCATGATATGTACAAGGCCGGATATATCTTATGCTTGGAGCATGACGAGAAGATATCAATCCGACCCCGGTGAGAGTCACTGGATGGCTATTAAAGCGATTCTTAAGTACTTGAGAAGGACTAAAGATTCGGATTTAATCTATGGAGGTATGAAAGATGATCTCATTGTAAATTGTTACACGGATACAAGCTTCCAAAACCGAAGAGATAATAATTGATCGCAATTGAATTTTGTGTTTAAGTTAAACTGCAGAGCTGTAAGCTGGAAGTGTTCCAAGCAAAGTATAGTCACTGTTCTACAACTGAAACTATGTTGCATTGGATGCTGTAAAAGGAAAATGTTTGGATTAAGAAGTTCATTGATGAACTTAAAGGGTTCCTAGTATTGCTAACCAATAGACCTTTATTATGGTAATAATGGTGCTATTTCTCAAGCAAAGGAACCAAGGGCACATCTGAAATCCAAACACATACTTAGGCGTTTTCATATCGTTCGAGAAATCGTTGATAGGGAAAAACGTAAATACATGCAAAGTACCATAAGATGATAACGTTGCAAACACACTAACAAAGGAAATTCCACACGCTAAACATGATGGTCATGTTAGGTCCATAGGTATTGGATACCTATGAGATTGGGCCTAGGGCAAGTGGGAGATTGTTGGTGTTGGTGCCCTAGGCACATTTGTTCAAACGTTGTATATGTTATCATGTTGATAAAGAGATATTAAGGTTATTATTGATGTTCATGTTTACTCATAATAATCTCCGTCCCTAGTACTTATGAAGCACTAGTATAAGTATAAATGTTCATAAGATGATCATGTTAGACTTATGGGTACTTGTTGAGAACAAGGTACTGGACATGACCCGTTGTATGAGATTTATGTCATGGTCAATGTTATATATATATATATATATATATATATATATATATCATATCATATCAGTTATGTCATTTGAATCCTTAGACATGAAGTTATTATAGTATTCCACCTGATGAACATTATGTTTGACATATTCATACGTTACCTTTAACCGGGTAGTTATAAAGGGTATGATTGGCATAATCGGATTCATCTAGGGAAGAATAATAAGCTAAATAGATTTGTCACTCCTCGGAGAGATGTCGAGCTTGGTCCCCTTGTAGAATGATGTTGATGAAATGTTCGGCCGAACTCAAATGAATTAATTGGATTAATGTCATTTGAATTATCAATATATTCGGAATCGAGAAAAGTATTGAACAATACAAGTTGACTCATGACCATGACTTGTGTTCAATGACATCGTGGACAAAAGGATTGTGACATGTTCTAAAGGAATACGAACTTGTATATAGTTACACTATTTGGGTAGGTATGACGGTTTGCTAGAACCTAATCATATCTTATGGTTTTATGATTAATCCCATTGCCAACTTAGTGTAATCCTAAAGGGTCACACACAATAGAACGAATCTTAAAATGACTAAACTGGAATTAAGGACGAAAGGGATTTTGAGGAATTATAAGAAATTGAAGGATTAACTGGAAAAGCAGGAGGTCCGGCCGGACCTATGTCTATACCCGGTCGTCCCCCCTGGTAGGGTATTTCTAGCTTTTCCTCCTTGTCCGATTTCACATGGTTTGAACCACTTTTTGCCCATGTGGGATGGTGGAAACAAACATGATAACTCCCTCTAATGGCCATGATCAAAGACCCCATTACATGTGACTCTCAAAGGTGTTTGAGAAGAAAGTAATACTTGTTGTAAGACCTCCATGAGTGAACAACAATATGGTCATGTTACCTCCCATGTGATGTGTCTCTCAAAGGTGTTTGAGAGTTGCTATAATTAAATCCATAGAGTGAGTAACAACTACACATAATATTCAGATCTTATGTTCTATCTCACTTGGTGTAAGTCTCAAAGAGTTTGAGAGGTTATAGAGTGAGATATCTCAAAGTGTTTGAGAGAAAGACAGATGTTCTTGTTCTAAGACCTCTTGTAGTGAAGAACAAGAACTACTCATATAATTCTATATAGTTCTTATAATTGTGAAAGTGTGTTTCACAATTTGGTCTAGCAACCAAGATCAAGAAGTTGCTTGATATTCGTTCGTGGTATGGATACCGATAGAGGGTGAAACTTATCACCTCCAAAGTTCGTGTTGTTCGTGATCTTGTTCGTGATCAAGTTAGTAAGCTCCACCAAGAATCAAGGTTGTTAAATCAACTCACGCTTCAAGAGGTCGGTATTCTAGTATTCATTGTAGATTCAATGTAGAACTTGTCTTCTTATAACTGAGACATATGTTGTTGCTATTTGCTGCCCAAGCCAATTGACTAGCTAGGGATTATTTGTGCAACCTCATGCCCTTTTATGATGGGCTTGTTCTCGGATGGATCTTGGTTACCACGGGCCTTCTTTTCATGAACCAAAAATGCACACTGCTGGAGAATGATGCCGATAACCCAAGACAACCTTTGATGGTGCTATATCTTGTCGAGCCTTTTGCAATCCCCAAGGTTGACTCGGTGGGGAATTGACTTGCTGAGGAGATTCAATGTAGAACTTGTCTTCTTTAGAGCCCGGGGATCTCCATTTCTCTTTCCCTTCTCTCTCTCACTCTCTCATTTATTTTTTATGACGCACCCTGTTTTTTGCCTGGACCGCCCTTTCGGGTTTTCAATCTAGCGGGCATCTCTTTTGCATATTCATTTTTGACTCGATTAATGAGGAAGTGTGCATTGACTCTAGCTGAGGATGAGAGACATGTGATTTTGCGGTGAAAACCTTTTGTCACTAAAGATGAGTGACATTGACTCGACTAGGGAAGTGTCCCTAGTATTGACTTCATGTATTTGACCGTTTTTTGAATGACTCGTGAAGGCAAGTAAGTCATTAAGAGAGAAGAGAAGGAAAGCCCCAATTTAATTGCAAGAAATTGGGAGTATGCAAAGAGAATAGAAGTCCCTAGACTCGACAAGGAACGCGAAATGATTCCAAATCTAAGAAAGTTGTTCAATCTTTTTGGTGATTAATTCATTGGCAAATGAATCGTACAAAGATGTCTTGACAAGTTCGAGATGAAGGCCGATCACCATAACGCGCTAGGGCTAAACATATCTTCTTTCTTACATGAGACTGGACCCGCAGGTTGCCTACGTTCCTCCAGTGTAGAGGCTCAGGTCACCGTAGTTCTTGTGGACTCTCCATTCTTCGGGATGGAATTGTTGCTTCTTCGTGTAGCTTCGTCCTCCTTTGGTGGATGGAATGATGTTGATCTTGATGTGAACTTCTTTGATTGAGGGGGATTTTTTTTATTTTTTTTTTTTTTTTGTGCTCTAACTTTTGCCTAGGTTGATTTGAAGAGTTCAACCTAGCGAGCATTTTTTTTTTTTTAATCCCCCCTTTGAAACATTGCTTGATTTTTCTCCATGGTTGTTGCTTCACCCTTGATGTCTTGGCTTTGTCTTCGTCGTTGATGATGTTGCCTTCGTCACAATGTTTAGCCCCTAGGCGTTCAAGCGATGGCCTTCATTCCAAAACTCGTTTAGACATCTTTTCATCATTTTGCCAAGAATTAGATTGAACAACTTGGAAGAGTGTATGAGGACAAGAACGAATTTTTTATTTGATGATGAGACTTGACTCAAAATTTCACATTAATTGGACAAATAAAACTTAATGCACACTTTAGAGGACTTTTGACTCTTTTTTTTTTATCCTATCTCTAGGTAGAGAAAGAGAAACGGAGATTGTTGTCGTCATCCCCCATGTCGTTGTAGCCCTTATTGTCGTTGTAGTCTTCCATGTCACTACATTCTTCCATGTCATTGTTTGGGAACCCTTTGTCGTTGAAGCTTGTGTCATAGGAGGACCGGCCACTTCTCGGAGCAAATAGTCAATTCTAACCCCCGTATCATAGATGCTTGAAAAATCGGAGTGAAAAGCCCCACTAAGATGAGTGCGGTAGCCCATTTTCAAACACTTCAAGAAAATATCCATTTGTTCCTTCTTGGAAGGCCTATCAACCATCTCGGCTAGCTTGTCATTCCAACGGCAATAGAAGTCCCCAAATGATTGATTACCCATTTGCACGGTGCTCTCCAATTCCTTCTTGGTGGGACGGAATATGGAGTTGCCTTGATATTGTGACTTGAAGGCAAGCATAGCGGTATCCCAATTGAGGCGGGTGGAAACTGGAAGACCCATATACCAATCTTTTGCGACCCCCTCGAGAGTAAGCGGGAAGCATTGTGCCATTATTTGAGGAGACACTTTCTTTGGTAGCATGGCCCAAATGTAGGAGTCGACATGAGCGTTGGGGCAAGAGTTGCCGTTGAACTTGCCAATATCGGGCATCTTGAACTTTTCGGGAAGAGCCTCCATTGTGTTCATGAGGAGAGAAGCTTGATGAAGATCGGTGTTTGGGCCCTTGTGCAAATTTAGCCCACTAAGCCTTTGGTCAATGTAGGACATGAGAGTGTTGACCAAACCGGTATCAATGCTTTGGACCTTTCTTTCACCCGTGAGCCCTTTCAATTGGTTCTTGAGTTTAGCAACTTCTTTCTTGTGGGCCATTTTCACATGCTCGTAACGGGTTCGCCATAAATCATCCTTGCGGCGGACATTCTCGGCTAGTGTATCAACTTGCCCTTTCAATGCTTTCACCATGCGGAATAACCCTTCGTTGGACACGGGAATGCCGTTGTCGTTGCCGTTTGAAGCCATTGGACCTATTGAGAGAACACGGTTGATCTTAGGATGGCCCCACAAACACCTTTTGAGTAAAATGATTTCACCCACAAACAAGAAAAGACTCAACCACATAAAGAAAAATGATTCTTTTTTTTTTATTTACAAAGTCGGAAGGACGGAGTCCTTTTTGGGGTTTCTAGAAAAAATAGTGGAATCATCACACTAGTATATAGACCTTCTCACGGTCCCATATACTCATCGGATTCCACCACGCTTGTGATATCTACATGTGACGAGATTAAACTAAATTAATGTAGTAAATCATACATGTGGGGACGGATTTTTTATTTTCGTCCAAGATAGCCACTTTTGGGGACGGAGTTTTATTTCGTCCATTTCAACAAGTTGGCATGTATGATTTGAAGACATTAGTTTAGGGAAATCTCGGTACATGAAAACCGACTTGAGTCACGGAGTGTTAGACCCTAAACTAGAATTGTGTGGTTTGTGCTCGGCTTGAATATGAGGCTTAAAGGTCACCCCCGGCATGTAGTCGTGAACTACGCCACGGGCTGAGGTTTACCGCTTCGGAAGAGTCAAGGTCGGGTGGAGCTTGAAACTTCCTAGGACGGGCCTCGAAGGGTTTGGGGTTGGACTTGTGCGACTCGATTGTGAGCAGTTGATAGGAATTGTGCGCGTAGTGTGAGGTCTAACAAGTGACAAAATATTTTTTTTTTAAAAAGAAATAAAAAAAACAAATAAGCACATAATTACAACTTTCGAATCACCCGTGTGACCGATAAAAATAACAGAAAGTAAAAATTGTTTTGTGCAGGCCCGGTGCCCACACACTGTCAAGACCACTCTGTTCTGTGCACTGTTCTGTTTCTGGAAAATGCCCAGAAGCGCGCGCATTAGGATGCCTACTCGGGAGGCGCGCGCGTTAGACAAAGAGGGGCAGAGGCGCCTGATTCTGGGCAGTACCTGCGAATCAGTGGGTTCAAGGATTGCCTTGACCCTAAATAAAAAATTCTTTCCCCTGCAGTAATTGTTAGCACAGAAACATGGAATGGAAGGACAAGAAGGAAGACGGGCGATTCTGGTAATTGGGGTCGGACGCGCGCGCTTTAGGCCAAGGAGGCCAGAGGCGCGCGCTTCCCACCCTTTTTACCAGAATGCCCAGAAAACAGTATAGGAACACCAAAAGTTAACAACGCAAGTTTAACCCTCTAAATCGTCCCCAGCGGAGTCGCCACTGTAGATACCCCGGGAAACCACAACTTGGCTAGAGCGGTGAATTATCCTAGGATGTCTAACTTGTTTTAGATTGTTTAGAGTCGCCACCTATGTTTTTAAAGGAACATAAGAAAAACCTAGAAATAGCCTAATTTATGTACAAAACCAGAGATTCGGGAGAGAAGGGTTCGGGGGTTAGGTGACGGATTGGGAAGTACTTAAACACCCACTCCGCCCCGCTTACGCGGGTCTTGCTACTATTGGTGTTCTAATATTTACATGTCCTTCAATTAATTAAATAGAAATGTGCTAACAATTGTGATGAGAAGAAAATGGGAAATAAATGGGAAATAAAATAGAATTGTTTTATTTATTTAATGATAAAGATTACACGTAACAAGTAATGTTAAAGAATTACATTAAGAGATGAAGAGAAATTAACATGGTGAATTAAAGTTAAGATTAAAATGTAGGGAGATAACCTTAACTAGCTTCAGTATGTGAAGTAGTCATGTTGGTCATGTCCCATTAATGGGGATTGCATACATCAAGAAGAAGAAAACAAAGGAAGAAAATGGAGTTGTACCTTGAGAAAGAGGACTTGGAACCTTGACTTGAAAGTGTTGTTGTTGTAATGAAATTGTTGTAGAACAATTTGTTGTATAGAAACTCTTGTTGGAGAATTTGTGTAGAGAATTGTGTATATTATAGGTGTAGTGAAAATGTGAGATTAAGGTCCAAAGAGTGTAAAAAGAGTCCAAAAAGAGTCCCCTTCTAAGGTAGAAGATGATGGTTTTTATAGGTAAAAAGAGAGGGAAATGATGGAGGGAAATTGGTCATCCATGTGAAATGGAATGGGCCAATCACAAATAAGATAAATGAATAAAAGAAATAAAAGAAATCAAATAATAAATGAAAGAAATATTAGTTTTTTGGGAAAAGGCTTAGAATTTGGGATTGGGAGTTAATGAGAAAAGGGGGATGAATGTGGATGAGAAAAGAAGTCTTTTGTGATCAAGAAAGAGATGTTGCAAATAAGAAAAGGGAGGGAAATAAGGTGCAATCCGTTACTGCCAAAATGGGAAGCGCGCGAGTCCCGCTTTTGGGGCGAGACGCGCGCGCAGCCCGTTAACAGTTCCGGAAGCGCCCGCGGAGAAAAAGACAAATGACAGAATGACCCTAAAAGTTAATTCTGTTATGCAGTTTAGTCCAAAACTATCGGAATCAGTTAGGAACTTAACCGAAGTAACAGAAATTAACGAAAATGAGTTAAATAAAAATACTTTGTATGCAATCAAAGTGAGAGGTCCAAGGCGGGGTGTCTACAGAGCCCCTCGGCGACGTGGATTGCAAAGCAAAACGCGTCGACGAAAGTAAAAACACCCGCCGAGGACATCGACAAAGAAAAAGAAAGAAAGAAAGCAAAGACTCGATGAAAGTAGTAATTTGAAATTGCTAGAGATAGGGGTGCGCTCCCTGTGTGAGCGTCTTTTGTTGATTGAGGGGGGTGGCATGATCCGTTGGTAAACCTGCCGGCTGAATCCGTTGAGTAAGGCCGTTAGTGAACTTTGAATGAGGCCGTTAGTGAACCTTGAGGCCGTTAGTGAACCTTTGAAGAGGCCGTTAGTGAACCTTTGAGGAGGCCATTAGTAAACCTTTGAAGAGGCCGTTAGTGAACCTTGAGGCCGTTAGTGAAGCTTGGAAGAGGCCGTTAGTGAACCTTTGAGGAGGCCGTTAGTGAACCTTTGAAGAGGCCGTTAGTGAACCTTTGAATGAGGCCGTTAGTGAACCTTTGAGGAGGCCGTTAGTGAACCTTTGTTGTCGAATCCGTTAGTGAAATCCGTTGATGAGGCCGTTAGTGAACCTTTGTTGACGAATCCGTTAGTGAAATCCGTTGATGAGGCCGTTAGTGAACCTTCGAGGCCGTTAGTAAACCTTTGTTGTCGAATCGTTAGTGAAATCCGTTGATGAGGCCGTTAGTGAACGTTTGTTGACGAATCCGTTAGTGAAATCCGTTGATGAGGCCGTTAGTGAACCTTCGAGGCCGTTAGTGAACCTTTGTTGACGAATCCGTTAGTGAAATCCGTTGATGAGGCCGTTAGTGAACCTTCGAGGCCGTTAGTGAACCTTTGTTGACGAATCCGTTAGTGAAATCCGTGGATGAGGCCGTTAGTGAACCTTCGAGGCCGTTAGTGAACCTTTGTTGACGAATCCGTTAGTGAAATCCGTTGATGAGGCCGTTAGTGAACCTTCGAGGCCGTTAGTGAACCTTTGTTGACGAATCCGTTAGTGAAATCCGTTGATGAGGCCGTTAGTGAACCTTTGTTGTCGAATCCGTTAGTGAAATCCGTTGATGAGGCCGTTAGTGAACCTTCGAGGCCGTTAGTGAACCTTTGTCGTTGATGAGGCCGTTAGTGAACCTTTGTTGAATTGCTGCTTTGAAGCCGTGTGCTGTTTGGCGTTGCAGTTGACTTTTGCGGGGATGCGGGCATGGTTGACTGTGGACCATTTTCTGCTGGGGATGAAGTGCCTCGAGTTGCAGATGCTGTTTGACTTCGCGGTGGTACCTGTTATGTGCTTTGCAGGTATATGTGCTAGTGCAAGAAGATGCATGAAGTGTGAAATGAAGAGAGAAATTGTGCTCGTGGTGCAATGTGATTTGAAAGCAGTTTTGCATGAGAGAGAGATTTGCAAGAATGAAGAAATTGCTTTTGTGTGCTGTGTGATTTGAGGAAAGCCTCGGATGCATTCATACCTTCACTTACCATTGCCGCTTGATTGGAGATGGATTGCCGAAGGATGTTGATACTCTTGATGAAGATGATGAGCTGACGTTGCCTTCGATGGAATGTTGTTGAGATGACATTCTGAATGATGGGTTGGTCGTGCCAAAGGCTGCCTACGTATCCTTTGAAGGGAATCAGACCAGCGTAGTTCAAGGATGATGGAGAATGCTGGAGGAGAAGCTAGGAGCAAAGCAAAGTAAAGCACATACTTTTGCACATAGAAGGAGAAAAAGAAAAAGAATTTTTTTTTTTTTTTTTTTTTAGATTAGAAATGAAAGAATATGCACACATGTGAGGAAAGATTTTTTTTTTTTAGTTCGTGGGTGAACCATTTTAACCATTGTGTGCTTGTGAAGCCAACCCAAGATCAAGTCATGTTCAGTCGAAGTCCGGATTGCCTCGCTTGAATTCTGTTGTCCCCGGTGTGCCCAACGAAGATTGATGTCTAGCCCCAAGAGATCTGTCGATTATGGGCTTCAAAAGGCTTTTGATGCCGAGATAAGGGGTCGCTGATTGTGAAGCCCCTAGATCGCCTTTGATGCCAAATTTGGAGTGACTTGCATAGCCCCAAGATAAATCAGCTCTTTGGTCCACTCAAATGAATCGTCTTTTGTTGTTGATGTGAGAAGCTCCAAGCTTCGAGAGATTGCTAAGCCCCAAATGTCATGGACTTGTTGCTTGCGGTATTGGAGATGGTGAAATGTGAAGACCTTTCATTGTAAAGTTCCCAAATTATCTTGTGATCGGCTCGGCATTGAGCGCGGATGTACCGTCGGGTAGAATTCTTGATAGAGATCCCCTTCTTGCTCTTACTGGGGAGAGGAATGGCCTCATTGTGGTTGATACCCAAATGGCGGAGGGCTTATGTCAAAAGATGCAGTAATGTCTTGCGGTGCCGTCGAGGTCGCGGATGATAAGGTCTTGGTGTGATAAAGTCCCAAATGAGTATGCTTGCTTGACTCTTCTTGAGTTGAACTAATGACGGATCTTTGGATGCAACTAGTGCTGTGGCCCAACTTTATCTGAGCTGCACCTTGTGCTTTTGATCTTGGAGAAGGGGGTGCTGAATTGCAGAACATTGGGATTGGCCGTGGCATTTCCGCTATAACCCTGTTTTGATTAGAGTTTAGCATATTGAATCTTTTTCCTTTTCTCTAAGACTTCCTTCAAAATCTCGCTGTGAGTTCTAACAAAAATCATTAACTTCATTCATATCATTGGAGCCTTCATTTAAAACCAAGGGCCTTTTGACTGGAAGTGTTGAGAGACTCTTGAAGCTTGATCCTTTCATGGAGCCATAAGACTATTCCACATTGCACTTGCTTGAGTATTGTTGCCCAAAAGACTGTCGGTCGTGAAGCCCTAATACTGCCCTTTGCTTGAATTACTGTAATGCCGTAGCCCAAAAGATTGTAGATTGCGAAGCGCCTTGGAGACCTTTGGTGCCGAATTGAGGAAGCTTCCAATGTTGCACATGACTTGGCTGGGAATACTGCTGGGGAGTTAATGGCTCTTTGCCGGGAGCCTTTAAGACTGACTGTAGCCCCTAGAGTGCCATCATTGATCGCGAGAAAGGTCCCCTTGATTGGGGGAATAGCACGGGCACACGTGACAAGAGGGCTTTATGACATCCCTTTTGGGAGACTTTGAGGATAGTCTCACACATCTTTATCGAACATAGCCTCTAGGGCGTATTGATTGTCAAGTGAAGCAAAAGAAGCCCTTGTCCTTGAGTCACATAGCCCCTAGGGCGTCACCATTTATTGAGCAAAGCAAGAGTGACTCACCCTCGTGCGAGGGAACAAACATGAGAGGACATGGCAAGAGCTACTTCATTTCTCAGGAGCCTTTCGGCGTACTTTAGAAGCACATACTTGAAGAAGCCTTGAAAACTGAGACATATGTTGTTGCTATTTGCTGCCCAAGCCAATTGACTAGCTAGGGATTATTTGTGCAACCTCGTGCCCTTTTATGATGGGCTTGTTCTCGGATGGATCTTGGTTACCACGGGCTTCTTTTCATGAACCAAAAAATGCACACTGCTGGAGAATGATGCCGATAACCCAAGACAACCTTTGATGGTGCTATATCTTGTCGAGCCTTTTGCAATCCCTAAGGTTGACTCGGTGGGGAATTGACTTGCTGAGGAGATTCAATGTAGAACTTGTCTTCTTTAGAGCCCGGGGATCTCAATTTCTCTTTCCCTTCTCTCTCTCACTCTCTCATTTTTTTTTTATGACGCACCCTGTTTTTTGCCTAGACCGCCCTTTCGGGTTTTCAATCTAGCGGGCATCTCTTTTGCGTCTTCATTTTTGACTCGATTAATGAGGAAGTGTGCATTGACTCTAGCTGAGGATGAGAGACATGTGATTTTGCGGTGAAAACCTTTTGTCACTAAAGATGAGTGACATTGACTCGACTAGGGAAGTGTCCCTAGTATGACTTCATGTATTTGACCGTTTTTTGAATGACTCATGAAGGCAAGTAAGTCATTAAGAGAGAAGAGAAGGAAAGCCCCAATTTAATTGCAAGAAATTGGGAGTATGCAAAGAGAATAGAAGTCCCTAGACTCGACAAGGAACGCGAAATGATTCCAAATCTAAGAAAGTTGTTCAATCTTTTTGGTGATTAATTCATTGGCAAATGAATCGTACAAAGATGTCTTGACAAGTTCGAGATGAAGGCCGATCACCATAACGCGCTAGGGCTAAACATATCTTCTTTCTTGCATGAGACTGGACGCCCCAGGTTGCCTACGTTCCTCCAGTGTAGAGGCTCAGGTCACCGTAGTTCTTGTGGATTCTCCATTCTTCGGATGGAATTGTTGCTTCGTCGTGTAGCTTCGTCCTCCTTTGGTGGATGGAATGATGTTGATCTTGATGTGAACTTCTTTGATTGAGGGGGATTTTTTTTTTTTTTTTTTTTTTGTGCTCTAACTTTTGCCTAGGTTGATTTTAAGAGTTCAACCTAGTGAGCATTTTTTTTTTTTTTTTTTAATCCCCCCTTTGAAACATTGCTTGAT
>JAOWBW010000225.1:0-160279 GCA_026119855.1 Campanula takesimana
TGTATTTATCTTCTTCTGCTATTTGTATTTGCCAAAATCCTGATTTCATGTCAAATTTTGTGAAATATAGACGCATCGTGTAGTCGTTTAGTAAATCTTGTTTATGGGTATTGGATATCTAATCCATTTTAGTGCAGTGTTTAAAGGTTTGTATTAATACTAATCTCGTGGCACCTCTTTCGATTTCTGCATTTTTTGATACATAAAATGCTGAGCATGACCAAGGTGATTTACTTTTCCTAATTAATTTTTATTGAGTATCTTTAATTTCTTTTTTACAATATTCTAATAGTTCTTGATTCATTTGTATAGGTCTTGCTTTTGTAGGTATTGTTTGTTCATTAAAATCTTTTTCATATGGTAGTGTTATTACATGTTTTTTTCTTTCCCAAAAGCTGTGGGTAAATCAGAACATAAGTCATTTTCAATTTTTTCTAATTTTTTAGAGATTATGTCTTTGTTTTGTTGAAGTTGTAATTTTTCTTCAATTTTTATATTTAATAATTCTTCCTTAAGAAATTTCATTTGATTTTGTAAAATATTTAATTTAGAGATTCCTGTTTTTTGTAAATTATTTACATCACTATTAGATACAGGATATAAAAATCAAATATAATTTTTTTCCTAATATTCTTGATTCTACTCCTCTTTGTGAAACTGAAAATGGATATAGCATTTGTAAAAAGGGTTTCCTTATAACTTTTGTGTTTAAATTTTTTACAAGCATAAGACTTGTTTTAAAGCAAATACTATTATTGCAAACATGTGCTTCGGGTATTTTGTATTTTACTTCTAATTTTGAAGAATTGGCTGCTGAAAGACTTTGTTTTGTTTTTATAAATATTTTTGTTGGTATTATTCCTTGTTCAACACAATTTAAATCTGCTCCTGAGTCCAACATGGCTAATCCTTTGTATTCGAAATCTTTGATTTTCATATGTATATGTACATACCATTTTTGATATCTGACTCGAGTAAGAGCGTATATACTTTCTTCTGTATCTGTAGAGGTATCTGTTTCCGAAGAAGATTTTTTAGCAAAGGGGTTTTCAAAATGTTTGTCTAATTCTTTATTAGCTTTAGAAGTAGAAGCTTGATCATTGTAGGTTGAATGTATTTGTTTTTTAATTTCTTGTAGTGCTAATTTTGTTTCTATTTCTTTTTGTGTTTTTTGTAAATCCAAATTACTTTGTTTTAGTAATTTTATTTCTTGTTTTATTTCTCTAATTTCATGTTGTAGGTCTACTGATGAAATTTGTTTCTTTTTGTTTTGGAACATTTGTATAACATCTTCGTATTGAGCGGGTTTTGATGTATCTGTTCTTTCTTCGTTAATTGTTTTGGCTAATTGTTTTAGAAATTTTCTTTTTATAGTTGGTTCATCTATTTCTTTGATTTTTTCTAATATCTCATCGTATTGTTCTATTGTATTTATTTTATTATTACACAGACATATTTCTCTATTACAGGATTGGCATTCCTCATCATTACTTGTATCAGTTTGATCAGAAGAGTTATATTCATCAATGTCTGTTGATAATTCAAGATTATCTATGTTTTGTAATATTTCTTCTGTTTCTTTTATTTTAAATTATGGCAGATTTGTTGTATTTGTCTTTTTGCTGGGCAATTTCTAGCAATATGACCAGGTTTTTTGCATAAAAAACATTTTATGGTTTTATTATATGGCTTAAAGGATTTTTTGTACTTTGTATTATTTTTATTATTGTTGTATCTTTTCTGAAAATGTGCTTTTTTATTTTTATTGTAATAAGCAGGGGGATTGTTTTGATAGTTTTGATAGTTTTTATTTGTTTTCCTATACTTTCTCCTATATGTACTATTTTTGTAATACGGGCTTTTATTTTGAGTGTAATTTTTCTTTTTATATGGAGATTTTAGTTTATCAAAACCAAATTGTTCACACCAATGTCCTAATTCTTTTCTTGTTTGAGTGGTTTCCTTTTTTTAATTTGTTTTGTAGTTTTTGGTCTTGACATAGTCTTAATCCTGTGATATTTACACAAGTAATTAAGTCTCCATAGGTTAGATTATCATAAGATATTGTCCGTATTTTTGTTCTATCGTATCTTTTACTTTTTCTGAAAATAGGCCTGGTAGTCCAGTAATAAATTTTTCTTTCCAATGATAATTATTTGGGTCAGCAAGATTAAAAACTCTTTTAAGAAAATTTTCTTTATACCATTTAAATTGTTCTAATTTTCTGCATTTTAGGTTTTGTAATATTTCAGAATTTCTTTCGGTATATAAATCTATATCTCCTATAAAATGAGTTGTGATGTTAAATATTAAGCATATTAATTGTGCAGGAGTCTGATTTCCATTTTCATCTAATACTGGGTGTCCATCTTGGTCTGCCTTAATAGCTTCTAAAATTTGTGTTTTTATTTGATGTGCTAATAATTTATCCCACCAAGTTCGTAATTGACCAGTAAATCCTAGTATAATGTTTTCAACTGCTTGGCGTTCTGTAATATTTGTAGATTTATAGACATTCCTACAATTATCATTTCTTTTGTAATATTTATAATTTCCATTTCACTTAATCCGTCAATATTCCATTCATAATATTTTTTGCATTGTATGATTTTGTTGGGTTTTTTAATATTTCTAAGTCTTCAGGCTCTTTATAATTGTGAAAATCTCGTCTCATTGTTTGAATTGGAATTGTATTTAAGGTTTCTTCTTCTCTTCTGATTCTGTAGTAGAGTTATATTCATTATTAGAAGAGGTATCTGATTCTGAGGTTTTGTCATTGTAGTCTGTTAGTATTCTGATATTTGTACTTGTACTTGCTTCCTCTTTTACTTTTAAATGTGTTTTTATTTTATCCATTAAGTCATTTAGGGGATTATGGAGTGTTGGT
This sequence comes from Campanula takesimana, assembly GCA_026119855.1. Classification (NCBI taxonomy): domain Eukaryota; kingdom Viridiplantae; phylum Streptophyta; class Magnoliopsida; order Asterales; family Campanulaceae; genus Campanula; species Campanula takesimana. The sequence continues at coordinate 2,888 of JAOWBW010000225.1, forward strand.
TTGACGTCAGGTATTACCAAAATATTTTTAGGAGGGGGAATGTGTTTAGTAAACATTGTATTTTTATTTCTTCTAGTTGATGGATTAATTTTATATAATTCTGAATATTCTGTAAATCTTTGGGATTTATAATGTTCATCATTTTTTGTTGGTATTGGTGTGGGTCCCATTTCTACGTCTAGTTGTGCTATATCTTTTCCTATTGCTGTTATTTTTTTAGTAGAATTATCAATTTTTTCTTCAACTCTATCTAGTTGTTGTCCTACGGTATATAGGTATAAATTTGTCCAATTATTTTGTAAATGTAAATCTGTTTGTTTTTTATCTTCGGTGTTTAATTGATTAGATTTATCAATGGGGTATGCACCGTATTGAATGTTGTCTTTACTAAAGTAAGTGGCTTCTAAAGGTGGTTTTTCATTTTCGTATACTTCGTGAGTTGGTAGAAGATTTGGTCCTACTTTGTACAATCGTCTTAATTTTTTCTGTAATGTAGTTATTTTGTATAGGTAATCATGCTTTAAGAAATCAAAAAATGGTATGTGATCTTCTTGTAATTCACAAAATTCATAATATTTTTCTTTTATTAATTTTTTGTTCATTGGTATCATACATTTGAAAAAATAGTTTTCTATTTTCTTCATTGTGTTTACTTGTAAAGTCTTTTCTTAAAATACTTTTATTTAGAATAAAATTGTTTTTTATCATATTTAAGGTAAAATCACTATCTTCGTAAGATTGAACATTGATTCCTTCGTATGGTTGGATATTAATTCCTTCTCTATTTGCTCCGGTATTGTTTGTTTGTTGTGGAATTTCAATATTAGTTTCATTTTCAAAAACAGTTTCATTTTGTGAAGAACTATCTTCATATTTAGTGTTTTGTGGAAATTCATATCTTCCTGATGTAGATCTTCTAGATGGTGCTTGGACATTAAATTTTTTATTTCGACTTAGTGACTGAGTTCTTTTGAATTTTAGATCTATAAATATATATATATATATATATATATATATAATAGATTATATATATATATATATATATTATATAGAGGCACTCTCCTGTGCAACCGTCGCACGCTGTGCGGCGTGCCAGGTCAGCCTTAATTTTTTTTATTTTTTTATTTTGTCAACCAAAACTTTTTTTTCCCCAACAAAAGTAACACTTGTTATAACGAAATGTAATATTTTTTTCTTTCAAATGTAACATTTTAAAAAAAAAAAATGCACCACAATTTTCCTGCAATAGATAAAAGATAACATAAAGACTGACAAACTAAAAGTAATGTAAAACTTTTTATAAAGGAATGTAACACTTTTTTTTTCTCCCAAAATTAACATAGGATTGACAAACTAAACTAATGTTACATTTTATAAAAAATGAATGTAACATTTTTTTTTCTCAATTTGTAACAGTTTATATTCTTAAATGTAACATTATATCTGAAATGTAACAATTTTTTATTGAGAAAGTAACAATTGAAATGCAAACCCATTTTTTTTTTTTTTTTTGTAAAATTGCTGTTACATTTGACTGTAAAAAGTGTTATTTTTTGAATATGAAACTGTTACTTTTATTAGAACAGAGTGTTACATCTCAACTGACAAAGCAACTCAAACTTTTTGTGTAAAAAAATGTTAAAAAAAAAAAAAATCAAACCATATCATGACCTATGTAGTTTTATTCGTCTCGTCGAGACGAACACAACGGTATTTTTATTTTTTTTTTCTGAGTTATAAATCTCAAGATATAGCATTTTAAAGTTAATAGGGTTTTTTTTTTTTTAAAAAAAAGGACACGTGTCACAACGGGGATGGGGAAGGAGCTGGAGCCGGGCGGGTTGGTCGTGGAGCGGGCGGGCCGACCCGTGGACATACCCGCCGCACGTGGTGCGGCCGCCGCATATTAGATTTTGTCTATTATATATATAACCTTTATTCTTTTAAACGAAAAGGGCAAGGGCCCCTTAAATTTTATTAAAAAAAGAAGATCAATTGTGATGGGGGACTAGACTAAAACCATCACGAAAAATAAAAACAAACAAAAAGAAATAAACTAAAAGAAAGACAAAGAGAAATAAAATTTATCCCGTCTCTTTTAGAGCCTCCCCAATATCTTTTAGAACCTCGGCCTTTCTTGACCGTACTCTTGCCATGTATTTTTTTTTTTTTTTCCCCGGAGAGAAAGTCATCCTCTTCGTTATAATAGTCATCAAAAGATCGACCATCTGCCATTGGAGCCCCGGGAGATATATTTACACCTCCTACTGTTCCTCCGTATTGGCTAGCTTCTGCATACGCGGACATAGATGCATCTGAATGATAGCCTTCTGGGTCAGAGGTACATTTTTCCCCGGAAGGGATAGAAACAGTCATGTGGTTTGATAAGAATTATTAAAATATTTAGGGTTAGGACGACGAGCTTCGGGAGGACGTAAGCAAGGAGCTCATGAAGCTTGAGCTTGCCGAACTTTTTCTCGAATCAACCTAATTTTTTCTTCACGCTCTAAATCAGGAGCATGAATTGACAGCGAAGCAATAGACTCGGTTTGAGTGGCCAAAGCACCCCCATTGTTTTCCAATTGCAGCAGAAACTACCAAAGTTTCGAGTCCCGTATTTACCTCAAAAGTATCCGAGACAACTGACACAGGAGAGTTAATATTAGTGGGACAGATATCACATTGACCCATAAACCCCACTCCTATAGCATTACTACCACTAGCCATGTTAATCTCCTCAATATGTGCACCATTAGGAGTAGAGAAAATTTTGGGGGAAACTAGTTTCTCCATAAGTTATAAAAAGTCCTGTTTTTATAGGGTTTAATGCTTAGGGTTTAGGGTTTCAGCTTTAGGGTTTAGGGCTTCAGGTTTAGGGTTTAGGGGTTAAAAACAAGATTTTTTATAACTTATGGAGGAACTAGTTTCCCCCAAGACTTTTTTATTGAGAAAGTAACAATTGAAATGCAAACCCATTTTTTTTTTTTTTTTGTAAAATTGCTGTTACATTTGACTGTAAAAAGTGTTATTTTTTGAATATGAAACTGTTACTTTTATTAGAACAGAGTGTTACATCTCAACTGACAAAGCAACTCAAACTTTTTGTGTAAAAAAATGTTAAAAAAAAAAAAAAAATCAAACCATATCATGACCTATGTAGTTTTATTCGTCTCGTCGAGACGAACACAACGGTATTTTTTTTTTTTTTCTGAGTTATAAATCTCAAGATATAGCATTTTAAAGTTAATAGGGTTTTTTTTTTTAAAAAAGGACACGTGTCACAACGGGGATGGGGAAGGAGCTGGAGCCGGGCGGGTTGGTCGTGGAGCGGGCGGGCCGACCCGTGGACATACCCGCCGCACGTGGTGCGGCCGCCGCATATTAGATTTTGTCTATTATATATATAACCTTTATTCTTTTAAACGAAAAGGGCAAGGGCCCCTTAAATTTTATTAAAAAAAGAAGATCAATTGTGATGGGGGACTAGACTAAAACCATCACGAAAAATAAAAACAAACAAAAAGAAATAAACTAAAAGAAAGACAAAGAGAAATAAAATTTATCCCGTGTCTTTTAGAGCCTCCCCAATATCTTTTAGAACCTCGGCCTTTCTTGACCGTACTCTTGCCATGTTTTTTTTTTTTTTTTCCCCGGAGAGAAAGTCATCCTCTTCGTTATAATAGTCATCAAAAGATCGACCATCTGCCATTGGAGCCCCGGGAGATATATTTACACCTCCTACTGTTCCTCCGTATTGGCTAGCTTCTGCATACGCGGACATAGATGCATCTGAATGATAGCCTTCTGGGTCAGAGGTACATTTTTCCCCGGAAGGGATAGAAACAGTCATGTTGGTTTGATAAGAATTATTAAAATATTTAGGGTTAGGACGACGAGCTTCGGGAGGACGTAAGCAAGGAGCTCATGAAGCTTGAGCTTGCCGAACTTTTTCTCGAATCAACCTAATTTTTTCTTCACGCTCTAAATCAGGAGCATGAATTGACAGCGAAGCAATAGACTCGGTTTGAGTGGCCAAAGCACCCCCATTGTTTTCCAATTGCAGCAGAAACTACCAAAGTTTCGAGTCCCGTATTTACCTCAAAAGTATCCGAGACAACTGACACAGGAGAGTTAATATTAGTGGGACAGATATCACATTGACCCATAAACCCCACTCCTATAGCATTACTACCACTAGCCATGTTAATCTCCTCAATATGTGCACCATTAGGAGTAGAGAAAATTTTGGGGGAAACTAGTTTCTCCATAAGTTATAAAAAGTCCTGTTTTTATAGGGTTTAATGCTTAGGGTTTAGGGTTTCAGCTTTAGGGTTTAGGGCTTCAGGTTTAGGGTTTAGGGGTTAAAAACAAGACTTTTTATAACTTATGGAGGAACTAGTTTCCCCCAAAACACACTCTTAGGATTAGGGATTAGGAGTATTATTATTCGTGGAGGTTTGAGAAATCTTCTCCACATTTGAATCAAGATTAGGAGTACATCCCTCTTTGTTGTTATAGTAGCCAAATCTGATACAACTACTATATTTGAAATTCCAACCCCGGTATCAATTCCCTGGCCCGCTACTTCCGCACTAGACTCCACAAATTGCGCATCCAATTTATTTTCTTTAGGGATATTTGCAACTAATTCGCCCTCTTCACTATCTGTGATATTTTCAATTAAATCTCCTCCAGATTGAGCTACGATCACATCTTCAAAATTTGAATTTTGATTATCTTCTTTCTGAGCCAAAATATCTGCCTCATCTGCTGTGACTATCGGATTGCTGGAACCGACGGCAACTTCCAACTGAGCGCCACCGAGCACCTCACTCGCAACTGTGCCACAGCAAGGGTGTTTAGATGTCGACGGTCGTTTCTTCTCACCCACTGGAATCCAAATCTCTTTGTTTTCTTTCCCCTTAGGTTCCGTATGTTGAATACCTTGACTCCTCTCCAAAAACACCTTATTCCCTAATCGTTTTCGGCAGTCAATGACTTCATGTCCTAGAAGGCTGCAACCGCTACAAAATCTGATGTTTCCTTCAAACTCAAGCACCTGATAGTAACCTTCTTCTTTGGACATGCCAATCCAAATCCTTTTTAGTAAAGGTTGAGATACATCTACCTCAAAACAGATACGAGCATAGCTTGGGTGTGTGAGCGCCAATGTTCTATCATCTGCCCGTAAAAATCTGCCAGTCCGTTACCAATTCTTTCCAGCATGGCAGGAGCAAAAAAATGTAACTGAAGCTTAGGTAAACGTACCCATACACTGCCACCAAGGGACTATCATATCTGAACGTGAAACTTGTTGACCAGCGGAACGAACGGTACATACAATTGTTAATCATATGCGATTCCTTAGACAACGCTCGAGTTAAATCTTCTCCCGATGTGAGGTAGACCATCACATGTCTTGGATCAAATAAACCAATAATAAAACTTCCTTTAAGTCTCCACTCCTTTGCAATGTGATCTTGGATCACACGAAGGTGAGGACGACCCACCCGAATTAGGATTTTTTAGTTGGGCACGGGGATTAAGGAAAAAGTGTTAGTAGATGAAGTGTTGTGATATGAAAACTAAAGTAGGAGAGAGAAAGTGAGGTAGAGAATAATGAGTGAAAAGTTGTTGTGAGTGTGAATGTGTGTCACATTAAAGAAAAACACTTCCATTTTTTGGTTGTCCTAATTCGAATGGAACACCCAAAATGAAAATTTGTCCTAATTCGAGTGGGACGGAGGGAGTATAACTAAGTCAAAAGCTTATACATAGCCCATGGTTGACCGAGAGTTGTTGGCTATGTGCTAAGCATCAAAAGTTTTCATCCATACAAAAGCCATAATCCATGTTAACCTAGTTTAACTAGGAGTATGCCTCCTAATTAGATTGTGACACTAGATGTCTAGATGGTAGTCTCATGATAGAACTATTTAAAGTATGGCATCATGAGTTTTCTACAGAGCATCAACGCATTAGAGAGAGAGGCTGATAAAAAGCTGGAGGGCGGCTTGGACGAGTATGCACGCACGTACGCGTGAAAAACACCATGCTGCTGGTGCGATTTGTTGCGTGATTGTACTCGTTTCATCTAAAATTATGAAAGACTCAGGCGAAGTGGGATAGCAACCGTAAGTGGATCTGTACCCGTGTGTGCAGTTTTGGGTACTAATCTTGAGATCGTTTTATCCTCAGAGAATATGCATGTATCTGAAATCGCACGAGTAGGAGGCAATAGTTTCTCTTAGGAAAGCCTTATTCAGGAGACTCGATCTACCCGATAAGTGTTCTCACTTTCTCTTTGATTTTCTTATTATCAAGTATGCTCAATTTTATTTGTATCGTTAGTTGTTGGTTTACTACAGTTACATCGTTAAATAACATGGTTGCCCCTTTGATTACTTGTTTAATCTACTCGCTACGTAACTTAGGTTCCAACGGTATATACATACTCAAAGTGTTGGAATAGAGGACCAACCGGTACTAGACTTCGGAGCAAAATGGGAGAAAATCGTCGGAGCAACTGACGCTCTGGGCGGCCGCCCAGGGTAATGGTGGGCGACCGCCCACTTTGTCAGTTTGAACGTCCGGAAGGAGCAGTTTATGGGCGACCGCCCAGGCCCTATATGGATGACCGCCCGCTTGTCGGGTGAGGCAAAAACTGGTTCGGATTTTAGGCCAATTTTCGGATTCCTTTGTCCATCTAGGGTTATGTTTTCATTCTAGGGTGCATATTTAAGTAAAGTTTCTCCCCTAAACTCATTGTAACTTCATACAAACATATTATAGTGCAAGATCCTGGCTTGGTAGTACCCCCAGACGTAGTCAAACATATTGACGAACTGGGTTAACAATTTATGTGTCTTTTCTTGTGCTTTATTTTCTTGTGCTTGTTTGTGGTGCTATATTGTTCTTGGGTTATTGCTTGAGTGTTGGAAGGTCAATTCCACAACAACTGGTATCTAGAGCTCTGGTTTATCGTTCCGGGTTTATAGGGCGATTAGGGTTTATTCAAGCAATCAAGAATGGGCAAGGATAAACAAGCGGTGGAGAAATTCGATGGGTCTGACTACGGGTTTTGGAGGATGCAAATAGAGGATCTCTTGTACAACAAAGATCTCTATAAGCCTCTAAAGGGAGTCAAGCCGGAAGGAGAAAAGCAGGAAGATTGGGATCTCATGGATCGGAAAGCCCTAGGGGTGGTCAGATCTACTTTGTCAAAGTGGATCGCGAAGACTACCAAGAAGGAAAAAAGCACAAAGGAGCTATTGGATTATCTTACTGAGAGATTTGAAACTCCATCTGCTGCAAACAAGGTTGATTTGATACGCAAGATGGGTAATCTCACGATGCAAGAGGGAGGATCCTTAGCTAAACACATCGATGAGTTTATGGATGTTATAGACTCATTGACTGCGTTGGATATTACATTTGATGATGAGGTTCATGCGTGTTTGTTGCTAGCGTCTTTACCAGGATGTTGGAGCGGAACGGTGACAGCGATCAATGCTTCAGCGGGTAAGAACAAATTGAAGTATAATGATGTTAAAGACTTTCTGTTGGGCGAGGAAAATCGTATGAAGATGTTGGGGACATCGTCTACTTCAGGATCGGCCTTAGCTACTACTAGCAGGGGAAGGCCGGGTACTAGCAATAAAGGGAGAACTGAATCAAGGGAAAACGTAGTGGGTGGTAAGGGCAAGGCCGTGGAGATCATAGACAAACCAAGGGTCACGAAAGGATCGGTTCAATGCTATCATTGTAAGGAGTTAGGACACTACAAGAAGCATTGTCCCATGCGAGGGGATAAATCGGTGAATGTGACAGTCGAAGGTGATGATGTACTGATTCTGAGTGTTAGTAGTGGACTAGAATCATGGGTGCTGGATTCGGGGGCATCATTCCACTCATGTGGGCATGCAAAGGAGATGGAAAATTATACTTCCGATGATTTCGGTAAGGTCTATCTGGCGGATGGGGAGCCTTTGGAAATCAAGGGGAAGGGGGATGTCAGAATAGGAGCATCGGACGGGGAGGTCTTACATCTACACGGGGTCAGACACATTCCGGGTTTGAAAAAGAACCTGCTATCAGTTGGGCAGTTGGATGAAGAAGGTTACAAGGTAACTTTTGGCTACAGGAACTGGGTTATTACCAAGGAGGATTCTGAGATCGCTCGGGGTAATAAAGAAGGGACATTGTTTTTGGCGAATAACACCAATGATCGTATCGTGGTGGCGTCAGGCAAAGGTGATACGGACTTGTGGCACTGTCGATTTGGTCACATGAGTGAGAAGGGGATGAAGGTACTTTGCTCAAAGGGAAGACTACCGGGTTTGAAGACAGTCGACGTGGGGATCTATGAAGATTGTGTGTTTGGCAAACAGGCGATGAGTAATTTCTCGAGGACAGGTAGGGCTTTGAGGGAAGCAAAATTGAATTTGGTCCACACGGATTTGTGGGGGCCGGCCCCGGTAACTTCTCTAGGTGGTGCGTCATATTACATGACCTTCATTGATGATTCGACAAGGAAGGTCTGGGTTTATTTCTTGAAACACAAAGATAAGGCATTCGAAGTGTTTAAGAAGTGGAAGGCTTTGGTGGAGAATCAGACGGGACTTAAGCTTAAATGCTTGAGATCAGATAATGGTGGGGAGTATGAGCTCGGGGAGTTCAAGGAATATTGTGCAGCGAATGTCATTCGCATGGAGAAGACTCCAAAGGGCGCACCACAACACAATGGGGTTGCAGAGAAGATAAACATGACATTGAACGAGCGGGCTAGAAGTATGAGGTTGAAGTGTGGGCTTCTGAAGACGTTCTGGGCATATGCAGTTGACACGGCAGCTTTCTTGATCAATCGGGGACCATCGGTACCATTGGGGAATGAAATTTCAGAGGAAGCATGGAGTGGCAAGCAGGTAAATCTGTCATTTCTTCGCATATTTGGCTGCGTTTCATATGTTCATACAGACTCTGTTGATAGAACTAAATTAGATGCTAAATCTGTAAAATGTACGTTCATTGGTTATGGCGGGGATGACTTCGGGTATAAGTTTTGGGATGACCAAAATCATAAGGTTATTCGTAGTCGAGATGTTTTATTCAATGAACAGGTATTGTACAACTTGTACAATACCTGTTCATTGAATAAAACATCTCGACTACGAATCACTCCAAATATCCGAACAAATTGAGACTTTATTTTCCATTTTTGAAAAATCTTTCATCAAGGCTAATTTATAGTCCCTCCAAACCGTAGCAACATCACGTGTGAGAGATTGACGTGGTACTCTTTGGGCGGAGGGATTGAGACAAAGTTTTGCAAAAAGCTCCCATAGCTTATCACTAGCAAAACTAAACGAAAGACCTTTGGCACTAACTAATTTAGCTAAACCTTTTCTATATTTAGTAGCATTATACTTGAATAAAGTAAAAGAAGACGTGCCTTGTGAAGATTGTGGAGTGAATTGTAGTTGAGTTTGTGACCTTTGCAACGCCGCCTCCGCTTTATCTTTATGATTCCTATTCAAGTGGCCTCTTGCATTTCCATATCCATCACCGGTTTTGAAGTTGAGTGAATGCGAACAATAGTTGCATTCAAGAGTAAATCTATCTTCGGTGCCTTCCACGGGCTTTTTGGTAAAATGAACCGTCATTATATCAGATTTAGGCTCCCTTGCTCCAACTCCCCGTCCCCTTCCACCTCTTCTACCTCCTCCCCGTGGACCCCGTCCCCTTCCACCTCCAATTTCAACATTTTTTTGCGTGGGTGGTGGGGTTGGTGCAACGAATGGACGTTCGATCTCCCGAATTGCATCTTCATATTCACCATCCTCTTCTATATTTTGAATGACTTCATTAGCGTTGAAATCATTCGCGAAAAGGAATGGATTATATGCTTCCCATCGTTCCTCACCTTCATTAGCAATATTTTTTCCATGGTTTGGATCCATATTAACCAAAGGATGAGAGAAAAAGGGCTTAAATGGAATAAAATGGCTGAAAAATGGAAGAAAAAGGCTTAAATATAGGCTGAAAATTAAAAAGAAAGCAATTTCCGTCAGAAATTTAACGGAAAAACTAACGAAGTTCTCAAGACTGATTTTAGAGAGTGATTAATAGTGTGAGAGAGAGTTTTTGAGTTGCTGTGAAAAAATAGTGAGGAGTGGGGGGTATTTATACTTAAATCGGTCTGAAAGTTTTTTTTTTTTTTTTTTTTTTTTTGTAAAATGGTCCCTAGCCGTTAGGCTGGTTAAGTTTCAAACGGTCACTGACTGCGCAGAAGAATTAAAGGCGGGGGCGGGGCGGCTGGTTTGAATTAATTGTGAAATTTCAAATGGCAACGGTCATATACGAATAAACCGCCGGTTCATGAACCGCCGGTTCATGACCCGCCGGTTTATTCGTCGGTTCATCAGCTCCAACCCGCTATTAACCGTGAACCGCCGGTTCACGGTTCACCTTTTTTTGGCCTGTTCCGGTTCGCCGGTTTTCCCGGGTTTCCCGCCGGTTTACACCCGCCGATTTGCCGGGTTATATTAACCGCCTGGGCATGTCTATGTACAAGGACAGAAAGGGGGCATCTGAAGGGGTTAGTTCGGAACCATAATTTGTTGAGGTGGATATTCTAAACTCGGGTGGGAGCAGGACAGTTCATGATGACCAAGGTCAGGGGGTCACTGAAGATGAACCACATACTCCAGAACCGAATATTCCGCTGCGTAGATCCAGCAGATTGCGTGGATCACCTGACAGGTATACTCCTTCAAATTACTATTTGTTGTTGACAGATAGTGGTGAGCCGGAATGTTATACGGAGGCTGTTCGTAGTGCACTTTGTGAAAAGTGGAAAGCTGCGATGGATGATGAGATGGACTCATTGAAGACCAACAAAACTTGGGAGTTGATTAAACTACCAAAGGGGAAGAAGACATTGCATAACAAGTGGGTTTACAGAATCAAGGAGGAAGCAAACGGCAGTAAACGTTACAAGGCAAGGTTGGTTGTAAAAGGGTTTCAGCAGAAATACGGTATTGACTACACCGAGGTATTCACTCCTGTTGTGAAGATGACCACTATCAGAATGGTTCTGGGCATAGTAGTGGCAGATAATTTGCTGCTGGAACAGATGGATGTAAAGACGGTCTTTCTTCATGGGGATTTGGAGGAAGAAATTTACATGGTACAACCAGAGGGTTACTTGTCTAAGGGTAGCGAGGAACTTGTTTGCAGATTGACTAAGAGCTTGTATGGCCTTAAACAAGCTCCTAGGTAGTGGTACAGAAAGTTCGATGGATTCATGCACAAAGGCGGATCATTGTTGCTACTTCAAGAACACGGACAACGGGTACATAATATTGCTGTTATATGTGGATGACATGCTAATAGCGGGCTCTAGTAGTAGAGAGGTAAACAGATTGAAGGCTCAGTTGTCAGAACGGTTCGAGATGAAGGATTTGGGGGAGGCCGAAAAATCTTGGGCACGCGGATTGACCGGGATAGGGAGTCGGGTAAGTTGGTTATTTCACAAGCAGAATACGTTGAGAAAGTCTTGGCAAGGTTTTGCATGGAAGAGGCGAAGCCAACAGGGACACCATTGGGTATGCACTTCAAGCTATCCGAGAAGGACTCACCTAAGGGCAAGGAGGAGCGTGACAAGATGGAGAGGACTCCATATGCTTCGGCAGTGGGGAGTCTAATGTATGCAATGGTGTGTACAAGGCCGGACATTGCACATGCGGTAGAAGTAGTCAGCCGGTTCATGGGCAATCCAGGGAAGCAACATTGGGAAGCGGTCAAATGGATCCTGCGTTACTTAAAGGGTACTGCTGGTAAGGCTCTATGTTTCTCAAGCAAGGAGGTCGTGTTAGCGGGTTATGTTGATGCGGATTTGGCATCAAGCGATCTAGACAAGAGGAGAAGTACTACGGGTTATGTTTTCACATTGGGTGGTACGGCAATCTCCTGGGCTTCTAAATTGCAGAAGATCGTGGCCCAGTCGACTGCGGAAGCAGAATATGTGACAGTGACAGAGGCAAGCAAAGAGATGGTATGGTTGCAGAACTTCTTGGGTGAACTTGGGAAGACGCGAAGTGGTAATGCTCTCTACAGTGACAGTCAGAGTGCAATTCATTTGGCTAGGAATCCGGCGTTTCATTCTAGGACGAAGCACATTGAGCTGAGGTTTCACTACATCAGGCATCTCTTGGAAAGGAAGATCTTAAGGCTGGAGAAGATATTGGGATCGGAGAACCCGGCTGACATGTTAACCAAGGTGGTAAACCTTGATAAATTGAAGCTATGTATAGCTTCAATGGGGCTTGGAGAATAGGAGAGGATGATGGCACTACCATGATCGAGGAGAGCACTAGGACGACACCAAGGATGAGTTGAAGAAAGGATATGGGGCTTATATATGCGGTTGATCTCTAGGTGGGAGATTGTTGGAATAGATGACCAACCGGTACTAGACTTCGGAGCAAAAGGGGGGAAATCGTCGGAGCAACTGACGCTCTGGGCGGCCGCCCAGGGTAATGGTGGGCGACCGCCCACTTTGTCAGTTTGAACGTCCGGAGCAGTTTTTGGGCGACAGCCCAGGCCCTATATGGGCGACCGCCCACTTGTCGGGTGAGGCAAAAACTGGTTCGGATTTTAGGCCAATTTTTGGATTCCTTTGTCCATCTAGGGTTATGTTTTCATTCTAGGGTGCATATTTAAGTAAAGTTCCGCCCCTAAACTCATTGTAACTTCATACAAACATATTATAGTGCAAGATCTTGGCTTGGTAGTGCCCCCAGACATAGTCAAACAAATTGACGAACTGGGTTAACAATTTCTGTGTCTTTTCTTGTGCTTGTTTGTGATGCTATATTGTTCTTGGGTTATTGCTTGAGTGTTGGAGGGTCAATTCCACAACACAAAGATGCTACTATTGACTTCATAAAATTCTTGCTCAAAGTCATTATTAAAAATAGCAACTTTATGACGATTTATGGGATCTTAATTAATGGTTACATAACCTGCTGTGAAACTTCATGTTTATGCGAAAAAATTGTCTCCTCCCCAGGCCGTTGCATACCAAAAAACTAGCAACTTCAAAGAATAAAGTTTAGCTCCTTTTGTGGATTAAAAACATGCCCGTACGTATGCAGTTAAACTGATACATACCTGAAGGAACGCGCTTTCTTTTCCCTCGCCTTGCCATTTGAACAAAACTGAATTCGTCATTTCTCTACTTTGGTTTCCGCTTCTCTATAGTTCTTTTTCTTTTTCCTCGAATAAAAATCAAAACACATAAAAACTGCATAGAAAACTCATAGTAAAGACTAGCTGAATAACTAAGCCGAGAATTGAACGAGTTTGCTAGTAGTGATCTTAAAAAGTAACAAGTATAACTCGCAAAATAGCACAGATATTCAATATATGTCATCTGAAAAGATTCATTCATAAATAGAACATAGAGACTTGTGTTGCAGTGGTAGACCATGGGTTTCTTAAATAGTCGCGTCCCGATTTTTGCTTCCATCTTACATCAATTGAAGCTTTGGAAAGGGGATTCAAATGAAACATTGCCTTTTCAGATATCTATCAAGGAACTACCATTTAAATCCCTCCACTTGCAATTCGGGTTTTCTATGATTAATAGTACCATTGGAAACTAGTCGAGGACCATATTCTTCTTCATTTACTTTGCAAAGTTTTGCAGGAAAATAGTAAATTTAAATAGGAGATGCGACACAACCAAAATACAATGACAAGTTCTTCTTCATGGAAATTACCAATTCTAACGCAGCGTCCTCTTCATAAACAGTATCGTATGCTCCCCCATCCAAAAGTGGGAAGAACTTTTTAGGACAATGAAAAATGGCAATGAGAAGATCATTTCGGGACAGAGGGAGTACATTGACTAAAACAAATTCCCTTTTACCTCTAGACAGACGAGTACTGTGAATTTTCTTCTGCCTTGAGGCCCATTTCCTTCTCTTGAATGCAAAATAACCTGATGATTGCCAGTCTAAGCAACCTTGACTTGCAATGTAGATAGGTTTAATTTGTTTGGATCTCACTTTTATGACAAAGAAAAAGGGTTAATGATAATAAGGACAAGGAAAAGAGGTTGTAAGTAGCTATAATGTTGTACTGATATTATACTCTCTCCGTCCTAAAATGATAGTCCCATTTTTCTTTGTTGTTTGTCTCAGAAAGTTAGTCCCATTTCCAAAATGAATGCTTCAAAATCACTGAAGTTCCAAAACATAATGTAACATTAAAATGTTTAATAAGTCAAACAGGACAATCATTTTGGCACGGAGGGAGTATATATACTGTGGCAAGTCGGCAACCAATATAAAATGAAACTCCTTGCTATTAGTGTAATCAATTCTAAGAACTTCGTTCAAGCTTCAAATGATTCCAAATGAGTTATAAGGTTCGGGTTCTCACCAGGAGCAGAAAAATAGCAGCTAGAGTCGTAAAACGCCAGGAATCAAGAACCTGTGATTTGAGCACATTTAAAAAGCGCAAAAATAATCACCCTAATTACCATATTGATTTTTTATTGAACATGCAAGCCAACTTGCAGTTACAACAAGTAGTAAAATTACAGCAGAAGGTCAAATGGCTCACCATAAATTGCTGAATCAGTCAGAGTCTGAAGAACTCAGGTTTCTCCACCAGAACCGCTTCAATCTTCAGGGGTTCCAATGTTCTCTGCTAACTTCATTCAGCGCCAGATGGATTGATACAATATAGAAGTCCTTCTCATGCTCTAGTAGTTATCCCATCGACTGGTTAAATAGGTTATCAACTTGATCATGTTTCTCTTGCACTAAACTCGCACTGATCAGAAATAATCAGACTCCAGATAGAGTTTTCGTATGCTCGCCAATCTTTTTATTTTGATCAACAAAATTCAAGTTTCATTCATAATATTACAGACTAGATTCATAGTCCACACTCTACCAGGAATAGCTCCCACACTAACTCTCATGTGACTATTGAAACAGAAATCAAGCAACAACGACCAATAGAGCAAAGAACCGGTTGTTGGTCCATTAAGCTGAAAATGGTTTATAAATTTCATCAGACTATGAACATCATAGACATCACAAAGCAGCAGCAAGTTGGCATATACATCCTCTGTCCCGGAAAGTTTGTCCCATTTGATTTTTTACGGTCAACACAAGTGATATTTGACCAAACATAGATGTCGATCTAATCATCCTAGTGAAATTCTAAAAATATAATTGATAACTCATTATATGATTTATCAATAATAGTTTTTAGTATTTCGTTGTGATCATTAGAGCTACATCTATGTTTGGTCAAAGTTAACGTGTGTTGATCGTAAAAAGTCAGATGGGACAAACTTTTCGGGACAGAGGGAGTATCATCACTCTGATTACAATATTGAAACAATGGAGCATACTGTTTGTACCATAGTGAGCACAAGCAGTATGACAGCAGCAATGACGGAGAGTGTAGACCATGGGGTGCTGAAATAATCGCGCCTCAAGACTTTCTTAGACCTGAACCATTTTGCCTTCCACTGATGCCAGTAATCTTTGCTGTACTCATTCAGCTCTACACAAAGTTTCTCAAAATAGAACTCGTTCTCACGCCTCACTGTCTCCTTGTGGAGATTGTTGAAGAGGGTTGCCACACGTTCATGATCACCAAGAAAGTTCCGTATTACACCGCAATCAACAAGTAAATCCACATCTTTGGTTGTGTTTATAAGGCTATCCATAAATATGACGTAACTGGTTAGGTCTTTTCTTTCATCATATTGACATTGTTCAAAAGCTATCAGATTCCGTAGTAGAGTTTTCCGTGTGCTCATCGATCCTTAATCTTGGGATTCTCAACTTACCTCTTTGAAATTGTATGTCAAAAATGTCATATCGTGGCACCCCTTGGATTTTAACTCCCGCCTCCTGTAACTCGGTTGCACTACGATTATAAACAATATTCTTTCCTCTAGTATGACGATCACGAACAGGCTGGTAATAACTTCTTAAGAAATCAACCAAATGCCTCCTACCCTTCCTAGATTTTTCGCTTTCCAAAAGTGTCTCGACATTTCCAATTTCCGAAAGGAATTCACGTTCCTCAAGTGTCACTACATTTCCAACCTCTGAGAAGAATGTACCAATACTCTGTTCTAAATCAGATCCCCATGTCCACTTGTAAAAGTTTTCGAGGACAAAAAGGGGAAGTTGATTCTCAAGTAGCATCAAGTCGTGCATTATATCGCTTGTCACAAACTTATTTTCAGATACATATCTGCTTGAGCTGGCCGCAATATTCACAGGTGTTTCTTCGGTTTTTGGTCTATCATCTCCCGATTTTCTTCTATTGTTCTCATCCAATAGCACAACTAAAAATACTCCATCCAACATTATCATTTCCGAGAAATCTTTGCCACTAATGTTATCAAAAGATTCCTGGTAACATTGTCGTACCCGGTTTTCCATATCCCGCGCAATTGTGGCAAGTTCTTCCATGGAAATTGAACTCGTTTGAAGATATCTGTCGAGGAATCTCCATTTGTACCTTTCCATTCCTTGCAATTCTGGCATTCCATGATGAATAGGACCAACTGAGATTAATCGAGGATTATATGCTTCTTCATTCACTCTCCTAAGTTTTGCAGGAACTTTGTATATGGAAACAGGTGTGGACTCACGGCTTGTGTACGCGGACAGGCTTTTCTTGACGGAATCAACCAATTCTACAATAGTAATTCTACTGTGATCTACGCTTTCTGCAACACTGTTTTCTTCAGGAGCATCTTTTTCTTCTTTTACATCAACGGCAATATATTCTCGATTATCGCCCTTGTGACCTCGTGCCAACTCTAAAATTCCTTCCATCTGAAAGTTCCAAGATAGTATATGATTACTCACTTCAACAGCACTACAAATAATAGCAGGAAACTCATATACATGTCATTTTTATCCAACTAATCATGCATTAATGTTTAGAAAAAGGTCTCGAATTGAATAACCACATATGCTAACAATGAAATCAGTTAAATTTTGGATGAATATCTAACGGAGAAGGGTATTTTGAATGTAGTAGGACAAAAATGACAGATGGTTTTTTGATAGCTTCATTAAGTTCAATGGTTAAAAATGCATTTAGGCCATAGAATAATAAACAACAATGATTATTCAATACTCCCTCCGTCCCACTCGAATTAGGATAAATTTCCATTTTGAGTGTTCCATTCGAATTAAGACAACCCAAAAATGGAAGTGTTTTATTTAATGGGACCTACATTCACGCTCACAACAACTTTCCACTAACACTTTTTCTATAATCCCCGTGCCCAACCTAAAAATCCTAATTCGGGTGGGACGGAGGGAGTATTTGCTAAAAACACACAAAATCTGTATATACTGTAAGGAATTAAGCGATAGCAAGGGTGAATTCGGAATATGTGAATCTATGATCCTTTTAGTTTCTGATTACATGCTTTAGACCACAAATAGTAGAGAGGCCGAATTGCGTGCATCGGTACATGTATCGAGTAATAATTGGGATAAGGATTCCAGTAATGTTAAGGGGAATAATGGAAGAACATTCTACAACGATTATAAAAGTAAAAGAGGAGTTCCCAAGCTTAAATGGTGAACATCAAAGTCATGGATCAAACCACAAGAATCCATTAAAGAGTTAATGAATGAAAGAGAGAGAGAGAGAGAGATTTTAAAGAATAAGAACCTGATTCTTACTTGTTTCTGAACAATGAGAGACTTAAATTTTAATTAAAATATAAGTAGTACTACCTCCGTCCTCAAATTAATGTCTCTTGTTCTTTTTGTTCTTGATCAAGAACAGAATGAGTATTCATTTTGGGACTGAAGGAAATATCAGAAAGAGAAATTATGTTTATCAACCTCAAAGAAAGAGAGAATGATATCCTAATAGAATGGCCAGACGAATAAGGTTCCAAGCTCTACTCAACCAATAAAACTAAAATTGAGTAATTAAACTAAGCAAATCCACAAAGGGGGTTAGGGAATTTACTTGCCTGGTCGTCTAGATTTGTGCTGGCTGAAGCTGTTTCTTTTTGGTGTTCAGTCAGCAATGCACTTCTTGCACCTTTACAAGAAAAATGATACTCCCTCCGTCCCACTATAAGGTTCCTACTTTGACTTTGCACGGAGATTAAGAAAAAGTAAATGTTGTGAGTGTGAAAAGTAAAGAGAGAGAAAGTGGGTAGGGAGTTTTTGTTGTGAGAATAATAAGTGGGTCACATTTTCCATTTTAGGTAATAAAGTAAAGTAAGAACCTTAAATTGGGAGAGGAAAGTAAGAACCTTAAATCTTAAATCGGGACAAAGGGAGTAATATGAAAACTATAAACAATGTAGTTCACTAGGACCACTGTTTCAGATAAGGTTATTTGACTAAAAACATAAAGCAGCAAAATAATGGAGTTCACTTGGGCCACTTGAAATAAGACTGTTGTTTTCTTATTCATCTTAATGAATATGGTATACCATGAATCTGTGTGTCTCAACACTGGTTTCTCCACCTAAACCACTTCTTCACTGACTCCAATGGTCTTTGCTGTAATTACCCCAACGCCAGCGGCGGATCTAGAATCTTTTAAATTTGAGTGCACAAATTACGCAATAATGCTTCAAAAATGTGAGTTGTGGGGAAAATTTTTAATGGGTAGACAAATTACGCAATAATGCTTCAAGATGTAAATTGTGGGGGGGGGGGGGGGGGGGGTTGTCTGGGTCTACTCGTTACCCACTAACACTATACGTACTATTTGATTAAATGGGTGCTCTTGCACCCATATAACAAGCTTTAGGTCCGCCAATGCTTAACTCACACTGATGACAAGCTTCATTCTTAATATAATAGATACTATTATGAATGGACATTAAATAACAGCAACAGCAACCATTTGCATCACAATAAAGAGTACTGTTGTAGGTCCGTAACTTTAAAAATAGTTTTTTTTTTTTGTACCAAAAATTGTTTCATTTTCACCATGCCTTGAACATCAATGACCTCAAAAAGCACCAGTGAATTGGCATATACCATTACATTGATTGCAGTATTGAAACAATGGAGCACGTTGTTTGTACAATGTGAGCTTAGATATCTATCCAGAAATCTCCATTTATGCTTTCGCATTAGCTGCAATTCTGGTCTTCCATGATGATTAGGACCGATAAAGATTAATCGAGGAGTAAATGCTTCTTCGTTTACTTTCCAAATTTTTGCAGGAAATTTGTATACGGAAACCAGGGAAGAGCCACGGCTTATGTACAATGACAGGTTTTTCTTGATGGAGTTAACCAACTCTGTGCTTAAACTGTCTGCTTGTGTAGCACATCTTTTTTAGTGCCATCATTTTCTGCAGAAATGTTATCTTCTTCATCATTGTCTTCTACGAATTCTCCCCTGCATTCCTTGTGCACTAGGGGTAACTCCAAAAGTTTTTCAAGTTTAGTTTACATCTGAAATTTCATTAACTGAACTTCAGTTTTATAACAGCACCATGTCCAGTTTTGTCGGTATGCATGAATAATATGAAAGGAAAATATGATTTTATATTATTTAAATGAATATAACAAATTAATAGAATCTACTCGGGCACAAGAGAAGCCTCCTTTCAAAATCCTTCTAATCATAGCATTGAAATACACACACTAACACATACTCCCTCCGTCCCACCTCACTTGAGACTTATTTCCATTTTGGTCCGTCCCACTTCACTTGAGACTCCTCAAAATGGTAATCATTTTATAATTTTATTTTCAATCCACCCCACCCACTCATTCTCTCTCTTCATTTCCACCACACAATTCATTCAACCAACCTACTATTAACCCCACTCATTCTCTCTCTTCATTTTCTACCTCACATTTTCCTTTTTTTATTCTTTCTCCTTAGTTATTGTGCCCACCTCTTAGGTCTCAAGTGAGGTGGGACGGAGGGAGTATACTATATAAATGAAGGCCGCTTAGATTTCTAACTCTACATAACGATAGTAGAAGATGAGAAACCAATGACAACTAAAATTGGGGGGAAACCAAAAGATATACTCCCTCCGTACCAGAAAGATAGTCCCTCTTTTTTGTTGTTACTACGAGGGAACTTTGAGCAATTATAAAGGATACTTATAATTATGTTAATGTGAATCAAAAAATTGGTATTAATAGTATTTATAATGGTGTATCAAGAACAATTTCAAAAATTTCATTATAATAATTAAAAGTAGCCTTAATTATTGCTCAAAGTGCCTTCGTAATAACCACTAAAAATTGGGGGACTATCATTCTGGGACAGAGGGAATATGCATATAATTCATACATTCAGAAAATGCAGAAAACAGAAGAATCCATTAAAGAGTTTATGAATGAAAAAGACAGAGTTCACAGAAAAAGCACCTGATTGTGTTAACAGTTGAGAGATGATCGAAAAAATGTTTTGCTCTTACTATTCAAAGTATAGAGATGTGATCGAAAAAGATAGCCACTTTTGCGCAGATTGACAATGTTGCATCATGTCATGATATTGTTTCGCATTGACAAACACATGCTCCTCACTCAATAGTATCTGTTGACAGAGGAATACCAGCTTGCTGACAGAGGAACACTAGCTTGCTGAATTCCTATCAACTGAAGGTGATGAACTTCGAGAGGAAAGTCTATTAGGCATTCACATAGGAGGGAGTAGGTCGCAAGCACACCCTCCTTGCACATAGCCCGTAATCGTAATATTCCAAGACCTCCATCTCTGTTAGGCATTTCATCGAACAGTTCTTGTGCATCATCCAAATTCTCATTAGTTTCAGTTTCCAAGTTGTTGAGGAAAAACGACGGAGGGTTGGTGTGAAGATGATGAGATGAGATCGAGTTTCCGGATTCAACAATGGCGCGCCTGGAAGCACAGAGATGAGAGAGGATGGTGCAGATTATGAATCGGATATTTGAAGGAAATGGGAAGAAACTCAAGTGAGAGAGAGAAAAGTTGAGTTGGCAAGAGACAGAGAGACTGGTGATTAGAAAATGATTTACCGAGGCTTGTTTTTCTGGAAATTAAATTACTACTAGATAATTGTAAATTAAACTTTCAACATAAATAAATTGTAAGAAGAACCTTCTACCAAGATTTTTGTAAACTTGTTTTTAACGATTAATTAGAAGAAGGTTTAAATTGCATCATAAATCTATGTAGAAGGTTTTTTTATACAATTTAATTATGTTGAAGATTTAAATCGCAATAGAAAAAATTGTACAAAGTTTTTTTTTTTGAAATTATCTCTTAAATTACATTAACTGTATTTTCTTAATGTTATAGAACATTGAAAAATGAAGGACCCATTTTCCGTAACCCATTTTCCGTGTCAGGAACTACTACTAAATGCGTTGAAAAATCAAGGGGAAGTGTGTGACTAACAATATTGACAAATTTACTGTATAGTGGATCAAATCCATCAATAAAAAATTAGTAATCTCTATATTTCAGACATTTATTTTTAAGAATACTAGCAGTTCCACCCGTGCGATGCACGGGCCAATATTTTGTTGAGTTACTGAAGAAGTAAATGATAGTTATTTTGTACTATGACATGTTTGTGTTGAATGACAGTGTATTAGAAGGAGGAGATAATGGAATAAGATATAAAAACTAAAAATCTGTGAATCAAAATATAGATCACACTTACAATGTTGATTTGTAAAGCACGGTGCGTTAAACATCATCTTGTATTTAATAAAATTTAAATATATACTTGGTTGTCTCAAAATGATAGTTTTATTTTACTTTAAATATTTGGATATGTACTATACATAAATTGTTCTTTTTGACTACCAAATTATCACTTAATTTCGTATTAATTTTTATCAATATAAAACTTTACTAATTTAATGAAAAGATAAATGCAATCACATTACTATTTATTTCAATTTTTGATGTAGTAGTTATGTAATTTATTTATTTTCGGAATTCCTACTGTAATAAGTTGATTGATGTTGTGAGTATATAAATAAAATATGAGAGGGAATGAGTGGAATGAATAGTTGTTGGTTATTTCCCCAAAAAAAACACCAAAGTTTGCTAAAAATGTGTAACATAATAAGCTTAAGAATTCTGTGAGTTGTCAATGTAGCTGTAGTAGTTATTTAATTATAATTTTACTGGTTTACTGTTGGAATATACATGCTGGAATAATTTTTTGTGGGGCCGCTAAAATGGTCTTCGAGCTTGATTTCAACCCAGTTACATTAGGCCTACTTATAACGTCTTGAGTTTTTTTTGTTTTTGTTTTTTTTTTTTTTAATATTTTTTAACAGATCCCTAGCAATGATTTAATTAGGATATAAGAAGTACAGATCGTCGAATAGTTTGGTTATCAGAAACTGAGGGAGGAAAACACACAACAATATTAAATGTACTCCCAATACCATAAGTAAGTAGACATAATAACATTATAGAGATGACTTCACATAGAAACACGGACAATAGATCATTAATCGTCCAATACTACAAAAGAAATTACACCACCCTAAATGATAAAGTCTAACATACTTAAACAGAAATTAGGATTCCATTACCAAAACACCAAGCAGGTTAACGATAAGCACCGCTTCGAAATGAACCAAAATGCATACATGTACTAAGCAAACTACAGATACAAAAGTCAGGATAATTATTTTGACTATACAGGGAAGAACTTACAAATGAACCGCAGAGGATGTCAAGCAATAACCAAAATCCAAAGAATGCATCTTCCGGACCAGCCACCTCCATCTTTTCAATCATCCACACTTGCCTCAATATGTTCACCAAGTCCCCAAAATAAAAAGCTACTGCTTACAGTAATAAATCTAGCTTCTCAATACAGACGATTATATAAAGTCGAATAAAAAAGTAGCAGATTACATACTTAAATAATACAGTCTCTAAGGTAAATAATAAACAAAAATGACACATTAATCATACACTTATTTCACACATATCACGTAGCTGGCCCAACGTCCTAAAGCGACCTTTTGGTAACTCCAGATCCTCTTCAATATTCAATGCCGATGGCAAAGATAGAGTGGTAATTGGTGTAACATGTTTCCCTTCTAGCCTGAGACTAAAAAAAAAAAAAGAAGAAGAGCACTATTCACATAATCACACTTCAAAACAGCTCGCATAGGTATTCATAAATAGTACTCCCTTCGTCCCACTCGACTAAGGACAAATTTTCATTTTGGGGGTTCCATTCGAATTAAGACAACCCAAAATGGAAGAGTGTTAAGTAATGGGACCCACATTCACACTCTCAACAACTTTCCACTCATTTTTCTCTATACTACTTTCTCTCTCCTACTTTACTTTTCTTACTCACAACACCTACTCCATTAATACTTTTTCCTTGATCCCCGTGCCCAACACAGAAATCCTAATTCGGGTGGGACGAAGGGAGTTTACTACTAACCCATCAAATTTACATAAGTGAACCATCAGTACCAATCTTTCTGAAAATTGATGAGAGGCTAAAACCAAGACACTAATAAAATATTATTAATTTTGCATTTTATTTTTTGTTAAATAACACGACAACTAACCTTTGTTTGACAAAATGAAATACATGGATCATGTGGTTCGGCAGTCCTTGATTCCAAAGCATCACATCAGGTCACCATAACCACTGGATCTCTGCATTGAAGCTATAGAGCTGACAATTTGCAGGCAAAAGTTACTGTAAATGGGTGCTCAAAATGTGCTGTAAAGATGCAAATTAGTCAAACCCTTTACTCCTTTAGTGAGTTTTCAATCATCATTCTAATTATGAAAATTAGAAAAAACAAATCACCAGGTCAGATCTCAATATGCATCACTTGTCTGAATTCTAAGATTCTTCGACCTACCCAATTACAATATAAACAGATAAAAAGATTAAGAATTATAATAACCTACCTATCCGCAATGACGC
The DNA here is from genome assembly GCA_026119855.1 of Campanula takesimana. Taxonomy (NCBI): domain Eukaryota; kingdom Viridiplantae; phylum Streptophyta; class Magnoliopsida; order Asterales; family Campanulaceae; genus Campanula; species Campanula takesimana. The sequence goes on from JAOWBW010000225.1 coordinate 26,852, forward strand.
CATGTTTTGACGCGACGGAGAAATTGCCGGCGAGAGTAAAATTGGAATCACCACAGGCATGAGCACGAGAAAACTGGATCTTGGAATCAAAATCTTGATAGCAAACTGAGCAATCTCTGGCTCTCCTTATAGTCACATGCACTCTATTACCTACAGTTTAAAAGACGCAAGGAAACCATCAACAATGATAATAAATGGATGTAACAAACAAATATGTGTGAGATATAAGAACTTACATTTATAGCTTTTATCACAGTAACAGTGATGTCCAAACGTCCAGCCTTCAAAACAACCTATGTGTGAGTAACACCGATTCGGATGTAAGTATACGTCATCTTCATGTAAGTTGTTATCAATCTACCTATAGCTAAATAAATGAATAATGTAACTTTTTAATTTTAAATAAAACTGAGCCCCCACACAACCCATATGCTAATTAGTTATCATCTTACCAGTAATTTGAACATAATACCAAGTGTTCATAATTTAAAAAATTTCTGCAACTCATCTCCAATTAAGGAAGCAGATGCACTTCAAGTAAACTCATTGGTCAACACAAGTGAAAATATGTCCATTTGTATTTTATGGTCAACACAAGTGAAAATTGACCAAATATTAATATCAATCGACTTTTATCCTAGTGCAATTCTAAAATTGGTTAATGATAAATCATTAAGTGAGTCATCAATAATAATTTTCACAAATTCACAGGGATGATTAGGTTGACATTAATCTTTGGTCAAAGTTTATCGTGTTTACAATAAAAAACTAAATGTGATTATCTTTCTGGGACGGAGGTAGTCATTAGGTGAAGAAATACATGCCCAGTACTCTGGTGGGCGCATCTTGAAAACACGATTAACATTTGTTGAAAGACATACGGTTTTCACATTAAAGTGAATTGTATCCTTTCAAATCGCAAAAGAATAATTGTATCATGTATGTAAAGTTAAAATGTGAAAATATAAATATAATTAATTTATATTTTCTTAAGCTTTCACCACAGGTTGATTTGGAAGTAAAATAAAGTGTGAGTTCTAGATGAATGAAAATACAATCAGCATGTATATTATTGGCTGCGGAGAGGAAACATAAGATAAAGCTATTTTTAATTTTTACAGTGCAGTCTTGAGAAGTAACGGAGGTTACCTCATAGGCAGCACTTATCTCTTTGAACTTTTCTTCTGTCCCTGGGGCTTTATCTGGGTGACACTGTTCAAAAACAGGTGAGCGTGGTAGTAACTCAAAAAAAAAAAAAAAAAAAAAAGGTGAACAAACAGCAAGACTGGATTCTTTCTGAACTTCATCCCCAGTTTTAACACTCCCAACCCAATGTATAAATGCTCCTTCAATCTGCACAAATCAACAATTATATGAGTTTGAAATTCAAACTGAAATTCAGCTTTCAGACACAAACAAAGCAGCTTTAACAGCCTGAAAAGCTTCCAGTTTGAAATTTTCTTTGCGTAAAGGACAATAGAGTTTCTAGAGGTTACTGTCACATACAATCAAATACCCAAACTTAGATAAATTTCAAGAACTAAATAAAAATAGTTACAATTTAAATAATTTATCTAAAAAAATGACATAAATAACTATATTTATTAAGCTGTGCAAACCAAGTGGGAGCTATAGTGCACAACTGCACATGGCTTACCACCAAAAGAATTGGAAAAAAGCTAATGAGAGAAGTTACCCATAATTTCTGAGACTATCTCAATCTCACCCATCTGCTAAGCAAAAAAAAATAAATAAATGAAAACTAAACAATCTTATACACTAATTAATTGAAAAAAATATAAAGTAGACGAAGATTAGTTTTTGTGTTCTAATTCTTTTAGTTCTTTAACCACTGCCATTCAACAAAATGGTTCAAGGACGGGGTCTAATTGTCCCCAAATTCGACTTTTCCCTAAATCCAGAATGAGACATCACAGGTTCAGATAAAAATTTCTAATCAGAAATCAAAGCCCTATCTTTCATGCCCTAATTCTGAATTCGGAAGAAGATTGAATTTGGGGAAAATTATTGAAATTCAAATCAAAGCTGAAGGCTTTACCTTCAAGACCTTGGCAAGAAAGAAGCCCGCGTGTGTCTGATGGCGTTGGTCGGGGTTGCTACTGCTGCATATGGTGATGGACCTGATGATGATGGCGATGGCGAGAACAAAGGCGACGACGTTGACTTGTTGCCGTTGTTTCGCGGAGGGAGTGAATAGAGAGGAAAAGGCAATGATGTATAAGAGAGAGACAGAGTGAGAATAGGAGTGATTATGGAGATTGAGGGACATCTCAGTCGTTGCCGAAAAATATGGCTAGGAACGATAGGAGGAATCGATGAAAGGCGAAGGTGAAGGTGAAGGTGGGTGCCGGTGGAAGTCGACCATCGTGTTGCGGCCCTTCCACCATTTGTCGCCTCCTCTGCTGCCATTCCTGTTGCCGCTTTTCTCCTCTCCACTCTTCTTCCCCTCCTGCAAGCTTGACATGATAAATTCATCAAAGTCCATAATATGGAATTTATTCAAATATGCATAAAGAATATTTGCCTGGAAAACACCACAACACTAAACTTGGATCCGTAACAATCAAACATTGATCAGAGCCAGCCACTTGATTAAAATCTGTAATAACCAATGACTTAATCTTTGTGATGGCATTGATGACTCTCCTCCCCTCACTCTGATGCATTTACGCCAAAACACAACTACAAAAAAATTGTTGCAATTGGCCGGGTACAAACCCCTGTTATCATAAACTGAGTGCCTGTCATGCATTTTCAAATTTTAAGATCAATTTGAGCCATTATCAAGATATATCTACAGAAACTTGGAAATTTAGTACTCCCTCTGTCCCATACCAATGGCATTTTGGCAAACCACTTGAACTTTGACTAACATTTTATGTTAAATTATTAATCTCCGTAAAGATTAAAAAAAAATATAATAGAAACATTATCAATACTATTTTTAAATTTTTATGGAGATAAATTATATAGCATAAAATGTTAGTCAAAGTTAAAGTAGGCTTGACCAAAGTGCCCATTGGTGTGGGACGGAGGGAGTATGCATTTTCTCTCTACTAAATACACAAATATCAATCAGAATCATGCCTGATTCCCAACATAGTGGAACTATGAACCTGAATTCTACGCCTAGCATCAAATTAAATGAAAACCAAACATTAAAAAAAATGGAAACAGAGGCAGTGGAAGGAAAAAAGCAAATCCTTCTTTTTTCTGGAACCCGAAAATCAAAACTGTTCAAAAAAAAAAAATTGCTCCCCATAATCTCCAAATTCATCAAAATAGAGTAGTAATACTACACATACCCAATGCATAAACCGAAGGTTAATTATAAAAAATGTTTGGTTTAAACAAATGAATATTACCTAATTTTGTGTCCTTGACACTTGATAGACGATGGATGTCTTATTGGTGAAGCCATTAAAGCGGTGGTAGTGGCAGTGGCGGTGACGGTGTGGAGACGGTGACGAAGGCGGTGGTGGTGTTGGCAGTAACGGCGACGATGAGAAAGAATTTGAGAAAGTGTGCGTGCCTGCGTGTTTCTAGAGAGAGAAAGTTTGAGAGAACAAATGAGGAGGGAGGAGAAGAGAGTATGGGTTACGAAAAGAACCCCATGGTGCGAATTTCCAGTATACCCCCTTGCCCAGCTGACAAATTACGGAAATGCCCCTGAGTTTAGGCGGGCTTTTGGCACTTCTAGTTTTATATATTGATAGATGCTCCTTTAAAGACAAAATTTAACCCCTTTGATGTTACTATTAATAATCAAGACTAAGATATACTTCATTTGTTCCGGACTAAGGTTCTTAGTTTGACTTTACACGGAGATTAAGAAAAAGTAAATGTTGTGAGTATGAAAAAGTAAATAAGAGAAGTAGGAGATATAAAAGTGGGTTTGTGAGAATGACAAGTGGGACCATTATCCATTTTAGGTTATAAAGCAACTAAAAAACCTTAGCCTGAGTGGGACAAAGAGAGTAACTTTTTATTTTTTTATATCATAAACCACCTAATTCGGTTCTAACAAGCATAGCATAGAGAAACGAACCCAAGACCTCAAATAACCAAGACTAAGATATTACGTAATCTAATGAAATATACTCATTTAAAGACAAAATTTAACCCCTTTGATGTCACTATTCTAATACCATAGCTACAACATAACATGGTTATATTAATAATGGACAAACCTCATGAGAACCCGTCTCATGGATGAGACGGGTCATTTTTTTGACCCATGACCCGACCCACGAATCGGCTCCATGACCTAGGGGGCAACCCTGCCACTTGACAGCCTCTCATAGGTTTTTTTTATTATTATTATTATTATTATTTTTTGGTTTTTTTTTTTCGTTTGTCAAAAGTAATAGTTACTATAAACTAAATGTAACAAACATGTTACTTATATGTAACAGTTTGTATATCAATAAAAAAAAAAAAAAAAAAACTAATACATATATACAGAAAAAGTAACAGTGTTTTTTTCTATGTTTTCTTCGTTTGCCAAAGTAATACTTATTACAACTAAAATGTAACGAACGTGTTACTTATATGTAACAGTGTTTATACATAATTACACATATGTATAGAAAAGTAATAGTATATCAATATGTTTTCAAATAATAAGTTACAATGGGTTCAATTTATCATGATACATGTAAAAGTATTACATTATCTATAGAAATCTGTTACAATTTCATCTACTAAAGTGTTACATTTACTTGTACAAATAATTACATTCATGTATATAAGTGTTATTTTTCAAATGTTACTTTCTTTTAAAAAATAAAATCAAAATACACAATATTTTTATATTTTTGCAAAAGCACTATTACATTTCAGTATAAATGATAATTACATTTAGATATTGTTTGGGTTACATGTAATTATAGTTAGTATTACATTTGGAAAAAATTGGTAAAACGAGCTTTTGTTTTTGTAAAACAGGTGTTACGTTTACTTATGAACAATGTTACTTTATATGTATACAGTCATTACATTATGTTATGGTAACTATTACTTTTGGTAAACGACGGAAAAAAAATATAAAAACTCAAAAAAAAAAAGCAAAAAAAAATGTTTTTTTTTTTTCTTTTTTTGGTGGGGGGGGGGCAATGGTGGGCTGCCACGTGGCAGGTTATGCCCCATGGGTCATGGATCCGGGTAAAAAAACCCATCTCATAGATGAGACAGATCCCCTTGTTCTCATGGGAGACTAGCTCTTAATAATGACAATAGTCCACCTTCTATACGTCCTCGTTTAGAATATGGATTAGAACTTTAGAAATAGGAAATATTTCTCTCTTAAAAAAAAAAAAAAAAAAAAAAAAGAAGAAGAAGAAGAATATGTTCATCGTCCGTCCCAATTTAAACTTCAAAAAAATTGATTCAAGAATTAAGAAAAATGTGATGTGTTTTGAGTGTAGATGATTTGGTAGGAGAGAGAAAGTGAGGTAGAGAATAGTTGGTGGGTAATTGTTGTGAGCATGACATGTGGGGCCCACAAATAAAAAATATAAAAATCTTTCATTTATAGGTGTTGAAGTTTAAAATGAGACAAACCAAAATAGAAATTTTTAAAATTTAAAATGAGACGGAAGGTATGCAGAAGAGACATGCATGTAAAGAAATACTCCCTCCGTTCCATAACAATGGGCACAGTTTGATTTTTTTTGTCAACTTTGACCATAATTTTATGAATATCTAAATATCTCTATGAAATTCTAAAAATTGTTATTGTTTCACTATTAGAAATACTATCATTAACAATTTTTAGAATTGTCTAGAGATATCTAGATATTCATAAAATTATGGTCAAAGTTGACCAACAAAGTCAAACCGTGCCCATTGTTATGGGACGGAGGGAGTATGCGATTTTGCTTGTATATATAAATGATTGCTATTTTAATGACATGAAATGTCATTTTGCTTGTATGAACAAGATTGCCATTCCAATGATAAACATGATATGTTACACTGGCAAAAGACCTACTCAGAGATTTTGTTTATTCATCTCTTTGTTCAAACTTCTATCCAAAAAAACTCCAAATATTTTACATCAAAATCCCAAATATTGTACATCAAAATCTTACATTTTCTCACAAATAAGAATAACAGGCAAAACAATAAATTTTCGAGCAACAATTATATGAGTGTAAGGTTTCTATAAAGATTCAGATTCTGGTAATGAAAATTCGGAATGAGTTATAAGGTTCTAGTTGTTACCTATGTTAATTAGCAGTAAAATACGAGCAAAAAACAGAGTAGTAAAATACTCACTCTGTCCCATAAGTGTCATGCTTTTGTTATAGCTCGTTCCAAATTTATCATGGTACAAGTAATGTACAAACAAGTAAAACACATTCAGCGGGTAGGGATTGATATAAAAACTCCCTCTGTGTCTTGAAAAGATAGTCCAACTTTGACTTTTATGGTCAACTAAATTAAATTTTGAGATTTATTAAATGAAAATTCAATTATCCCGTAGCACTTCTAAAAATTGTTACTGATTCACCATTAGGATTACTATCAATAACAATCTTTAATCTGCATAGGGATAACTGAATTTCATTATAATGGTCAAAGTTCAGTGAGTTGATCATAAACGTGAAACTGATACTATATTTTCAGGACGGAAGGAGTATTACTCGGAAGATAGCTCACAATCATTTAGATTTGATCAATGAAAAGACAAGCTTCATTCATAATATTACAGACTCGAGTGGAGAGCACACACTCTACTGCTCATAAAGTATTTCAAACATAGAAAAACAAACAGAGACATCACAAATAGCTCCCACACTTGACTTTTAAATGTAAAGTACAGAAATTAAGTAACAACGATCTGCATCACAACAACAAAATCAAGCAACAACGACTACTAGACGAAAGAACCTGTTGGTGGTCGATAACACTGATAATGGATTAACTTACAGTATCGAAACAATGGAGCATACAGTTTGTACCATGGTGAGCAGAAGCAGTATGACAGCAGCAATAACAGAGATTGTAGACCACGGAGTGTTGAAGTAATCACGTCTCAGCACTTTCTTAGCCCTGAACCATTTTGCCTTCCACTGATGCCAATAGGTTTTGCTGTAGTCGTTGAGCCGTGTACAAAGTTCCTCAAAATAGAACTCATTTTCATGACCTACAATCTCCTTGTGGAGATTGTTAAACAGGCTAGCAACACGTTCATGATCACCGTAAGAATTCTTGATAACTCCACATTCAACTAGAAGATCCACATCTTTTGCAGTGTTGATAAGACTGTCCATAAATATGGCGTAACTTGTTATATCCTTTTCTATGTCATCTTGACACTGTTCAAAAGCTATCAAATTTCGGAAAAGAATTTCTGTGTGCTCATTTACTATTAAAAATGGGATTTCTATAAGCAACCATTGGAAAAATTCATTTGGCAAATATCGTGATGTGTCACCCCTTTAAATTTAACCCCAGCTTCATGCAACTCTGTTGCGCTGCGGTTATAAACAATCTTTCCCCTCCAATTGTATCTGTCTGGGTTGGGTTTGTAATAACTTCTTATAATATCAACCAAATGGCTCACATTTATTTCGCTCTTGTTAAGTTCGTTCACATTTCCTACGCTCGTAAAAAGGATAGGAATTCTGGCCCATAAATCAAACTGCATTTTCTCAAGGTACCCGCTGAAATGCTTGAGGACAAAAAAGGGAAGTTGATTCTCGAGTAGCATCAAGTCATCCACTACATCACTTTTCACCCATTCATTTCGAGTTAACTGCTTAGCTGCGGTTTCCCGTACGGAAACCTCCTTTACAAGCCTCCCTATGCTGTCGTCTTGAATTATTGTTGAATCGGGAAGCAAAAGGATTATTAAGAATATGGCGTCCAACATTATCATTTCTGCAAATTCTTTGCTGTCAAGATTATCAAAAGATTCCTGGTAACATTCTCGTACGTGGTTTTCCATATCCCTTGCATCCCTGGCGAGTTGATCTAAGGGAATTGGCATCTTCATCAATGTTAGGTATTTACTGAAAAGTAATACATATATACAGAAAAGTAACAATGTTTTTTTTTTATGTTTTCTTTGTTTGCCAAAATTAATACTTATTGCAACTACAATGTAACGAACGTGTTACTTATATGTAACAGTGTTTATACATAATTGTAACACATATGTATAGAAAAGTAATAATTCAACTATTTACACTTTAGAACTAAAAACACATGTGTTAGCAACATTGTAAAAATAAGAAAGTAACAATTTTTATAAACGAATGTTACATTTTACTTGTATAATAACATTGTAAAACAGTTATGTTTGCTTGTATAATAGTATATCTATATGTTTTCAAATAATAAGTTACAATGGGTTCAATTTATCATGGTACATGTAAAAGTATTACATTATCTATAGAAATCTGTTACAATATCATCTACTAAAGTGTTACATTTACTTGTACAAATAATTACATTCATGTATATAAGTTGCTATTTTTCAAATGTACTTTCTTTTAAAAAATAAAATCAAAATACTCAAAAATAAAAAATATTCTGGAAAAATAATATTACATTTCAGTATAACGATAATTACATTTAGTTATTGTTAGTGTTACACGTATTTATAGTTAGTATTGCAGTTGAAAGATGAGTAAAATGATTATTATTTTTTTTGTAAAACTGGTGTTAAGTTTACTTATAAACAATGTTACTTTATAAGTAACACAATTGTTATATTAAGTTGTACTAAGTATTACTCTTGGCAAACGAAAAAAACATTAAAAAAAAAAAAACTAAAAAAAAAGAAGAAAAAAAACGATTTATGTATATTTTTTTTGGGAAAAAAAATTGGGCCAATGAGTCGCTGCCACGTGGCAGATTTTGAGTGGAGCATGGGTTGGGATCCTACGCTTCGCGGAGAATGTTGTACACGGGTCATGGGTCGACTCGTCTCTTCTATGAGATGGATCTAAATGTTCTCACAAGAGACCACCTCATATTTATATATGTGTATGTGTGTATGAGAAAGTCACTAAAAACATACTCCCTTCGTCTTTTTAATTTGTTCACACTTTGACTAATGCACGGGATTTAAGGAAAAATGTTTTATATTAGTAGTTGAGTGGATGTTGTGAGTATGAAAAGCATGATGTGATATGTGAGTGTGGTTGGAATTGTGAGTGGGATAGTTGTTGTGAGTATGACAAGTGGGTCCATGGAATAAAGAATAATATAAACCTTCCTCTTTGGGAGTGTGAACAATCAAATAAGACACCTAAAATGGCAAAAAGTGAACAGACTAAAAAGACGGAGGGAGTAAGATATATTAGTCGGATTTTGTTTAAACGGTGCGCATTTGGGGTAATTAAACCAGCACATACTATCAAACGCGTCATCCGTTAAAAGCGGACTGTGACACAGTATGAGTCGAATCGAGTTGGGTTGTGACGGGTTGAACAGCCGGATTTGCGGGTCAACCCGATTAATTTTTAATTCTCACAGCCTCATTTTAGGCTCTTGTTGAACGGGTCGACTCGCTGACTTCGTTGGCCGAACATATTGACACGTCACAACCGTATATTTTAACGGGTCGGCTTGGGTCGGGTAATTCGTGGGCCAAGTCGAACAAGTTGCTAAGAGTCAAAATTGACATGTCTACATCCATTTGTTAAAAAACAAATTTGGGTTGTTATAAATAAAAAAAATGGCATTTACTCTGCACATTGGGGTAAAACCAAAAGATATTCATCAAATGGATTGATATATGTACCAAAATGCATATATTCATAAAATGCAGAAGAAAAATATGAGAATCCATCAAAGTGATTATGAATGAAAAAATACAGAGTTAAAAGAAGAAGCACCTGAATTTGATCGGAGCTGAGGCATAATCGGAAAATGCTTTTGCTCTAATATGTGTGTATTCGAGTTTCCGGATTCAACAATGGCGCGCCTGGAAGCACCGAGATGGAATAGTTGAGTCAAGAGGGGAAAGTCTAAGATTTTATTACATACAAGTAAAGTAATAAGATTCCTAACTTTCTATTCAAGTATAGCATTGGTTCTATCCAACGAAAAGATAATACTCCCTCCGTCCCGGTTTAAAGTTCTTAAGGGCATCGCCCTTTTCAATTAAAAAAAAAAAAACTAAAAACTTTATACTGAGACGAACCAAGGAAAATAAAAACCTTAAACTGATACGAATGGAGTAACAAATATCATCAGAGATTATCACCTAAACTAATGTAACATATTTACGAGGATACTTCTACCATAATAAATCTATGTAGTTATATAAAAGACAACAATAACAATCTTGCGTACTGTCCAATACCCCCTCAAGCCAATCGTAGATACGGAGATACAGCTTGAACTAGGAAATATCGAAAGTAACCGATTCATGTTGAATATGGGGTATGACCCGCCACGTGGCAGCCTCACAGAGGTCCAAATTTTATTTTTTTTATTTTTTTTTGAGTTTTTATATTATTTTTTCAGCTTTTCAGCCGTTCACCAAAAGTAATAGTTACCATAACTTAATGTAATGACTGTATACATATAAAGTAACATTGTTCATAAGTAAACGTAACACCTGTTTTACAAAAACAAAAGCTCGTTTTTACCATTTTTTTCAAATGTAATACTAACTATAATTACATGTAATCCAAACAATATCTAAATGTAATTATCATTTATACTTAAATGTAATAGTGATTTTGCAAAAATGTAAAATATTGTGTATTTTGATTTAATTTTTTGAAAGAAAGTAACATTTGAAAAGTAACAACTCATATATATGAATGTAATTGTTTGTACAAGTAAATGTAACACTTTAATAAAATAAATTATAACATATTTCTATAGATAATGTAATACTTTTACATGTAACACTAATCAAGTATTTTTAGCTCTAAAAATGTAAATGGTTGAATTATTACTTTTTATTTACATATGTGTTACAATTATGTATAAACATTATTACATATAAGTAACATGTTCGTTACATTATAGTTGTAATAAGTATTACTTTTGGCAAACGAAGAAAACATATGAAAAAACACTGTTACTTTTCTATATATATGTATTACTTTTATGAATACAAACTGTTACTTGTTATGTATACAGTCATTACATTATGTTATAGTAACTATTACTTTTGACAAATCCAAAAAAAAAAAACCAAAAAAAAAAATTAAAAAAAATATTTTTTTTTTTTTGGCCTATGAGAGGCTGCCACGTGGTAGGGTCGACCCCTGGGTCCTGGAGCGGGTTCAATGGGCCAGGTCGGTCGGGTCAAAAAAAACTCGTCTCATGGATGAGACGGGTTCTCATGTTCTCACATGAGTTTTTGTCATTTTATATTCACTCTACCCCACCACTCATTCTCTTTCTTTATTTTCTACCACTCATTTTATTCAACCAACACTACTATTTACTCCACTCATTCTCTATCTTCATTTCCTACCACACATCTTACTTATTTTATTTTCTTAGTTATCGTGTCCACTTCTTAGATGTCGAATGAGGTGGGACCGAGGGAGTATTGGTGAAGGGAGGAAGAGAGTGATGGGGTTTATGTACAGAAAGAAGAGGAGGGTTTTAGTGGAGGCACGTGTAAGGTGAGGATGGTTTTGGTTTGGGTGGGTGTTTGATGTTGCATAGGGATCAGAAGGATTTAGCTTGGGGATTCAAGTTCCATGCTGTTAAGCTGCGTAATGCACATCACTCCTAGCATTACTTAGTTACTCCATCCGTCTCGGTTTAAGATTTTTACTTGGAGTTTGCCGCTTATTAAGAAATCAAGATAAATTTGAGTCAATAATAGTAGTGTGTGAAAGATATAATTATTCATTCATAAAGCAAATATGTGAAAAGTAAATAGGTAAGAAGTGATGGTTTTTTGTAATATATGAATTTTATGAGGACAAGATTATCTAAAAATTATTCATCTTTTGCCATATAAAAAATAAAGCAACAAAAAAACCTTAAACCTGGGGACATACCAAAAAAAAAAAAAAAAAAAACCTTAACCTAACCTGAAAATGATTTAGTACATTATACACAATTATTTAACGATAAGTCTCATTTGAGTTTATAATTAGTTTAAATTTAGATTTTAAATTTAATATAAATAAGATTATCATTGTGTAATAAAAAGAGTATAGATAACAAAAGTAGTACTCCCTCTGTCCCTAAATGAGTGTCAATTTTCAAGAAATCTTTGTCCTTAAATGAGTGTCTTTTTTGAACATAACTTTCTCCCTAAACTTTTTTTTTTCGAAAAAAATTTCACCGTTTCTTAATACGGGCAAAACTAAAGGTTTGGAAAGGAGATAACAAGATTATATATGAATCGTTGTTACCAAATTGTTTAAAAAGTTGAGATTTTCAGTGTCTCTTAAAATGAAATTTAGACACTCATTTAGAGACAGAGGTAGTACATTGTCGTCTCAAAATTACTTTTAGTTTTATCGTCTAAAATACTTGTAGTTTTAAAAATTTTGCACATTTAAAAAATTCAATCTAAAATACTTGTAGTTTTAAAGATTTTACACATTTAATAAAAAATTCAATCAATACATATTTAATAGATTAAATTATTGCTCTAGAAAAATTTAACTATTCCCTAAATTTCTAGAAGATGATGCCATATACCATTAAAGAACAAACATTGACATAAAACCTTACATGTTCATCCCACATAAGTACACAACCAAACAGCCTAATTTATTGATCATCCTTAATCAACAAACTTAGATTTACCCATACACACCCTTCATTTAACTATTCCCTCCCTATATTTTTCATGAGATAATGATATGTATAGTGAAAACTCAAAGGGAAAACTCATAGCGAAACACTGTAATCCGTTGGATTTTAATAAATCTTTGTGGACCCCACTGCTAAAAACTCATCCAATGGATTAGATTGTTTCACTATGAGTTTTCCTTTTGTGTTTTCACTATGTGTATCATTGTCATTTTCATGAAATCGTTTCCTAAAACACCATTTTCACTCAATTGTAACCTGCCTTACATCCTTCCTCTCCTCTTCATTCACCTTCGGAACCCTAATTTTCAACACTCCGTTCTTCAGCTCCGCCTTGATTTCATCCAACTTGTACACATTCGGAGGCAAATCGAGCCTGCTCGAGTACTTCCTCGTAGGCTCTTCGCCATCATCAGTCTCATCCGACCCTTCGCCTTTGATGATCAGAGTGTTCTGTTCCACTGAGATCTTCACATTCTCCTTGTCGAATCCAGGCATGTCGAATCGGAGGGAGAGGGAGGAATCGTCTTCCTTGGCGTGCCATCCCGGTCTTGCTCCAAAACCTAGTCCGCGAGACGGAGAAGTGAATGGATTGTCCATGAAGTGGTCCATTGCGTTAAGGATCTGGCTTAGGCTCCTCGTTGGAGAAAACGGATCAAACACATCTGGAAAATGATTTAGATGAACAGTTAAAAACGACACATAATCGCAGCAAATATAGACAAATCTGCTGAAGATTAGATCAGAAATGCACGATTTGAAAAAAAATTCAAAGCGGAAGGCGAAAATTGAACAAAGAACAGCAAATTTTGGAGAATTTCAAGCTACTTGAAAACTCGATTACACAAAATATCAATATACTCCTCCGTCCCACTCGAATTAAGACAAATTTCCATTTTGGTGTCTTATTCGAATTAGGACAACCAAAAAATAAAAGTGGTTTATTTAATGGGACCCATATTCACACTCACAACAATTTTCCGCTCATCATTATCTACTCCGCTACCGCTGTTTCCTTAATCCCCGTGCCCAACCCAAAAATCCATCCTTATTCGGGTGGGACGGAGGGAGTATGAAACAGATATCATGTAAAGACGAATGCTAGGAAAATGAAAGCCAATCTAAGAATCTACTCTCTTGAAATCAACGTTTTGTTTCAATTGATCAAGCACATAAAATAAGTAATCAACAAACGAATTATCTATAAATTCAGCTTCTGAATTAAATTGATGTAGAAAAGATCAACCGATTTTGAGAAATTATAACTAGGAATAAGAATCAGGAAGGAATTAGATCGTTCAAAGCACTCACCAGAGAAGAAATCGCCACGGCCACGGGAGACAGAGTTATCGCGGCGTCGATCAACATCAAGGTCACGGTTATCGCCGTCGTCATAGGTGGTCATCTGAGTGTTAGTGGAAAAGGAGCGGTTGAAGGAGGAAGGAACGGTGGTGGCGGCACGAATGTGGTGGAGAAGCTTGTTGACGAGGGAAGAGGCGGCGGCTCGCCTGAGAGCTAGTGAGGAAGCCATTTTCGGAGGTTGGCGACTGTTAATACACCTGGATGCAAACGAAGTTGTACTGTAGAGATTTTTTTTTTGTATGATTTGGCGGTGAAGACAGGAATGGAATTTAAACGGAGAGGGAAAGGCGGTGGAGTGTTCCAGAATGAATGTTCTAGAGAGCTGAAGATACTACTACTCACTCATTTCGTTGTTATCTTACTGGAACCCAAGAAATGGAAAAAATTACTCCCTCCGTCCTAAATTAATAATTTTACACGGAAATTAAAAAAAAAATGTTGTGTGTATGAAAGATAAAGTTAGAAAGAGAAAGTGGTGGGGAATTTTTATTGTGAGAATGACAAGTGGGTCACATTTTCATTTTAAGCAACAAAAAAAAAAAAAAAGTAAAATAAGAATCTTAAATTGATACAGACTAAAAAAGAAAGTAAGAACCTTAAAGCGGTAGAGAGGGATTATCTCTCTTTCCCATCCCATGCTTTAAATTTTCGGTTGTGTATTGCTACTATTCGTAACGATGAAACAATAACAAGTTTTAAAATTGCTTATGAATATCAACATTTTCATAAAATTATGGTCAAAGTTTGATTGAATTGATAAATGAATAGTGAAAAGTGCACATTGAACTGGGACATAGGTTAGTAGTTATTTTACTTCCGCTAATTGAATGATGAGCCATGAGTTAGCCAAATCATCAAACCATGGAAACTTTACTAACTTCAGAATTTGAGAACAGACAACCACCCTAGAAATCTTGATTATAGACAGAGAGATTCTCGAAGAATACTTCAAAGACAACAACACAGATAACTCGTTTATCCTTGTAACAGATGGGGCATGGAAAAAAAACGCAAGATGGGCAGGGTTGGGATGAAACTGTGGGACACAAGAATCGATAGGATAGAAGTTGGAAATCAGTCTTGTAAAACGCTGTCAGGTATCCACTCTGAATGCCTAGCAATTCACAAATGACTAGAATGGGCAAATGCTCACAACTTTACAGAAATCAAGGTGCTCACATATTCTCAGCTAGCATATGTTTACATTCAAGGTACTATGCAACTACCTCAAGATTTGGACAATATCATCTTAGAGATTAAGCATTCTATTAGTTTCTGTCGATTTTTTCATATTTATAAAGTAGATAGGCTTATTATTAAGTATGCTCACCACAATGCCATATATGCTAAAAATATGTATTATAATTTTATTGGCCTTGAGCCAATTTTCTTTAATATACTCCCTCCGTCTCTCTTTAACTTATAAATTTTGGGTTGGGCACATTATTTAAAGAAAAAACTGATAGTTGACATACATGGTTTTTATTTTTATTAAAACGATAGTTTGGTAATGGTATGGTATTCGACTCATATACCGAATATAAAAACCGTACCGTACCGTTCTAATTAAAGTATGTAATTTTGTATGTATATATACTCATTTCATCTTGTAAATGCATTTAAAAAAAACCGGAGTGTATGTATATATATAGTCATTTTATCTTATAAATGCATTTGAAAATTGATCGAAGTTCTTTGCTTCGTATAGTTGATGATCAATTGTTAATTTTGAAAGATTAGTTTGGTCTTTTATTCTTATTATTAATCCAACTTTTCCTTGTCAATATTTTACTTTACTCTTAGTATTTTCATTGTCTACTTGAATGTCAAGTATCATTTTTATTGGCATCTTCATTTGGTGAATGTCATGTACCAAGTTTTTCATTTAGTTAGGAAAAAACCGAAATAAACCGTACCGTTGTCATACCAAACCGAAAAACCAAACTACCAAACCGAGAAAAACCGAAGCCTTATGGTATTAATATCAATAAACCGAATTACTTTGGTATATTATCGGTTTTACTCCAAAACCGTAGCATGCACACCCCTGCCCAAAAGGCATACGGTGATCTATTCCCACGGACATGACATGGAACAACTGCTTTACTGAATCAATTGGTCACAATGATAGCCACCGGAGGCCTTATTAAAACAACAATTGGTTGTGACTAATAACATCTAACCAATGAGCATTTTCTATGGGACCAACTTAATCTCAACCATGCCACAAAAAAAAAAAAAAAAAAAAAATGTGGCCATATCATGACCGACAGTTGCAGCATGGTAGCCGATCGCATGACACACTACAGCCGTTCCAATTGCGTATACTGCCCATTGCATGTAAGATTTCGCACACAAGTACTATGTTATAACAAAGAGATACATAAATATAACAGAATAAAATTAAACAAAAAGGCTAATTTGCCCGAAATCCATTCATAAATGATCCTTTTTGTATCAGACATAAAATATGGTCTACCCTCTAAGTAAACCGGGCTGGCGAAACGAGCAAAATCAGCAATGATCTGAAAGGAGATTTCTGAATACTTCCCCTTCCCTATTTAACAATCAATTGATGGGCAACAAGTTGGAAAATTTACTCACTCTGACCATGGACATTTCCACTTCATCACTCGTAAGATCAAGAGCGGATTGCATAATAAACGGAAGCGTGGTTCAAAGAAACACATCTGTCAGCTCGTTTTCAACCACCTATAGAAATATTTATTGATGATGAGTTTCAGAATCTCGCTTTCAAAGCAATGCTTTGAGTTTTTCTTTATCCAAACGGGTCTTGCAACAAACTTGGACTTCATATTGAGCTCCAAATATCCGTTGGTGTTTCAACCAAAAATACTTGTTGCGCAGTTCATTCTTGTCGGTTTTTATGACAAAAGATCTTTCCTGACTTTCATTTGAAATTGTTCTCTCGACTTTTTATCAATGTGAGGTGACCGTAACACAGTGTATATTGTTCGTGTTGTAGGCAATCTGACTCTTGATGTGTGAGGGGGAAGCTCGTTAGGATGATAACCCCTCCTCTCCACCTTTGAAATTCTAATTTTCAGCTCGACGTTCTTTATACCTTCATCAGCTGTATATCAAATTAAACTAAATAAATGTCGAGATTCTATAACATAAAATTAAGTGGGCAAACATAGTAAGGTTGTGCCTTTCATTTGGTTCCTCCACTGATTGAGCATCAAAATCAAATTAGGCACGAATTGATAATTTTGCAGCAATTAAACAACATAGAATTAAAAAGAATCAGAAAAATACAAATGAATGATCCCCCATAAAATCAAAATCAAGACATAGCAAAATGATCAAAACCCTTAAAAATCAAATTAAGCCCGAAATTAATCGAAATGCACACTGACAGAAATATCGAAATTGCGGATATATATATATATGTGTGTGTGTGTGTGTAATGAAATGTCAATTCATGAAGTTGAGACTAGAAAGTATTTACTGACCGGAGAAGAGATCGGGAAGGGGTCGATCAACGTCAAGGTCACGATTGTCGCCGTCATGAGCGGTGGTGCTGAAGGAGCTTGTGACGGAGGCAGAGCTGATAGGAGGGCGGAGCTTATTGAGAAGTGATGAGCTGAATGAGCCGGCAGCTCGCCTGAGAGCCATGATAAACAGTAGCTTTTGGAATTGGATCGGAGTCGGTTACAGAGGATGCCGGCGTGCCTCGAGCAGGGTTGTGTTCGAAAACATTGAATAGATTTTAGGGTTTCTCTTGGGCTTTTTCGATTGAGTTTGGAATTGGGGATTTTTGGTGGGCCTAAGCTGATTTTGAAGTTTCGGTTTTTTAATGTTTGAAATACTCTTGACGTCTCAGCTCACACGTGACTTATTTCTATTTTGGTATGTCCAAGCTCACTTTAGATCTCTCAAAAATAGCTAATTTTTAATAATTTTATATTAAAACTACCCCATCACTCATTCTCTCTCTTCATTTTACACCACTCAATTTATTCAACCAACACTACTATTTACCAAACTCATTCTCTCTCTTCATTTTCTATCACACATTTTCTTTATTTTATTCTTTTTTTTTCTTAGTTATTGTGCCCACCGCTTAGATTTCAAGTGAGGTCGGACATAGAGATGTATATCCTGAATATTGCCAGTGTCTTGTAGTGTCACATTTTTTATCATGTCAAAATTACCCTAATAATATCTCCTTAATTAAAATTACAACATTTATTTGAGATGGACAATTACAATGTTTGAAAATATAATTGTTCAAATTGACTATTCATAATTCAAATAGGTGAAAACCAGGGTAGTATGTTTTGTAATTCTATAAATTTATGAGGGCAAGATAAACCAAATCATTTTTCAATCATTTGTCACTTATAAAATAAAATATGTTACTTGAATTGAATAAAGTAAGCAAGAATCTTATAGCGGGACAGACTAGAAAGAAAACTAAGAACCTTACTGTGGGGAAATTAAAATGTGTGGTCTTGCCCTGTATGTATTATCACATAAACGACCTGAGAGTTGACAATATATCACCACACCAACAATAATAACAAACTCATTATTGTTGACATTCTATTTTTCTCACAAATTCTGAGAACAAATCAAACTAAAAATAATGCAAGTCATTTTAACATGAATGTTGTCAGGAACTACGTTCAACTAGTTAATACAACTACACAAGTTACTCTATTGCCACAAAACTACCTCGACCAAAAATCAAAAATAAAAATAAAAAAAAAAATGACCCTCTCCTGAATTTCTCATCTTTTCTACGTCATATTTATGACCGAGGAAAGAATATGAATACAATGTTACGCTTTTTTTGTAAGTTGAAAGGTGAGCATCATAAACAGCTATGTCTTCTTCATGAGGTACCCCAAAACGAAACCAATCAATCCAATGATGATGACTAACATGAAGGAGACACTACCTTGACTTTTGCTCGCTTCTCGCTTCAAGAGCTCCTAAAAGTTGGAATAATTCATAGGAAATAAGTCATCGTCACTGTTTGAGTGACATACTTTGGAAAAAAAAGACAAATTATAACACAAGTAAAATTTAATAATATTATCCAATAATTAGTTCATTTTGTTATAACGAAGTTATTAACGATCTATAAAGGTTAAAAACAGGAAACATGCCACAATAGTCAGGGATTGAATTCATTTTCTCGAACAACTTTAAATTATTCAATATTCAGCAAACGTATATGTTCCTCTCTTAAATGACTCAGCTAGTTCAGATGTCCATCCATTATCCATTACTTAAGGTAAACTACTTCATTGCTTTAAGGTAATCTTTTCCTAACAAAAATATTTCTTACGGCCAATAATGATAGAGCTTGAGTGGTCAAATTCTTACTATGCTTAATGCTTAATAAAATCTCATAGCGTTTCAGGATTAAGACATCTGAATATTAGACTCACAAGTAGAGCAACCGATCATTATGTCAATGTCTGCTTCATGCAATTAAGTCGTTTCTTTCACAAGTTGCGTTATTCTTTATATAGTAGCGTTTGACATTGACCAAATAATTTCAGATAAAACCATAAACGCACTGGTGATTCAAACTAGAAGCATGGAGAGAAATAATCACCATCATGGTAAAAGAATCAAAACCATAATTTTAGGCATAAATCATCAGAGAAATCTTTTACCAATTCATGACGAAGTTTGTTGCTTTGTTGAATAGCATTAGCTTTTTCCTCGGTCAACCTCGAAATAAGAGCTCTTACCTGTAGATTAACAACCATAATTTCACGTTAATAGTTAAAATCATGCGATACCCTGAACTGTAGGAAGGATATCCATCTCAATTGCAGCAAAGAAAAATGAATTAGGGCCAACTTAATAGGTTTGAGACCAAGAATCTATACATACAAGAAATACGCTGACAATCCTAACATGAACCAGTTCCTTCATAATATCATCGAAGGGTACTTCCCACTCATGACAGGGTAACATCTCCGACAATAACATCACATTTCACGTAAGTTCTAGACCAGATCCAGTGTCAAATGAGAAGGAACATTTATTCGTTTATTCTCTTAATGTTAGTATTATAAATACATTATCCTCCCTCCTATAATAAGGGGCACAGATTTCCTTCTTGGGTGTCCTATTGATAAGTCACATTACCCAAAATGGAAATTTTCGCTTATTATTATACTCCCTATACTACACTTGTCATACTTACACACTTCAATTGTGAGCCCCACTAGCAAATTCCACTCACTTATCATACTCGCAACCACTTTCTCGCTCACAATTTTTTTGAATATATATATATATTCTCTCATTTGTTCCCATGCACTCACAATTTTTTGCCCCTTATTATGGGATGGAGGGAGTATTTGGTTAGCAGGAGGCAAAAGACAGTTTTCTTTCATGTAGCAGCCACTTCCATATGATCTAAAGCCTAAATAACATTAGCTCACCACAAGTGATAGATTTGCAAACATCCAATGCATTTCTTACTATCCCATACTTATATCCAATACAAAATTCATCATACAGGGAACACATCCTCTGGGAAGGCACGGGAAGGGATACATGAAACAGAAGGAAACACGACAAAATTCAAAAGGATATCATGAACTCAGTTCCTTTCCAACTAAAAAAAAAGCTTAGGAAGATGTATAAAAAGGAGACGAAGGCAATCACACAGACACACAAACGCATTTGCATGGGCAGATGAAGAAAAAGAAAGAATGGAACTATAAACTAGCGGTATCATCCTGGTGAATACATGACAAGTATCCTGATACTATGATAGATGGATAGATATATTACACATATAAGGTACGTTTCTCTAGATATCTGAAGTATATGCTTCATACTCCATTGCTACAAAACTCTAAGCGATGTATGTATGGTCAAATTAAACATTTGGTCAAAGATCTAGCAAGTGTCTAGTTTAGTGATACACAACCCTAACTGAAGTATATATGCTTCATACTCCAATTTTCACTAGGAATAGTATACCCCACCCTCACGGGCCCCATAATAGGAGTAGTTATTCCATTATGTATGTCCTTAAAAGTAAAGTTCCCATCTCTTTCCAGGAAAGCATTTTAGGTGTTAACTGTCTAATGTCTATAGTGTCCATTTAATTGCAAAAAGGAAAATAAGGCAGATTCAATTAGTTTGACACCACTAGAGTATAACTTGAATGTCAAACATTAAAAAATTGTCACTGTATTCCTTGCACCAATGTAAAGTCAGCACAGAAAGTAAATTTGTTTTGCAGCGCTTACTTGTTCATACTTTCTTGAGTCCTGCTAGGGTTAAGGGATACCATTCAGATTGCTACCAAAAAACATACCCATCAATTTTCTAACAACATTATCCATGAAACCTATAGACCCCTTTGTTGCGTATGATATAAAAACTAGTAAAATGACAATTAACACCACATGCAATATATCAATTTTTTTATCATGTGAAGTACAAAATACAAAGTCTATTAATGATATGTGAACATGTCAATGAGTTTTAAGATGATCTAACCACACACTATGATATATAATAGCTAACAAGTATGACACAAACTATTTGCAAAAATGGAATAAAATGTCGATCATAACGATAGCATCTGCCTATAATATCCGAGAAAGGGAGAGGGAGGAGAAGACTTGGTCACCTCTAAGGATTTTTCATGAGCTTCAACAAATAGTTTTGTAGCCTGCCAGTACAAAATCCATCAAGAACAATACTCAAGCTGAAATAAATCGAATAAAAGGAAAAATGTAACATCTCAGTGACTTCAAGGCAACCTCGGAACCATTAAGACTCCCATTCTCTGTCAGTGTAGCCTTTGGAGAAGATCCTTCGTCTGATCCCTCAGCTACTGGTGAAGGTGGTTGAGGTGGAGCAACATAAATCACTCTCAATTTGCACTCTTCCACAACACGTCCTGCCTCCTTATTAAACTGAAACCCACAGAAGCTCCACAAAGTTACAACTTTTATACTCCAAATTTGATTTTTATTTTTATTTTATTTTTGCACATTCATTTTGGGACGGATGGTATACTTCAAAGGCGGTGTTTCTACTTTCCACTTGCTTTTTACTCCAACATCTTGTATTTATCAAAGGGAGCATTGCAAGCCAAATACTCTACGAAACCGATCGTAGGAAACATGTACTAAAGAGAAAGATGACATGCACATACCATTTCTGGAGTGATATCCTTTGGTGTTGCGCCAGCGGTTGTAATTACACTCTGAAGAAGAAACTTGTCCTTACATTGCAAGTCAGGAGGAGCCTCCTTTTGTGCTTGCATTGTTACTATACCAAAATAATTACCAGACAAAACAGTTAATGAAAGCTTAGATATGTTAAACATTCATACTTCCATTCTAAGCAATCGAACATAAATACTCCCTTTGTCCCAAAATGATAGTCCCATTTCTCCTTTTCGTTTGTCCTAGAAAGTTTCTCATTTCCCAAATGAAGGCTTCAAAACCGCTCAATTTCCAAAACTTATAATGTAAACTTAAAATGTTTGAAAAGTCAAACCGGACTATCATAGGGACTTAGGGACAGAGGGAGTATAAATCATAACAAAAATACAATGCATACCTATTACATCGCATGTTGATCGAGGCAAAACAACACCAGTATTCGGGCGAACACAATACTTCTTAGGATTCGTCGTCTTAACCTGCATAACAATTAGCATA
This sequence comes from Campanula takesimana, assembly GCA_026119855.1. NCBI lineage: Eukaryota > Viridiplantae > Streptophyta > Magnoliopsida > Asterales > Campanulaceae > Campanula > Campanula takesimana. Next base: position 49,672 of record JAOWBW010000225.1, read on the forward strand.
GACACTATACAATCAATAACTCATAACCTCATAAATCCACATAAGATTCAAATTGACTTGTACATGCAAGAATACTGAAATCCATCCCCAATCATTCAATCAACAATATGAGTTAATGCGGCAATCTCTGGGCATTTAACCAAGTAAAAACAAAATTCATGATCTTCGAAAACGAAATTAGAACAAAAATTCACCTTGAATGCAATATAATTCTCGGTCTTATTTGATAATTGAAGCGAACAAGAGATCTGCTTCTTAAGTTCAACTAGAAAAAACAAACGAAATAAGTCAAATTAAAGATTCAAGGTCGAAAATGGAAGATTGATTGAGAGCAGGGATCAGATCGAGAACTTACATGGGAATTTGAGCTCCCGAGGTTCGATGCTCAGGAGTTCGCCTATGCTCATTTTTGAAAAGTGGAAATGAAAATCGAATTCGGAAAGGTGTTTGAATTTCAAAGCTTTTGCTTTTGAGAAAGATTGTGATCCGAGAAACCGTGAGTGAATGAAGGGGGAGGGAGAAATTTTTTTTCCTGGGTGTTTTCCGTTTCAATTTTTTTCTGGGTGTTTTCTTGATTTTATAAGAAAAATATTTTAAAATTACAAATATATACTCCCTCCGTCCTATTTTAAACTTCAAAAATTTGGGGTCCCATTTTAAAAACTTTAAAATCCAAAAAAAGAAACTTATTTACTCCCTCTGTCCCACCACAAGTGCTACTAGAATTGTGGGCACAATAATTAAGAAAAAGTAGTAAATGTGTGGTAGAAAATGAAGAGAGATAATGAGTGAGGTAAATAGTAGTGTTAGTTGAATAAATTGTGTGGTGGAAAATAAAGAAGAAAATGTGTAACGACCCCAAAACCACCCTAATTTTCTTAACTTAAAATGGAACTTTTATGTGTATTTTATGTGTTAAAAAATATTTTTATGACTTGCTCATATAGTTAAATTAATTGTGTTATTTATTTAGTTAGTAGTAATAAAGGTTAAAGGAGTTAAATGATTAAGTTGAAACTTTAAGGTACACATAGTTGCTTGCTACTGATTTCCTTGTTCTATTTTTATAGTTAATGGAAAAGCCTACAACATTTGACTTAATATAAGAAGGTTGGCTTGAACTTTAAAATTGATTGGTCAATTTAACATCACTTGGATCATGATTTGTGTTTGCCTCACAAGCAGAAAGAAAGCTCCAGCCATTTCTATTATTTTCCCAAGCGTTTGATCAGAGAGAGTGAAATGAGGGGTTTATGCGTCAATAACCTGATTTCAAAAGGGTCTAATAATAAATTTTATAAAGGACATATAAATTGAGGAGCCTCCCTCTAGAGACTTCGTATTGAAGTCTTTCTGTATTCAAATATTCACACCTCCTCAGTCCGAACAAGGTAAGGGGTTTTCTTGCTCATGTATTAATTTTTTAATTAATTTGAATTCTTTTTAACGATCTAACTTCATAAAAATGTAGATTTTGCGTACGGAATCATTTTGATTACAAAATATAAAAGTTTAATCGGAGGAATTTGGACAAGGCGTCGAATAGGTCATTTCTAGCCGAACAAAACTTATTTCAGCGATATTTTTTCCGGAAAATAGGTAAGTTACTAATCCCCCTTTAAGTGTTAAAATGGTCATAATCATGCTATATATGCTTAATATGTGGTGAAATGATGTTTTGGTATACTTTTATTATACTTGTAAATTTAGGACGGAGGAAGTAGTAATAACTTTTATTATACTTGTAAATTTGGGACGGATGGAGTAGTAATAACTTTTATTATACGTGTAAATTTAGGACGGAGAGAGTAGTAATAACTTTTATTATACTTGTAAATTTAGGACGGAGGGAGTAGTAATAACTTTTATTATACTTGTAAATTTAGGACGGAGGGAGTAGTAATAACTTTTATTATACTTGTAAATTTGGGACGGAGGGAGTAGTAATAACTTTTATTATTATGGGTATATGCTAGATGAGGTTGGTATGATAGTGTTGTGAAGTTATAATGATGTTGTTGTGCTTTAGGATTGGGTAACAACTTGGTAATGAAAGTGAACTTTGTTAGATTTTTCCTGGGAATTGGCCATTCTGCAGTGGAGCGGCCGAGTCAGTAAATTAGAGCGGCCGATCCCCTTATTGTTGAATGTTGAGTTCTAGGAGAGCGGCCGATCAAAGTAAAGGACTCGACTGATCCGCTCGGCCGAGTCAAGTAAGTAGAGCGGCCGAGCAGTCTGAGTTTTAACAACTTGTTTGTTTTTCGTTAAGTATTGGGCTAGGTCTTAGGCGATGTCCTAGGATGCCTAGATAATTGTTATGAGGTATCAAAATGATAGAATTGGTCCTTTGTGATCGGGTTTGACTTAATGTGATTGTGTAGATGGATTGTGTGGTGACTTAATGTCAAGATTGTGCACATTATTATGAAAACGTGTTTACTTCTCTATGATGAGCTTGTGTGGTTTCCTTCTATGGAATCATGCCCTGGTTGTTGTTTAGCAAGTATTTATTACTGTGCTCTTTGTTGAAAGTCCAGCTGGTTTTGTGTGTTATCGAGTGGAGGTGGAAAGCATTATAGTGTCACACTAGCCAAGTTCACTATAAGGCTTTTCCACTGGTCCTATTTCCCAGGTTTGGGATGTTATCGAGTGGAGGTGGAAGGCATTGTAGTGGCACCAGTTAAGTGCACTATAAGGCTTTTCCACTGGACCTATTTCCTCAGTCCAGATTGGCCTTGGATGGGATGAACTCGCTCCCTCGCGTGAGCATTTAGGGGTATGACTTTGTGTCATTTTCTCCCACTATTGTTGTTGTTATGTTATATGGTTCCGGAACCTGTTTCAGCTATTGATGCTGCCCGTTGTTACTTTGGTTCTGTTGGATATGGTTTGGTTTTCGGGATCCCAGCTTCAGCTATTTATGCTACTCAGATGGTTTCAGACAGATGGTCTTCTCAGATGGTTATTCAGATGGTTTTCTCATATGGGTTTCTCTGATGATCATGTTATTTCGGTAAACCTTGGCTTGGTATCCTCGTAGGAGTGTTTACTCCTACACTATGTGTTGTATGATGAGTTGGTCGTTATTTCCAACCGGTATGGGACGGTTGGCGATAGGGAGCCTCTCATATTATGTGTTATATGCTACATGATCATTTGTGACATTGTTCCTTTATGTTTATCATATAAGCATGTAATGTAGTTGCATTTTAGTAACTTACTGAGATTTATTCTCACCCCTTATTTGTTTACCGTTTTAGATAAGGAGCCCAGGGGATAGTTCACACACAGGGAAGACATCGGGAAGAGGATCTTTGGTAAGACTTTTGGGAAGTGGTGTGTATGTTAAAGGATACATTATGTAAATGTAACACCTTTTGGGTAATGTACCCGTGACTTAGTTTTGTATCATCTCTTTTAGTAGATGTCGGTGTTGTATATTTGTAAGTAAAGTTGTGGCCAAGTGGCTCAGTACTCGTTGTGAAAGTTGGTTTGTTTTATGACTTCAAGTCAAGTTTCAAGTAGTTGTGTTGGTCGTGTGATCCTTTTTATGAAAGTATATTTCGAAAAATTTCCTTTAAATTGTTTTATGACGTCTTCCGTGCGTGTCCCGGACGTGGGGCCAAGTAGGACCACGGGTCGGGGCGCGACAGTTGGTATCAGAGCTAGGTTGTAGATGGTCTAGAATGACTAAGTGACCTAGGAGGGTAGTTGAGTATGGAGTGAGTAACGTTGAGTGTTTTATGCAGGTACTCAGTAAAAATGGTTGGAACTGAGGGTGAACAGTCGGGTACCGCCGGCCAGGGTAATGTAAGAGAAGAAGCTCGAGCTATGTTTCAAGGAATGTTCGAGGCAGCTATGAAAACTATACATGATCAGAGGCAAGGAGGAGAACATGCACCTCCGAGGTATGGTCTGGAACAGTTTTTAAAGATGAAACCAACCGGCTATGATGGAGAACCGGATGTGACCAAGGTTGAGAGGTGGATTGAATCGATGGAAAAAATATTTGATGTTCTCAGATGTACTGATGAAGAACAAGTCAGGTTTGCTACTTATAAGTTGAGTGGAGCTGCTGAGCACTGGTGGAAAGTTTGAAAATTAACTGGGATGAGAATCATATACCATATACTTGGGAGAACTTTCTGAAGAAATTTAAGGAACATTTCATTCCTCGGGTAGATCAAGACAAGAAGGAAATGGAGTTTCTTAACTTGGAGCAGAATATTATGTCTGTGGCTCAGTATACATCCAAATTCACGGAGTTATCCAGGTACTGTACCCACTTAGTGGCAACTGAGGAGAGGAAGGCTATGCGATTTGTAAAGGGATTGAGAACTGCGATTAGAACTCAACTAGTATCCCACAAGTTGCAAGATTTTCAAGATGCAGTTGATCGAGCCTACCAGGTGGAGAATGATATTGAGGAACACAAGAAGAAAATGGAATTGTTAGGTGCAGGGAGGCAAGGTAGGCAACAACAACAACGTGAGGATAATAAAGGGAATCAAGGTGGATCTTCACAATCAAAAGGGTCTTCTCAAGGACAGACAGGTAATAGAAATCAGGGTAACACTTTAGGGTATCTAAATAAGAAGGTTTGTAACTATTGTCAAAAAGAAGGGCATTCTGAAGAGAAATGTTGGAAGAAACAAGGTAGATATATGTGTTTAGCCTTCATGCTATTTATGCATTAAACATTTGTAAATTGTTGTCACGAGTGCCTGGTAGTTGGTTTATGGAGTTAGTAGTGAAATATTTGCATTTAAATTAGAAGATATCCTTTCCTTGTGAGATTTTAAGTGTATTTCCCCTTGAGTGGTACTTGTTTCTTGAGGAGAACCTTGGGTTATTTTGGGTGGTTGGGATTGGTATATTATTAGAGATTCATTGATGGATTCTCAGGTAGTTGCCGTGTTAACTATTCGGCATAGAAAGATACTTTCTCGATGGATTGGTAAGAGTGGAACGAGTTTAATTGTTGCCAGTTAATTGTTGAAACGAGAGTTGATGACAACTTCAGTATTGGTATTGCTTAATGGATTTGACTAGTATTATCGTTATCTAGAGGATATGATCTGTGTTATTATTTTCTAGTGGATATGTCGAGTTTTACCATTATAGTGGATTTAATAATTCATTATTCATTGAGATGCCTTAAAGAGTGATTGAGATGTTTATTGCTTCAGAATGGAACGGTAACAATGTGTGCTTTGAGAAGATTGATTCTTTATGAACAAAAATTATCCTACCCATAAATTGATATTTATTGCGATTATACATCCATTGCATTAGTGAATGACTTTGATGGAGTTATATTTGAAGTGTTTACTATGTTATATCATCGGAGAAAGGTAATGTGTTAGAGGATATCTTGACTTATAGTTCATGTTTGATAAAACTAACTGGAGAATGTTAGAGGAATTAACATTTTGAAATCTTTGTGAGTTGAGATATGGGGTGATTTTACGATTGTGAAAACTTTAAGTTCTACTTTATTGAAGGATTTCAACTATAGAAAATTTCTAGTGGAATGAACGAGGATAGACAACCCGATTTTGTGCGTTGCTAGTAATGGAACTTTAACATTTGTGGTAGAGTATGTGGTCAACACTTAGTGGAACCAACATGTATAACGGAATTCAACTATAGATACTTGAAGAGATACACAAGACCAATTTAATTATGAACCCAAGTAAATGTAGAGTATTGAGATAAATTTGAAGAGTTACCTTTGATTTGTTGACCCGCGAAATTCTAAGCATTCAACTAAGTCCTTGAGTTGCGAATAATCTGGAAGTAAAATATCAGTGATCAGTTGGTTTGTGACAAGCCTTTGAGATTTCTGAGTGGATATGAATCTATTGCGAAAAGTTTCATTAAAGGAGTTACACTGAATTGATGAGATCAATGATGTTGATTAATAGCGTATTGATTACCAAGTTTTCTCACCTTACCTATTTTGAGGGTATAAATGTTATTTCCAGTTGTTACTTATTTGTTCAGAAGATAGTTCGATTTCAAGGGATTTAGTACAGGTTTTCATCCTCAGACAGATGGCCAGTCAGAAAGAACCATTCAGATTCTTGAGGAGCATCCAGTTCAGGTGATTGATTCTAGAATTCGAGAATTGAGAACTAAAAGTATTCCTCTTGTTAGAGTTGTGTGGAGGAACCATAATGTGGAAGAGTCAACTTGGGAGCTTCGGGATAAAATGGAGAGGAAATATCCTTGGTTGTTTGAGGGTCGAGGTAAGTTATCCTAAAATTCGGGACGAATTTTCTTTAAGGGGGAGTGATTGTAACGACCCCAAAACCACCCTAATTTTCTTAACTTAAAATGGAACTTTTATGTGTATTTTATGTGTTAGAAAATATTTTTATGACTTGCTCATATAGTTAGATTAATTGTGTTATTTATTTAGTTAGTAGTAATAAAGGTTAAAGGAGTTAAATGATTAAGTTGAAACTTTAAGGTACACATAGTTGCTTGCTACTGATTTCCTTGTTCTATTTTTATAGTTAATGGAAAAGCCTACAACATTTGACTTAATATAAGAAGGTTGGCTTGAACTTTAAAATTGATTGGTCAATTTAGCATCACTTGGATCATGATTTGTGTTTGCCTCACAAGCAGAAAGAAAGCTCCAGCCATTTCTATTATTTTCCCAAGCGTTTGATCAGAGAGAGTGAAATGAGGGGTTTATGTGTCAATAACCTGATTTCAAAAGGGTCTAATAATAAATTTTATAAAGGACATATAAATTGAGGAGCCTCCCTCTAGAGACTTCGTATTGAAGTCTTTCTGTATTCAAATATTCACACCTCCTCAGTCCGAACAAGGTAAGGGGTTTTCTTGCTCATGTATTAATTTTTTAATTAATTTGAATTCTTTTTAACGATCTAACTTCATAAAAATGTAGATTTTGCGTACGGAATCATTTTGATTACAAAATATAAAAGTTTAATCGGAGGAATTTGGACAAGGCGTCGAATAGGTCATTTCTAGCCGAACAAAACTTATTTCAGCGATACTTTTTCCAGAAAATAGGTAAGTTACTAATCCCCCCTTTAAGTGTTAAAATGGTCATAATCATGCTATATATGCTTAATATGTGGTGAAATGATGTTTTGGTATACTTTTATTATACTTGTAAATTTAGGACGGAGGGAGTAGTAATAACTTTTATTATACTGTAAATTTGGGACGGAGGGAGTAGTAATAACTTTTATTATACGTGTAAATTTAGGACGGAGGGAGTAGTAGTAACTTTTATTATACCTGTAAATTTAGGACGGAGAGAGTAGTAATAACTTTTATTATACTTGTAAATTTAGGACGGAGGGAGTAGTAATAACTTTTATTATACTTGTAAATTTGGGACGGAGGGAGTAGTAATAACTTTTATTATTATGGGTATATGCTAGATGAGGTTGGTATGGTAGTGTTGTGAAGTTATAATGATGTTGTTGTGCTTTAGGATTGGGTAACAACTTGGTAATGAAAGTGAACTTTGTTAGATTTTTCCTGAGAATTGGCCATTCTGCAGTGGAGCGGCCGAGTCAGTAAATTAGAGCGGCCGATCCCCTTATTGTTGAATGTTGAGTTCTAGGAGAGCGGCCGATCAAAGTAAAGGACTCGACTGATCCGCTCGGCCGAGTCAAGTAAGTAGAGCGGCCGAGCAGTCTGAGCTTTAACAACTTGTTTGTTTTTCGTTAAGTATTGGGCTAGGTCTTAGGCGATGTCCTAGGATGCCTAGATAATTGTTATGAGGTATCAAAATGATAGAATTGGTCCTTTGTGATCGGGTTTGACTTAATGTGATTGTGTAGATGGATTGTGTGGTGACTTAATGTCAAGATTGTGCACATTATTATGAAAACGTGTTTACTTCTCTATGATGAGCTTGTGTGGTTTCCTTCTATGGAATCATGCCCTGGTTGTTGTTTAGCAAGTATTTATTACTGTGCTCTTTGTTGAAAGTCCAGCTGGTTTTGTGTGTTATCGAGTGGAGGTGGAAAGCATTATAGTGGCACACTAGCCAAGTTCACTATAAGGCTTTTCCACTGGTCCTATTTCCCAGGTTTGGGATGTTATCGAGTGGAGGTGGAAGGCATTGTAGTGGCACCAGTTAAGTTCACTATAAGGCTTTTCCACTGGACCTATTTCCTCAGTCCAGATTGGCCTTGGATGGGATGAACTCGCTCCCTCGCGTGAGCATTTAGGGGTATGACTTTGTGTCATTTTCTCCCACTATTCTTGTTGTTATGTTATATGGTTCCGGAACCTGTTTCAGCTATTGATGCTGTCCGTTGTTACTTTGGTTCTGTTGGATATGGTTTGGTTTTCGGGATCCCAGCTTCAGCTATTTATGCTGCTCAGATGGTTTCAGACAGATGGTCTTCTCAGATGGTTATTCAGATGGGTTTCTCAGATGGGTTTCTCTGATGATCATGTTATTTCGGTAAACCTTGGCTTGGTATCCTCGTAGGAGTGTTTACTCCTACACTATGTGTTGTATGATGAGTTGGTCGTTATTTCCAACCGGTATGGGACGGTTGGCGATAGGGAGCCTCTCATATTATGTGTTATATGCTATATGATCATTTGTGACATTGTTCCTTTATGTTTATCATATAAGCATGTAATGTAGTTGCATTTTAGTAATTTACTGAGATTTATTCTCACCCCTTATTTGTTTACCGTTTTAGATAAGGAGCCCAGGGGATAGTTCACACACAGGGAGGACGTCGGGAAGAGGATCTTTGGTAAGACTTTTGGGAAGTGGTGTGTATGTTAAAGGATACATTATGTAAATGTAACACCTTTTGGGTAGTGTACCCGTGACTTAGTTTTGTATCATCTCTTTTAGTAGATGTCGGTGTTGTATATTTGTAAGTAAAGTTGTGGCCAAGTGGCTCAGTACTCGTTGTGAAAGTTGGTTTGTTTTATGACTTCAAGTCAAGTTTCAAGTAGTTGTGTTGGTCGTGTGATCCTTTTTATGAAAGTATATTTCGAAAAATTTCCTTTAAATTGTTTTATGACGTCTTCCGTGCGTGTCCCGGACGTGGGGCCAAGTAGGACCACGGGTCGGGGCGCGACAAAATGAGTGGGGTTAAATAGTGGGGTTGGTTGAATATAAATATATTAAAACATTTCCATTTTGGACAGTTTCACTTATGGTGGGACGGACCGAAAAGGAAATTGGTCTCACTTGTGGTGGGACGGAGGGAGTATATTTTTTTATTTAGTGGGACCTACATTTTATAATATAAATATTTTAAAATTACAACTATCAACTAACTATTCTCTACCCCACTTTCTCTCTCCTACCCACTTTTTAGTCACAACACTCTACCCCACTATCTATATTTTATAATATAAAGATTCTCATCTTAATTCTTAATTCTTGTGCCCACTTTTTTTTTAAGTTTAAAATGGGACGGAGGGAGTACATACTAAATGTCTAATAAAGAGTTGGTCGTTGAAAAACACATTTTTTTAAACAAAAAAAGAAAACGTGTTTTAAATCTGGCTAAACCGGACTGGCGACATTAGTTAAACTAAGTGTCAGCATTAGTTAATAGAGTGTCCTCAACACCCTTGCACCCGTCCGGACCCCCTTCTACTCAGCCCGGACCCCCCTCCAACCCGCCCGGACCACCCTCTCCAGCCTCACCCGGACCCAACCCAAACCCGTCAGAACCAACCCTTAACCCGCCCGGACCCTCCCCTCCACCCGACCGGACCCCTCACTCACCCGCCCCTAGCCCGACTGACCATCTACCCTCACCCGATCCCACTCCTACACCCCCTCCCCCACCAGCTCATGCCCGAACCATTACCACCCGCTTATCCATGGCATCACCAAACCCAACCCTAAATATGCCAACCTCTCCCTTCTTTCCTCCCCTACCAGCCTTCCCAGCACCACAAAACAAGCTCTCTCTATTCCCCACTGGCGTGATGCCATGATTGAAGAATACCAGGCCCTAACTCGCAACAACACTTGGTCTCTTGTCCCATCTACGACCGCCCATAATATTGTTGGATGCAAATGGGTTTTTCGCATCAAGTACAATCCTGAAAACATCATTCAAAAGTACAAAGCCCGCCTTGTAGCTAAGGGCTTTCATCAACAACCTGGCATTGACTACACTGAAACCTTTAGTCCCGTAGTCAAACCTGCTACTGTTCGCCTCCTTCTATCTCTTGCCACAACCAACCACTGGCCTCTTCGCCAACTTGATGTTAATAATGCCTTTCTTCATGTCTCTCTCTCTGAAACTGTGTTTATGACACAACCTTCTAGCTTCGTTGACTCCAAAAACCCAACCTTTGTCTGTCGCCTGTCTAAGGCTATCTATGGTCTCAAACAAGCCCCACGTGCCTGGTTCACTGAACTCAAAACCTTCCTTCTCTCCTATGGCTTTCATCCTTCCTTAGCTGACCCCTCTCTCTTTATTCTCAAAAACTCTCCCAATCCTCTTTATCTTCTTGTCTATGTCGATGACATTATCGTTACTGGTCCGTCCACCTCTCTCCTTACTTCCTTCATCACCAGTCTTTCCACACGTTTCTCTCTCAAAGACCTTGGTCCACTCTCCTATTTTCTTGGTGTTGAATTCACTCCCAACAAAAATGGTCTGTTTCTCTCTCAAACAAAATATGTTCATGACCTCCTCACCCGTCATCACATGATTGATTCAAAACCCCTACCCACTCCCATGGTCACCTCTCCGGCCCTTACCCACTCTTCGGCTGCCACCCCACCCACCGACCCCACCACTTATCGGGCTATCGTTGGTAGTCTCCAATACCTCTCCTTTACTCGTCCTGATATCGCCTTTTCTGTCAACAAATTAGCTCAGTTCATGAAAACCCACACCACACTCATTGGACTGCTCTCAAACGTCTTCTTCGTTATCTTCATGGCACAATGCATCTCGGCCTTCAGCTGTTTGCCACTAGTCCGCCTTCACTTCATGCTTTTGTGACGCTGACTGGGCTGGTGACAAAGATGATTATGTCTCCACTACTGGGTACTTAGTCTATCTTGGTCGCAATCCCGTTGCTTGGTCTTCCCGAAAGCAACGCACCCTTGCCCGGTCTTCCACTGAGGCTGAATTTCGAGCCATTGCTGATACTGCTGCGGAGGTAATCTGGGTTCGTAATCTTCTCCAAGAGCTCGGTATTTCCTCCTCTCCACCCGTTGTCTACTGCGACAACCTCAGTGCTACCACTTACTCTGCCAACCCGGTGTTTCATTCTCGCATGAAGCATGTTGCCTTATCCTTTCACTTTGTGCGCGAAATGGTACACTCCGGCAGCCTTCGTGTTCAACACATTTCTGGTGACCATCAACTTGCGGATGTGCTCACCAAACCACTTGCCCGCCTTCGGTTTTCTCAACTTATTTCCAAGATTGGTCTTCTCCAGAGTTCGTCCATCTTGCGGGGGAATGTTAAAGATACACTCACCCACACACCATCGGCTTCAGTACACCCACCGGTGCACCCACCCGGTTCCAGTATAGCCGCCGCACCCTAGGGTTTCCAAGGGTTTCTTGGTTCACAAGTTTCCTACTTTATGTATCTATATCTTTTCCTTATTTTAGTGACTCTGTCCATACATAATTGTATAGAGTTTAAGAAACTAGATCGTAGCATATTATTGTGAATTTACTTTGTACTATAAATATTCATTCATTGTGAATAAGAAAATACTTTTGCCTATTCTCATAGGACCAACAACTGGTTCTTTGTTCTTGTAGTCGTTGTTGCTTAATTTTTGTTGTGATGCAGATTGTTGTTACTTAATTTCTGTATTTTACATTTGAGGCCAAGTGTGGGAGCTATTTGTGATTTCTCTGCTTGTTTTGTATGTTTGAAATAATGTGTGAGCTATCCACTCGAATATGTAATAGTATGAATGAAGCTTGTCTTTTCATTGATCAAAGCTAAAATATTGTGATCTATCTTCCCGAGTCTGTAATACTCCTTCCGTTCCCGAAAGACAGTCTCACTTTCACTATTATGGTCAACTAAACTGAACTTTGACCATTATTTAATGAAAATTCAGTTATTCTTATGCAGATTTAAAGTTCAGTTGAGTTGACCTTAAAAGTCAAAGCGAGACTATCTTTCCGAGATGGAAGGAGTACTTTGTATCGAACCAGTAGAGCGAAGTGGTTCAGATGGAGAAACCTGTGTTAAGGTTCTAACTGATTCGCATTTCATGTTGAGCCATTTGAGTTTCTGCTGCAATTTTACTACTTGGAGTCGTTGCAAGTCGTGCCATGTGTTCAATATGGTCGACAGAGTGATTATTTCGGGCGTTTTAGATTTGCTCAGAGCCTAGGTTCTTGATTCTTGGGCATTTACATAACCACAAGATTTCGGGTGAAACTAGTTTTTCCCTAAATGTCCTGTTTTTGCAAACTGTTCCTGAATGTTCGCCAAATGCTTGCAAGTGGAAAAAAAGTGGACTTTCTGTAATTTTAGGAGAAACTAGTTTCCCCCAAAAACCTACTCTTACATAACAGTCAATAGTCTAGCATTTATGTTACAGTTGAATTGTCCAATTTTTTTAGCAAATGTGTTTTACTTGTTTGTACATGTACTATGATAAAATTTGGGACGAACTAAAACAAAAGAATGACACTTACGGGACAAAGCCAGAGGGATTATTTTAACAAAGGTGACGATTAGGAACCTTATAACTCATTTCGAATTTTCGTTACCAGAATCCGAATTATTATAGCAACCTTATACTCATATATTTGTTTCCCGAAAAGTTATTGTTTTGCCTGTTATTCTTAATGCAAGATTTTGATATACAGGGGGTTTGGCTTCGGGCCACTTTTAATTGTTCGTCTCATCTCATGAATCAGTAAGTCCTTTTTTCAAGCCACATTATATTGACTGATCCTTTTACTGTTAAGTTTTTATGTTAAGTTGTCTTTAAATCCAATTTTGCTTCACATAGTTTAATTTGTGTGGTAACTTTAAAGTACGTTGCATTTAGTGTAATCTAGGGTGTGGTACGTTGCATCAAAACGTATTTTTCCCGTTTAATTTATGTTGTTTGGTACAGTTTAGTTGGGATCCTTCAATTTCATCGATAAATGAAATGGTGCAATTCAGACCATAAGGTCAAAAAGATCGATGAATTCGAAGCCAGAGAGGTATGGAATCTATAAGTTCACTCCAGCCAGTATTGTGCACTGTTGTAAGTCCATGCATTGTCAACCTTAAGAGTCTTCGAGTGCTGTCACCATGTAAAACAACTTCAGATATGATGTCACAGTCTGATTTGTACTCCCTCCGTCCCATAACTATGTGCACAAAATGGGTTTTGCATGGGTATTAAGGGATGAATAGTAGTGGGTAGTTGTTGTGAGTGTAAAAAGTGAAGTAGGAGAGAGAAAGTGGGGGTAGAGAATAGTTGGTTGATTGTTGTTGCGAGTATAAAAGTAAAGTAGGAGAGAGAATGAGTTGGATGAATAGTAAAGATTCTTTGCCATTTTAAGAAAGTGTGACTTATCAATGGGACACCCAAAATGGTAATGTCTGCACATAGTTATAGGACGGAGGGAGTATTATGTGTCTTCCCTAAAGAACTTTGGGTAATTACTTTTTGAACAACTGATTAATGGCATTTTGAGGAAAATTTCGCGAAAAAAATCCATTTGAAAAATGTAAGAACTTGCACAACCATTGATTTTTAGGTTAATAGATCCCTAAGTAGTGTTTGGACCTTCCATTTTATCGTTCTTCTCGATAATCGTGCAATGTTCAAATGCAGAAAATTAAGAACGGTCCACTGAGAGAAAGAGCGAACCCAAATAGATGGAACATAAAAAAAAAAATTATACAAAGTCAAACAATAGTCTTGGGCTACTCAGACAACAGTTTAATACGATAACTACTATGTGAATCAACAAGGTGGTATTTTGTTTTTGTAAAGTCAGCTTGTTTGAAGCTTCTTGGAAGTCAATACGTCAATCTTTAAGTAATCTGAGAGGCCTGCAGTTGCTTATAAATAATCTGAGATTCGTAGCTTTGTTCATAAACAACTCACAAGCTAAAATCATCTACGAAAGCAGGCCAAGCTCAAGCTCAAGATTATATTTAGCGGCTCTTGTTCGTTAGGTAACAACCTTTGCAGGAAAGGTCAGTCCATCAAAATTGGTATGAATGATTAACCTTTAAATTTAATGGTTGTCGATGTCATATATCCATAGAGATTGTACTGAAATATTGAAATTCATTTGTGAAAAATTCAGATGGAAACTGAGCTCAAAGGAATTATAGAGCTTCCCCAAGTTCAGAAACAAGACAATGGAGAATTCAGTGTTGTTGATGTAGAAGAAGAGTGTAATGACGAAGATAACCCTGCAGACATTACTGACGAAGAAGAAAATAATGACGAAGAAGATATACCTGCAGAAAACGATGAAGAAGAAAGTAGTATGGTAAAGTTGATCAACTCCGTCAGAGAAAACCTGTCAGTGTACAAGAGTCGTCTCTCCTCTCCAATTTCACTATACAAAGTTCCTGCAAAACTTAGGAAAGCCAATGAAGAAGCATATACTCCTAGATCAGTCTCAATCGGCCCTATTCATCATGGACGACCAGAATTGCAGGAAATGGAAACGTATAAATGGAGATTTCTCGATAGATATCTAGAAAAGATTTCAATTTCCTTGACTATTTCTTCTGAAGAAGCCTTAACACACATTACGCGAAGTGCAAGGGATATGGAAAACCAGGTACGAGAATGTTACCAAGAATATTTTCATAATCTTACTAACAAAGACTTTATGGAAATGATAATGCTTGATGGCATATTTGTCATAATGCTCTTGCAAGAGAATGTAATATATGGTACAAAAAGTATAAGGAACGGGCGGATCCACGACAGAAGCAGCGCAAGCAGTCAACTATCTTTGAACCGATGGGTCAAAACTGATATAATACACGACTTGATGCTACTCGAGAATCAACTCCCATTTTTCGTCCTTCAAAAGTTTTCCAACTACCTCGGGGGCTCCACACAAGTAGAGCTACATAAGAAAATCGTTGAATTCTTTCACGAAGTAGGAAATATTACGACACTTGGAACAAATAATGAAAAAGACGCGAAGCATTTGGTTGATTTCTTACGCAATTGCTACCTTCCGGAACAAAATCTAGCTAGAGGAAAGATTGTTTATAACCACAGTGCAACTGAGTTGCATGAAGCTGGGGTTAAATTCAGATCCTTGCCTTATCCCAACCTTTTTGAGATAATATTTCTTCAAGGCTACTTAGGAATACCAACATTACGAATAGACGAGCATTCAGAAACTCTTTTCCGGAATCTGATTGCATTTGAGCAGTGCCAGTATCACGAACCAAAAGACATAACCAGTTACATCATTTTCATGAAGAGCCTTATAGTCACAACCAAAGATGTGAATCTGTTAACTGCTTGCGGAGTAATCGAAATTCTTCATGGCGATCATGATCGTGTGGCTAGTATGATTAACAATCTTCATAAGGAGACGGTAAGGCACGAAAACGAGTTTTATTTTGCAGCACTTTGTACAGAGCTGAATGAGTACAAAAAAGACTGGTGGCATCAATGGAAGGCTAAATGGTACAGATCAAAGAAAGTTTTGAGACGCGATTATTTCAGCAATCCGTGGTCTACCATCTCTGTTATTGCTGCTGTAGTTCTGCTTTTGCTGACCGTGGTACAAACAATATGCTCAATTATTTCGATAAGATAATTGGAGTCTGTTTTTCCATACCATTGCTAACGTTTGAGTTTTCAAGAAAAATAAGACTGGTCTGCTAAGAGAAAGAGTGAATAGAACGAGACGGAACTGTATGTATACTATACACATACTCCCTCCGTCCCATTATTGCTACCAAATGAGAGTGCATGGGGATTAAGATAATATGTTGGAAAAATAAATATTGTGAGTGGGTAGAAGAGAGAAAATAAGTTAGTGGATAATTGTTGTGAGTGGATAGGAGAGAGAAAATTGAATATTTTGTGCAAGTAGCACTAAGTATAGCTAAGTATAGGCCACTCAAAATAGAAATAAGTAGCGATAATATGGGGCGGATGGAGTATATTATATAATATACACAATCAAACAAAGCCTTGGTCTTATGCTACTTGGGCAACAGCTTGATACGATGTCTACTATGTGAAATCAAACAAGGTGGAATTTTTCTTTGTAAAGCCAACTTGTATGAAGCTTCTTGAAAGTTGATGCGTAAGGTTTTAGTATGTATTATGAAAAACGTGTTTTACTTTAATGAATTAAGGATTGAAAAAAACGTGTTTTTACAAAAGACGCTGACGCTTGTTTTAAAAACAAGAGGTGAGATTTTTGTAAATAACTGGCAAGCATCGTAAATGGCAGTGTTAATATTACAAAGTGCCAGTCATATGAACGGGCGTTTATAAACATTGCCACTGACACTTTTAATAAGTGTCACTGTTAGTGTTAAAAAGTCCAGCCATTACATCACACTTATAAACATTGCCATTGACACTTTTCAAAAGTGCCAATGGTATGGTTAATAAGTGCCGGTGTACATGGCTGGCACATTTTAACATTGCCGCTGGAACTTTACTATAAGCACCAATTATTTACAAAAATGTTACGGCCTGTTTTGAATAATGGAGAGGCATGCAGCAGAAATAATCTGAGCTTTGATCATCAAACCGAGAAACAACAAGCTAGAAGCAGGCCAAGCTCAGAATTACATTTTTCAGCACGTTAGTAACAAATTCTGCAGGAAAGGTTAGTCCATCAAAATCTTTATGAATGATTCTTCATTCCGTCTCATCATAATAACGCATTTGACTTGTCACATTTCTTAAAGAATGTGATTTACTTGTTCATACATTGCTTCAATCATTCAATCACGTTAAGTTTGTGTGAGCATTATTTCTTTATTTAGAAAGGTTAAAATTAAATATCAGCTGCATATAGGGAATTTGGGGAATGTGGGTGGAGTGCACAATACTTGAATTTATGTTTATAAAATGTAAGGCATGTAGTAAAAGATGTAACTCATTTTCACGCTTCTCAATAAAAGGTAACACACGTAACAACAACAACAACAACAACAACAACAAAGCCTTAGTCCCAAAATAATTTGGGGTCGGCTAACATGAATCCTCATATGTCATCGTGATAAAAGGAAGAGAGAGAGAGAGGAAAAAGATGGAGAAATAAAATAAAATAAATAAATAAATAAATAAATAAATAATAATAATAAAAGTACGATCAACCCCCATCATTCACATGAATCTTCGCCCTCCACTAGTATAAAACAAATCTCATCTACTATAAAAATCTGACTGTTGTGCAGTCGGACATCACAGTATGCAGATTCTGAAAACATAACTTAATGGACTTTTAATCTATGTCATGATAAATGGTTGTCAAGGTCATGTTTCCATACTATTCATACGTACCAAGCTACACATGGTACTGAAGTACTAACATTCCTTTATGGAAATTTTAAAAATTTCAGATGAAAGCTGAACTCAAATGGCTTCTAGAGTTGGGCCAAGTTCACAACGAAGACATTGAAAAATTCGTTGCTGTTGATGTACGAGAAGATGCCGAGGAAGAAGAAATTAATACATGCAGACACCGAAGACAAAGAAGAAAGTAGTATCGTAGAGTTGATCAATTCCGTCAGATAAATCTGTCAGTAAACAAGAGCGGTCTTTCCTCTCCAATTTCACTATACAAAGTTCTTGCGAAACTTAGGAAAGTCAATGAAGAAGACTATACTCCACCATCAGTCTCAATCGGCCCTATTCATCATGGAAAACCAGCATTACAAGAGATGGAAAGGTATAAATGGAGAATTCTCGATATATATCCAGAATAGATTTCAATTTCCTTAAATATTTCTTCGGAACAATCCTTAAAACAAGTCACTCGGACTGCAAGTGATATGGAAAACCAGGAACGAGAATGTTACCAAGAATCTTTTCATAATCTTAGTAGCAAAGACTTAATGGAAATGATAATGCTTGATGGCATATTTGTCGTGATGATCTTGCAAGAGAATGTAAGACATTATCGACTGGACGGATGCACGACAAAAGAAGCGCAAGTAGTCAATTGTCTCTGAATCGGTGGGTCAAAACTCCCTCTGTCCCGAAAATTTTATCCCATTTTGATTTTTATGCTCAACATGAACTTTGAACAAACATCGGTATCGATTTAATTATTCTACTGAAATTCTAAAATTTGTAGTTGACAAATCATTAAGTGATTTATCAATAACATTATTTGAAATTTCATTTTGACCATTAGATTGAGACCAATGCTTGGTTAAAGTTCATTTATGTTGACCATAAGAAGTCAAAATGTGACAAAGTCAAGCAACATTATAGAAGAAACTATTCCTTCCGTCCCAAAATGATCTTCATACTTTTTTCAACATTACCACGAAGGAACTTTGAGCAATGATTTTAGGTTGATTAATTTATTCTAATGAAAATCTAAAACTTGTTATTGATAGTATTGATGATGATGTGTCAATAACAAGTTTTAGATTTTCATTAGTACAATTGAGTCAACCTAAAATTATTACTCAAAAGTCCTTCGCAAAAATGTTGAAAAAATTATGAAGATCATTTTGGAACGGAGTGAGTAGTTGAATTCTTTGGGGAAGTAGGAAATACGGCGACAGAATAACAAAAACTCTTTTCCGGAAACTTGATTGCATTTGAGCGCCAAAAGACATAACCAGTTACATCATTTTCATGAACAACCTTATAGTCACCTTGAAGTATGTCGATTTATTGTCGGTTCTGGAATAATCGAAAATTCTCACACACAATATTTTTAAATATACTCTTTCCATTCCAGCAGAACTGGCACCAATTTTTGAGATATGGAGATTAAGGAAAGGTAGTAGATGTGTGGTAGAAAATGAACAGAGTGAATAAGTGGGGTAAATAGTAGTGTTGGTTGAATAAAATGAGTGGTGAAAAATGAAGAGAGAGAATGAGTGGTGTTAAATAGTGGGGTTGGTTGAATATAAATATATTAAAACATTTCCATTTTTAGCAGTGTCACTTGTGTTGGGACAGATCGAAAAGGAAATAAGTGTCACTTGTGCTGGGACAGAGGGAGTATCCCGGACTAAGGTTCTTAGTTTGCCTTTACACGGAGATTAAGAAAAAGTAAATGTTGTGAGTATGAAAAAGTAAGTAAAAGAAAGTATGAGAGAAAAAGTGGGTAAGGAGTTTTTGTTGTGAGAATGACAAATGGGTCCCATAGTCCATTTTAAGTAATAAAGCAATTAAGAACTTTAGTATGGGACAAGCCAAAAAGAAAAGTAAGAACCGTAGTCTGGGACAGAGCGAGTAAAAGAATACTCCCTCCGTCCTATCTTAAACTTCAAAAAAAAATTGGGCACAAGAATTAAGATGAGAATCTTTATATTATAAAATATAGATAGTAGAGTGTTGTGAGTATGGAAAGTGCGTAGGAGAGAGAAAGTGGGGTAGAGAATAGTTAGTGGATAATTGTTGTGTGTATGACATGTAGTCCCACTAAATAAAAAAATATAAATAACTTTTCTTTTTTGGATTTTGAAGTTTAAAATGGGATACCCAAAAGAGAAATTTTTGAAGTTTAAAATGGGACGGATGGAGTACAATTTAAAAATGGTCAAACTTATTTTAAAGTGAAAATCTCGAGAAAAACTTGTTTTACACTCGCTTTAGTGTAAAACATGTTTTTATCCTTTAATGTAAAACAGAATCTATTAATGTAAAACAGGTTTTACATATCTCTTAGTTTAAAACAAGTTTTTCGTAAGACCGGCTCTATTTTAAGTAGGGTAAATGGTTCGGTTTGGTTCGGTCTCGGCCATTTTAGAGACCGAACCACTAGTCATCGGTTTGGGAAAATTCCAGACCGAACCAAACCACAAAAAGTTCTAACCAAACCAAACCAAACCGTCATGGTTTGGTTTGGTTCATACCGTGGTTTAGACCGCGATTTAGATCGTGGTTCAGACCGTGGTTTAGATAGTGGTTCAAACCACCATTCAAACCGAGTTTCATATGACTATTCAAATCATGGTTTAGGATTTGTTGAAAAGAGAAAATACGGAGGAAGAAAAATATTTAACAATTAAAGAAGTCGAATGAAGTGAACACACTGCAGAATTTTGGTAACTATGTGCCTCAACAAATATAACACGTGACGAAATGAATATTGAGTCAAATGCAAAACGAGATTTAAGAATGGTCTAATGTAATATAGTTTATTTTTAATATTTCAAATGTGGATATTACTTAACATACAAATATATGACTAATATATGCGATCTGACGGTTTGGTCTGGTGGTTCAGTCTGATGGCTCGGTTTGGCGGTTCGGTCTTGTGTTTTGGTTCAGTCTGGTTTGGTCTAAAGGGGTCAGACGACAAACCAAACTGAACCAATTTTTTAGACCAAACCGAACCACTTGTGCTTAAAAACCAAACCAGACCGTATGGTTTGGTTTGGTTCGGTCTCAAACCACGGTCTGAACCGAACCACTGACGCCTCTAATTTTAGGGTTAATTGCAATTTAGACCCTGAAGTACCATACTACCCTTCCAAGCGAATCCTGATATGTTTTTTTTTGTCAAATTAGGTCTTGATGATTTAAAAACTCGTCAAATAAGGCCTTTTTGATGGATTTCGTTAGAAAAGTCAGTTAAGTAGCATGTGCTTGGCACGTGACAGACGGATTGGGTGAATTTTAATTGTTATTAGCTATTAAGGGGTTAAATGAGTTCTTTTTAAAATGAGGGGATGTTCGAACAAAAAAAAATATCCCCCATCTTTGTCTCCCTTCTTTCCAGTCACACCTATCCCCATCTCAAAAACTCAACCCTCCTGCCTCTCTCTACACCACCCACACCAGCCACCATCAAACATACCACCGTCCACCAACTCACCTCATCACCACCAGCGCCCACCAACATCTACCACCACCGGAAATCAGAAACACCAACCACCACCATCCGTCATAAACACACCACCATCAAACTTACCACTATGCAGCAAAAAAATTCCCCAAATTCGTCAAATTTGTACAACATCTGTACAAAATTCAAACAAAACAAGGATTGAACCTGAACCAGAATCAGACCCACCTAAAAAATTCTCACCAAAAAAATAAGAAAGAAAAAAAATCTATCCATTTTTTTGTTCTCTCTTCTTCTTCATAACTAGCTTTCACGTTCACCAATTTGCACCACCAATACACTACCATAACCACTCCCATGACTACCACCCACAATAAACAAAATTGAACAACAAATTTAGTCTGCCACATCAATTATTCTCATATTTAAGCTTCTAAGAATGAACAAAATAAAAAAACGAAAGTAAGAAAACACCAAAAATTGGGAATCAAAACTCTAGATGCAAAGCCCAAAAATTGAAAATATAAACCCAGATTTTGATTTCATTATCTTCTTGATTTCGAAACCCAAAGACTACTACGACATACACCCCAGATCAAGAAACTCACGTCGTCGTCCCTCTTCACGATCGCCGTCGTCATCCCTCTTCACGATCGCCGTCGTCGTCCCTCACCCTCACGATCGCCGCCGTCGTCCCTCATCGCCGGCTACAGATCAGATGAATCGGAGAGATGAACGGAGAAATCGATTGCCGATGCCGGAATCCAGTTCGGCGCTTCATCTCAAATTAGGGCTATAGCGTATGAGCAACGAGGAAAGAGGGAGATGCGGCATGTGTGTGACGAACGAACGACGGGGGGAGCTTTGGCAGTGGGAGGCACCGTCGCCGGCAGGCTGGAGAGAGAGAGAGAGTGTGTGTGTGTGTGTGTGTCTGACGGAGAAGGAAGAAGGTGTGATATAGTTTTTTTTTTTCATCCCTTGTTTTTTGAAGATGTCATTTATAGCCCCTTCAAACTTAATCGCAATTCAAACCACCCAATTTTGTTAGTCACGTGCTTGGCACATACTTTTTAACTGAGTTTCTAACGAAATTCGTCAAAAAAACCTTATTTGGCGAGTTTTTAAATCATCAAGACCTGATTTGACAAAAAAAAACATATCAGGATTCGCTTGGAAGGGTGGTATGGTACTTCAGGGTCTAAATTGCAATTAACCCTTAATTTTAAGACCGGAAAAGTAAATTTTAATCACAAAATTTAGAGAAAACTAGATGTTCTCTAAATAATAATAAAAAAATGAAGTTATTCTTATAAAAAATCGCCAAATAATAAAGAAAAAAAAATGGTAGGCTTTCGATCATAATCTATATTCTCCCAAAACGTACTCTATTTTAATTCGCGGACCACATTATTATAGCGTGAAATTATACGAGCGTCATCGTAAGAGTGAGTGGGACCAGAAATGAGTAGCTGCTGGTGCAAATGGCCCACTTTCAAAGGACGTGGAGAGATACTATATTCCTCTTCCCTCCTACAATTATGTGAATAAAATAGGTTGGGCATGAAATTAAGAGATGAATAGTAATGGGTAATTGTTGTAAGTGTGAAAAGTGTATTAGTATACAAAAAATATGATATAGAATAGCAGGTTGATTGATGTTGTGACTATAAAATTTTGTATGCGAGAAAATAAGTGAGATGAATTGTAATTTTTTTTTTTTACCGTTTTAAAAAAATACAACTTATCAATAAAACGCCTGAAATAAAATTTTATCCATATAATTACGGACAGAATGAGTCGTACCTGCCACCTGGTGACCAGACAGCTATCTATGAGCGGACACCCACTCCCTCGAAGAAAAAGACAAAATCTCAGAAATGACATGGAAATCAGGCCGACGTTAAGCAAAACTCAAACTCACAACTTCTGGCGGCGTTGTTGTCGTTATCCCCACGTCTAATCGTCTAATCGCCTTCCATATTTTGCTTTTCTTACTTTTGTTTTTCTCCTCGTGGCCTTCATTCAAGCTAAACTAAATACTCTCTCCCATTTAGATTCAATTATTAAAACGAAATATTGGGAAAATAAATTACAACATTATATATAAATTTTTGTTACTAAATTGTACTCTCTCTGTCCTTTTTTAATCTAAAAAAATTACTTATTTGGTTATCCCACTTTAACTTACAAAATCTTAAAATAGAAATGTTTTAATACTTTTAAAATTGTGAGACCCATTTATCATACTCACAACAGCTACCCACTAACTATTATATATCTCACTTTCTCTCTCTCACTCAACCATCTACACTCACAACACATCACATTTTTCGGTTTTTCCTTAATTAATGTGCCCAACTTATATTTTGTAAGTTAAAGAGGAACGGAGGGAGTATAAATCAAGGCTCTAAAACGCGCTAAGCGGTTCCTAGGTGTCGTAGCAGGGTCTAGCGCCTAAGCGGGGTCTAAACGGACGTAGGCGGGACCGAGAATTCATAAATAGTTATAGTATCTTAGGTGGGACTTAGGCGTTTCATGAATGCCTAGCGCTAGGCGGCCTAAACGGTTGTCTTTTAGAACATACGTATAAATAATATTTTTTTCGTCTCATAAATGTGTATAAAATGGGTTTTGCACAGGACTTAAGAGATAAATAGTAGTAGATAGTTATTGTGAGTGTGAAAAGTGAAGTAAAAGAAAGAAAGTGGGGTAGGTAATAATACGTTGATTGATGTTGTGAGTGTAAAAGAAAGTAGGAGAGATGATGAGTGTGATGAATAGTAAAGATTAAGAAAGTGTGATTTATCAATGTGACACTCAAAATAACAATTTGTGCACATAGTTATGAGAGAGGGAGTAAAAAATCTCAAATATCTTTTAAAATAAAAGATATTTGATTAACATTATCCACATCCACTTTATTTGTATTCCGTACCCTTACTTCCCCCCCCCCCCCCCCCCCCCCCCACACACAACTGACACTCCCTTTATTCTGTGATTTATCTACACACTTGTACAATTGATTAATTACAAATCCAAAAACTAGTGACACCCATCACATATTCACATTACAAAGATCACACGTGCGGTCAACCCAAGCAACTCAACCCACACGTATCACGTTGACTTCCTAAATATGAAAAGTCAACCCATTTCTAGATTTGTAACTCAGTTGAAAACCAACGAAAATTACTTTTTAGCCCTGATTTAAACTCTCCCACAAAGAAGTGCATTCCCTTCTAGCAAACCCAACCCTTTTATTCTCCAAATCATAAACTACTTCTAAACCCTGCTGTTGATAATTTCCCAATAATCCGGCCGGCCCGCCGGAATCTGGGAAATTGCCGCCGTTCATCAACATCATACACCCAACTTTCCTCTTCGCCTTCCCGTCGTCATCACCGCCGTCCATAAATTCATGGAAGTAATTTTTCCTAGGCATCACCACACTAGAATTTCCCCCAAAATGCAACACTAGTTGAGGCACAACCGCAGCAGCAACTTTTTTAACAACCGAGTTATCAATAATGTAACACGGACTGAGTCCGGTTCGACCCTCAACGTCACTCGAACGCTTATAAACCTTGCCAACTCGGTGGTCAAACTCGGTGACAACTGATTTGTATAATTCAGGTGGCAACATAGTGAAAGTGGTTCCCGAGTCGACCACCATCCCACCGTTTCCATTTCTGTCGATTCTTTTCAAACACGGTGGCGCCGCCAGATGCCGCTTTCCGATGGTGATGTCCTCTAGGCCGACGGAGTAGAAATAAGGGTGTTTCGGGTTTTCTAGCATTGGGGTGTAGTCAAAATCGTCAATTTGTGGCTGCCCAGTTTGTTTTTCTTTGTTTTGATTAACTGAGTAGCGACCCAGAATGAGTGGACTCGGGCGGCGGACTCGGTCGGAGTCAAACGAGTGAGAAACTAAACAATAAGAAAATTGGTTACCCAATTGAGGGGAAAAGCTGGATAATTGAGCCGGCAAAGAGAGTGAGCCACGTCCAAAGCCGGCGACGCCAATTGGCTCGCCTAAGGCGGAGTGAGCGCAGCCGAAGGTGAAATTCCTGATCATTAACACTGGCGACGACATGGGTACGACCAAATTATCGGTGAAAAGTTTAGCGACGAGGCTGCCGTCGCCGTACGCGTAGTAAAACGGCGGGCAGGAGAATTTCGAACACTCCGACATTTCAATTGATTCAAGAGGGCATTTGGCCATGGCGCAGAGGTCGGAGGTGGGGAGGTGGGAGTGGACGGCGGAGCAGCCACGTGATTGGCACGTGAGGGGAGTGGAGGAGGCGGTGAGATTGAGCGGTTTGTGGTCGGGGATGGTGGACGGAGAGTACTTACCTTCGCAGAGGATGCAGGTGAAGGGGGAACAAGGGAGCCAAACGACGTCGCTTCCGGTGTCCATGTAAAGAGAGACTGTTTGTCGGGTGGTGGGGGATGAGCCGAGGGAGAAGGAAAGGGTGTAATCGGTGCCGGGGGAGAGAGGGAGGGAGACTTGACGGTGGCGGCGGAAACGGGTGGTGGAATGGGTGGAAGTAGATTTGAGGAGGAGGTGGTGGGTGGAATTGAAGTGGGATTTTGATAAGGAGTGGGTTAGTGGGAGGAGGAGGATTTTGGCGGGAATTTGTGCGAGAGAGAGGGTAAAGAAGATGATGATGATGATGAAAACAGGGGAAGCCATTTTTGGAAGAAAAAACAGTTTTTTTTGAGGTTTTGTTACTGCTGTATGTGTTTCAGAGAAGGGAGGGAGGGTTTTTAAAGGGAGTGAGAGAGGTTTATGGTGGCGGGGTTTTACGTTGGCAAGGTTGTATTTTTGGGGTCTTTTTTTTAAGGGCTAAATCACACGTGACCTCCTATGCAATTGAATTGGATTTTTTAGTTTTTTTTTTATTATTATCAAGTGATTTACAGAAAAGAAATCACATACTCTCCCCATCCCATACATTTATATGAAGATTAAAAGAAAAATATTATAAGTATAAAAAGTAAAGGAGGAAGTAAGAGAAAAAAAAATGGGTAAACAGTTTTTATTGTAAGAATGACTAGTACCAGGGGCGGACACAAAGGATACCAAGGGGGTGGCGGTGAATCTCCCAAAATCTTGTTCACAGTTTAATTTTTTTTTATCTTTTTCTAATGTTAGTACTAAGTGCACCCCCCCCCCTTATGAACTCCAGGCCACCCCCCTTTGCAAAAGAAAAGACGCGACTTAAGAAACGACGCAGCACATAACAAGGCAAGGCGAACAGAAAAAAGCGATAGTCAAGAGAGAAAGAAAGAAACGGCGATTTGAGAGTAACGGACGACAGGACGAGCAGGGGCAGACGCAAGGTCGAACTCTGCCTCCACCTCCGAATCTCCAATCTTAATCACTCAAGTTTTATTGTAAGTTTCAATATTTGGAATTTCAATTTAGGGTTTTATTGTTGAGTTAATTTAAATTCTGATTTAGGGTTCATTATTGATTTATTCAAATGAGATTTGATATGATTTAGGGTTCATGTTGTTAAATAATTTGGATTTTTGATTTAGGGTTTTTATTTATTGAAAAATTTCGATTAATGTTGTCATTGAAATTTTATAGTTTGGTTTTTATTATTGAAGATGCAGTTAAAAATTTTCATGCTGTTAAAATGCGTAAGAGACAAATTTAGTATGTTTTTGTTTTTGTAATTTATGTAGGTAGTTATGTAGAAAACATGTAACTTTTTTAGGCTTTTCTGTAATGAAATTGTGAACCCCCTTAATTTTTGACTTAGGCCCCGCCCCTGACTAGTACTTCCATTGTCTACTTTATTTTAAGTAATACTCCCTTCTTCCCCGTGTTATGTTCACCCTCTCATTTACACGGAGATTAAAAGATGGTGGAAGTGATGTAACTGTTGTGATGGTGGAAGTGATGTAAGTGTTATGGGATCCTGATACACATTCCGATCATACACTACGAATTTTTATTCTGAAAGCAATAATCCGTCAGATTGTACATCATCACATGGGTCCACTAAACATCAAAGGCTGATGGAGAGTACAACACTGTCGTCCCATAGTTTCGCTATGCATATTTCGGGATAAGTAACACCATCCTAAAAGTAAAGTAGGAGTGAGAATGAGTGAGATGCAATAGTAAAAATTCATTATCATTTTAGGAAGTGTACATATACTCTAGAATGGACTAAAATAAAAAGGTGGACATACTATGGGACGGAGGGAGTACAAAAATTAAATTACTCTGTTTAAAATGATTTTCAAGTTAACTGTACTCCCTCCGTCCTAGAGTAAGTGTCCACCTTTCTTTTATAGTCTGTCCCAGAGTAAGTGTCCATTTCTTAAAATGGAAAAGAATCTTTACTATTTGTTGGGTATGCTTTGTCGCGCCCCAGACCCGTGGTCCTACTTGGCCCCACGCTCGGGACACGATTGAAAGACGTTATAAAACACTTGAAATTTTTTCGAAATGTATTTTTATAAAGTTTAACAAAATCACACTTGAAGTTCAAAGACTTCATCTAACTTTAAACAAACTTTTCAAACAACTTTCACACACGAAAGTATTTAGTCCGAAGGCTTACAAACTTTTATACAAATGTACAAACACCGACATTATCCAAAATATAGGTGTTACAAGATGATAAAGTCAATGAAACTCTACCCAAAAGGTATTACATCTATGTAATGTAACCTTTACAAAACAAATCCCAACTCTTACCACTTTAACGTCCTCCCGTGCCAAAGTGTCCTATTCCCTGCTCGATGTTATCTAAAACAGTAAACAAATAAGGGGTGAGAATGAATCTCAGTAAGCTACTAAAATGCAACTACGTTACATGCTGATATGATAATCATAAAGAAACAATATCAACAATTAATCATATAGCATATAGCACATAACATGAGAGGCTCCCTATCGCCAACCGTCCCATACCGGTTAGAAATAACGACCAACTCATCATACAACACATAGTGTAGGAGTAAACACTCTTACGAGAATACCAAGCCAAGGTTTACCGAAATAACATAACCATCTGAGAATACCATCTGAGAAAACCATCTGAGCAGCATAAATAGCTGAAGCCGGGATCCCGAAAACCAAACCATAACCAATAGAACTAAAGTAACCAGAGAGAGAAATATGACACAAAGTCATAACCCAAAAGCTCACCAAAGGGAGCGATTCATCTCATCCAATGCCAATCTGGACTGGAGAAACTGAGAAGGCACAGTGGAAAACCTTATAGTGAACTTGGCTTGTGTGCCACTATAATTCTCCCACCGCCTGACACAGAAGGTACCAATGAAAATCCTTATAGTGAACTTACTTGTACCACTATAATTCTCCCATTGCCTGACTCCACAACAAGACCAGCTGAACTTTTCACAAGAAGCACAGTAATGAATACTTGCTAAACAACAACAACAACCGGGCAATGATTCTAAAATAAGGAACCAAGTCAAACACATCACAAAGATGAACCAATCCAAACCACATCAAAAGATGTTCAACAATACTCCATGTAACACTTATTCATATTCCCTAACACATTTGTTCACAAAGGAACCAATTTCAAACACTAGGGTGTTCCACAACAACCCTCTAGGTACTCTAGGATATCACCTAAGACCTAGACCAAGATTTAACTCTAATTCACTTGGATTTAAACAACTCAAACTTTTCAGCAGCCCTGGGCGGTCGCCCACACCAGACTGTGCGGCCGCCCAAAACACTCTGTCTCAAGACAAAAATCTTCCAGATAAGTGTGCGGCCGCACGCCCTATTTGGGCGGTCGCCCACACACCCGCCAGGCCAAAACTTGAACAAACTATACTCCTTTCGTTCCACCGTTCCACAAGTATAAGTATAATTTTTCTAATATACTAATATACTTATTTAGGGATACTTCCATTCATTTCCCCGTCCCAAGAATAATAATATAATTTTTATAATATACTTATTTAACATTTAACTCAAGTTAATATTTTACCGTCCCACAAGTAGGAGTATACTTTCAAACACCTATACTAATATTCTCAGGATATAAACATACTCCACATACGTCTTTGCATACAAACCAAGTCACTTACCCAGTATAATTATACTCCCTTTGTCCCAAATAAACAAGTATCACAAATAAATTCTTTTCACAATAATTTCACCACATATCACACATATAGCAAATATATGACCATTTTACTATTTAAGGGGAATTAGTAACTTACCTATTTCCGGAAAAAGTATCGAGGAAATATGTTTTGTTCGGGTAGAAATGACCTACTCGACGCCCTGATCATTTTTATATAATTAGATTTTAAAACGGAGCAATAAATAAAAATATAGAAATTAAAATAGGATGAAACTTACTTAGTACCAAAATACTGCTGAAAGATTAAATTATAGTCCGCTACAAATGATCTACTCGACTCCTTTAATATTGCACTGAAGTCAGATAGTCGAACGGATGTCGGGGTCGCAGGAACGGGTTGATTTTTCCTTAGTTCAGTTTACACAAAACCCTCTCTGCTCACTCTCTGGTGGTGTACGCATGGTCTAAGTGAAAATGAGGAGCATCATGTTCTTTTTATTTGTGTAAAACAAACAGAAATCCAAGTGATGATTGATGGACCAATAAGAAAAAAATGAGTGTTCTGTTATAATATATTATTATGTGGATGTCCTTTGAACCAGAAGTGTACAAGAGAAGCTTTGCAATATTATCTTTCGCGAAGCTTACGAAGGAAACTTTGTAAATATCTTCAGTGAAGCTTACTAGGGAAGCTTGGTAAATATCTTCAGAGAAGCTTACAAAGGAAGCCTTACTAAAGGATAGTATTTATCCTTATGGAAGCTTATAGAGGAAGCCAATTTTCACCTATAAATAGTAGGCTCTGGTTTTCATTTCAATATACTTCAGAAGTTCTTAACTTCTATCTTTCTCTCTTGTACACTCTCTCTATAATAGTCTTGAAATAAAATATTATCTATTGAGATTATGCTCTTGGTTCTTTAGTTTCATAACACGTTATCAGCACGACTTCGTTCTAGTTCCAGATCCTGAGCTATAGTCACCAAAGTAGGTACGGTATCGGTAAGATCTACCTAGTCTCTTTTCAAGTTATTTCAAAACTATATCTTATATATGTTTGCAGGATTTTAAAATAATAAGTGAATATAATTCTACGATGTTGAAAATTACATCACAGTTAAAACTATGTGGAGAAAGAATAACTGATAACGATATGCTAAAGAAAACTTTCTCCACATTCCTTCTTTGATTTGCTCCTGCAGTAGCAATATCGAGAAAAAGGGTTTAAATGATATTCTGAATTGATCTCATATGGCTGAGCAAAATAATGAGATCTTATTGAAAAACCACGAAGCCCGCCCCATTGACTCTACTCTGTTCCCTGAAGTGAACGCGAATATATATGATAATACTGAGCGAGGCCGAGAACGTGGTCGTGGACGTAATTGCGACCGTGGTCGGGGGAGATTTAATAATCGGTATCATAATGACAATCACCCCAATAATGATGAAAAAATTTCTCGCCACCAGAAGTGGAATAGAGAAGGTAATAATGAAATATCATCGACTAGACAAATTAAGCAACCGATAAAAATTGAGAATTTATGTTATCGGTGCAGAATGAAAAGCCATTGAGCCCGTACCTGTCGTACGCCTAAACATCTTGTTAAGTTGTATCAAGCATCAATGCTGAATAAAGGGAAAGATGTTGAAACAAATTTTGTCTATGAAAACGATGATGTAAAGCAAGATCCATCTACAAGTACACATCTGGATATATCAGATTTTCTTAATCCAGATGTAAATGATTACATACTTAATGGGGGAGAAGCCCAAACTAACTAAAGTATCTGACTCATTATAATTTACTTAAGTGTGTTCTATTATTTCAGTGTGTGTGTGTTCTAACATATTTAACTTTTACTTATAAGTATATTTGATTGTAAATGATGTTAATATTAGTACAATATGAGATAGTACAAAGATAATTGATGGCTCCAGAAGAGCTAACATAGTACTACTAAGAGGAACAAAAATAAGTATAAAAATGCATTGTTTTCATTTATGTCTCAAAGAAATTTACTATGCTTTAAAGATATTCGTGAAAATGGATGTCATATTGAGACAAGTAATGAAGGAGAAATGAAATATTTATCCATTACAAAGACTGAATCAGGTAACAAATATGTGGTAGAAAAGTTACTTGTATTTTCCTCTAAAGTATGCTATACAAAGATTAGCATAATTGAAGTACAAATGGTCTTACCAGTAAACCAGAAGTTTACTAATATAAATGATTTTAACAGTAAACCATAAGTTTACTAATATAAATAGCTTTACCAGTAAACCAGAAGTTTACTGATATAAATGGTTCTACTATATGGCATGACCGGTTGGGGCATCCCGGTTCTAATATGATGCGAAGAATTATGGAAAATTTACATGGGCATCCATTAAAAAACCAGAAGATTTTTCAATCTAATGAATTCTCATGTGCTGATTGCTCTCAAGGCAAATTGATAATTAAGCCATCACCAGCAAAAGTTGGAATTGAATCTCCAAAATTTTTAGAGAGAATTCAAGGTAATATATGTGGACCGATTGATCCACCGTGTGGACCATTTAGATATTTTATGATTTTAGTAGATGCATCTACTAAATGGTCAAACATAAGTTTATTATTAACTCGCAACCTGCCGTTTGCGAGAAATTCGATTACGATCACAATTTCCAGATTATGTGATCAAGACAATTAGCCTTGATAATACTGGTGAATTTACATCAGAGGCTTTTAATAACTATTGTACATCTATTGGAATAGATGTTGAACATCCAGTTGCTTATGTTCATTCACATAAAATGGTTTAGCTGAAGCATTTATTAAACGAATTTAGTTAATAGCTAGACCGTTACTTATGAGAGCAAAGCTACCTGTCGTAGCTTGGGGACCTGCTATTTTTACATGCAGCAGCACTTATACGCATCATGCCATCGAGTTATCATAAGTTCTCCCCATTAGAATTGGCTTATGGTCAGGAGCCAAATATTTCCCATCTAAGAATTTTTGGGTGTGCGCTATATGTTCCAATGGCTCCACCACAACGCACCAAGATAGGACCCCAACGGAGATTGGGGATATATGTTGGGTATGATTCTTCTTCTATTATACGATATCTTGAACAATTAACAGGGGATCTATTTGCGGCACATTTTGCCGATTGTCATTTTGATGAAAAAAAAATTCCCAACATTAGGGGGAGAAAGTAATAAGCTGGAAAAGGAAATCAAGTGGAATAGATTGAAATATTATCTTGATCCTCGTACGAAGCAATATGAACCAGAAGTTCAAAAGATAATCCACTTGCAAGAGATAGCGAATTAATTGCCAGACGCATTTATTGACCTAAAAAGAGTGACAAAGTCACATGTTCCAGCTGTAAATGCTCATATACGGATTGATGTCCCAATTGGACAATCTGCTAATGAATCTAAACCATGCCTGAAGCGTGGAAGGCCTATCGGTTCCAAAGACAAAAATCCTCGAAAAAGAAAATAAGTAAATTATGAGAAACGCTCCGTCGAGGTAAATGAATCTCCTGAAGAGATACATGACAAATCTGATCAAATACTTCCAGAAGAAGTTTAGATACATGTAATCATTAAGAATGATGATATCTCGATCAGTTATGTCAGTACAGGAAAAATATGGAACCGAGAGGAAAGAATTGTCGACAATATTTTTGCATATAATATAGCGCTTAATGTTATGGAAAATAACGAGGATTACAAACCTAGGTGTATCGACGAGTATCGATGTTGAAATGATTGGCCAAAGAGGAAAGACGCAATTCAAGCAGAATTCAACTCACTTGAGAAGCGTGAGTTTTTCGGACCTGTAGTCCATACACCTGAAGGTGTAAAACTAGTAGAGTACAAGTGCGAAAACAAAATATATAGCACAATTTTTTGCACAAGAATAAAGCACGTCTTGTTGCGCAAGAATAAAGCACGTCTTGTTGCACAAGAATAAAGCACGTCTTGTTGCACAAGGTTTTTCGCAAAGACCTGGAATTGATTATGAGGAGACATATTCTCCTGTGGTGGATGCAATTACATTTCGCTATCTCATTAGTCTGGCAATACATGAAAAGCTTGATATGCGTTTAATGGATGTTGTCACTGCATATTTGTATGGCAGACTTGACAATGATATTTATATAAGAATCCCAGAAGGATTTAAGAGAATCCCAGAAGTATTCAAGATGTATGATGCATGCAATTCAAATTCTCGAGAAGTTTGTTAAATTAAATTACAAAGATCTTTGTATGGTTTAAAACGATCTGGACGGATGTGGTATAACCGTCTCAGTGAATACTTGGCGAAAGAAGGATACAAGAATGATCCTATTTGCCCATGTATTTTTCATTAGAAAATCTGTTTCAGGATTTGTTATAACGGCCATTTATGTTAATCTAAATGTTATTGGAAGTCCAGAAGAACTTTCAATAGTTGTTAAGCTGCAAATGTGCCTACGAGGATAGAACTCCCAGACGGAGTACTATCAGGAAGGCCAGTGATCTCACCTAACGAAATACATACCCCTGCCCAGAAGAGAGGGAGGCTAATTGATTCCAAGGATTCGCATCCCCGTAAACGGGTGAGTGCACAAAAGTCGAATCCCGTTAGCGATAATAAAATTGGAATCTCATCCTATCTATCACATGATATTGTTCCAGATTATGGATTCGTTTGGAAAACGAAGTCGGGGGACGCCTCGACATTGACATCCATTTCTGAGAATAAAGAAATATCAGTTAGTCATCCATGCATATATGAGATATGAAATCGGGATGGAACAATTATCAACGGTGTATTTACTTATACATTAGCAACTGAGATTATATGTGGTAATGATATTGAACCTCGCTCCGTAAATGAGTGTAAACAAAGAATTGATTTGTAACGACCCCAAAAATCCGTTTTATTTATTTTATAATTATTTTATATTTTTGAGAATTTTAAATTTAAAATTATGTGTGCATTTTATTTGTTGCATCATATTAAATGAATTTGCACATCTTATTTGATTATTTGTGTTAGTTAAAATGTTAGTAGTAATATTTGTTTTGGGGAGTTAGTAGTGTTAGTGGGAAATTATGAGGGATTTATGGAAAATGTGAGTTGAGGGGTTTAATTGTAAGAATTGAAAGTAGAGGGACTTTAGGGGAATGAGTATAAAAGCACCAATTGCATCTTTCTTCCCCATCTCTCTCAGTCGACTCACTATCACTTTCCCAAATCCTTTCTCTGAAAAATTGCCATTGTTGAAGAAAGGAGAAAAGGGTAAGTTTGGTTCTTGTTTATTTTCCCTATTTTAATTTACTACTCCATTTTCAAATCTAATTATATATAAATGTTCAGGGTGTTGAATAGATCATATCTACCGAACAATATATTTTTCTTGACTCATTTCCGAAAAATAGGTAAGTTACTAATCCCCCCTTTTAAATGTTAAAATGGTCATAAGTATGCTATATATGCTTTATATGTTATAAAATAATGTTTTGGGTATATTTTTATATACTTGTAATTTTGGGACAGAGGGAGTAGTAAAAACTTGTACATAGCTTGTTAGTATTAGGAAGGGTATAGAAGTTGGTGTTTGTATGGTGTTTGGGCTGAATTTGTAGCCTTTGTAAGGGTTGAAAATGTTGAGGGTTGATAAGGTTAGTGTTTTGGGTTGGTGAGATGAAGGGAGTATTTTGTTTTCAGCCAAAATGAGATTTCTGGGCTGATTACACGACTCGTGTAGGGGTACACGAGTCGTGTAAGGAGAGATTCTGAAGGGGTGTTTTTCTACACGAGTCGTGTACTGTTACACGACTTGTGTAAAAGTTCTTACACGAGTCGTGTAGTGGTACACGAGTCGTGTAAGAGCCCAAATTCTGAATTTGTGTATTTTTTACGTAAAATCTTCCGGAGGTCATAACTTCTTCATTCGGACTCCGTTTTAGTCGTGTAAACTATCGTTGGAAAGCTCTTCTCGAGTACTACACGATGGGTTGGTTTATTGAGTTGGGTTTTGATTTTTATAGTACGGAAATCCAGTAGGTGTTTAGTACTAACAAGAGTATCCATGGTTCATTATGGTAGAGTTGGTCTTTTGTGATCAAGTTTGAATTAATGTGATTGTTTGGATGGATTGTGTGATGACTTAATGTCAATATGGTGCATACTATTATGAAAACGTGTTTACTTCTCTAATATGAGCTTGTGTGGTTCCCTACTTTGGAATCATACCCCGTTTGTTGTTTAAGCAAGTTTTCTTTGCTTCGGTTGTGTCTAAAGTCCAGCTGGTACTTTTGTGTGTGTTGGGCAGTGATAGGGATTATAATGGTCTCCGAGCCAAGTACATTATAAGGCTCCTATCATTGGTTTCCCATTTTTAACCCCCTTCCTTGGGCCAAAGGTTGGGCACTTTGGGTTATGACTTTGTGTCATTTTCCCCCCGTTGTTGTTGTTGTTGTTTGGTTCCGGAACCCGTCTCAGCTCTTCGATGCTGCTCAGTTGATGCCTCTCAGATGGCTATTGTTTGGTTTGAGAACCTTGGCTCAGTATCCACGTATGAGTGTTTATTTCCGCTTTATGTGTTGCATGATGAGTTGGTCGTTATTTCCAACCGGTATGGGACGGTTGGCGATAGGGAGCCTCTCATGTTATGTGCTATGTGTTATACGCTTATTTGTTAATATTGTTTCTTTATGATCATCATATTAGCATGTAATGTAGTTGCATTTTAGTAACTTACTGAGATTTATTCTCACCCCTTATTTGTTTACCGTTTTAGATAAGAAGGAGTCCAGGGAATAGGTCACAGCACAGGGAGGACGTTGGTAAAGAGATATTTGGTAAGACTTTTGGGAAGTGATGTGTATAAAGGATACATTATGTAAATGTAATACCTTTAGGGTAGTGTACCCGTGACTCAGTTATTTGTATCATCTCTTTTAGTAGGTGTTCGGGTTTGTAAATTTTTAAGTAAAGTTTGTTATAGCCAGGTGGCTAAGTACTCATTTGAGAAAGTTTGTTTTGTGACTTAAAGTCATGTGTTGGTAACGTTTTGGTTGTGTGAACCTTTTTAAGAAAATATAATTCGAAAAATTTTCTTAGAGTTGCTTTACGACGTCTTCCTCGCGTGTCCCGGGCGTGGGGCCAAGTAGGACCACGGGTCGGGGCGCGACAGTTGGTATCAGAGCCTGGTTGTAGATGGTCTAGAATGACTAAATGACCTAGGAGGGTAGTTGTGTATAGGGTAAGTAACATTGAGAGTTTTATGCAGGTACTTATTGAAAATGGTTGGCACCGAAGGGAATCAGTCAGGGCCTTCAGGGTCGGGTAACGCTAGAGAAGAGGTTCGAGCACTGTTCCAAGGTATGTTTGAAGTTGTCATGAAAATCATTGACGATACAGAGGAGCATAAAACCAAGATTGAAACCTCAGATGTGACAAAACGAGGAGAACAGGTAAAACCGCAACCCCAGCGTGGAGATAGTAGAGAATATCAAGGAACACCTTCGCAAGCTAGGGCATCTTTTCAAGGTCCGCATAATAGAGGAACTCGAAGTAAACGAGTATGTAACTATTGTCAAAGGATGGGACATTTAGAAGAAAAATGTTGGAAGAAGCAAGGCAAATGTTTGAGTTGTGGTCAGTTGGGTCACTTTCAGAAGAGTTGCTTTAGATTTAAGAATCAGTTATCGGGAAGTGCAGCTGGGTCATCTCGGGGCCAAAAGAGGGATGCTTCAGGAAAGGTTAAGGTGCAAGATCGTGTTTCTTCCATCAATCAACAACAGATTTCAGATTCTTCTAATGTGACAGGAGGTATAATTTCTATGTCTAGTTTGAGAGCACACACACTTATAGACCCTGGCTCTTCGCATACTTGTGTGTTTGTGCATTGTGCTTCTTTATTGCATGTGTCTTCTGAGTCTTTACCTTATGTGTTAGATGTGTCTTCCTAAGGGGGAGTGTTAGACGACCGATAAAGTGTCGTATACTTGTGATGTGCGTATTCATGGGCATGTTTTATTTGCCGGTTTAGTGATGTTGTCATCACAAGATTTTGATGTTATGGTGGTGGAATTTTATATGCTAGTGTGTTTTAGTTAAGCATGGTATATATATATGTTTAGCTTTCATGCTATTTAGGTATTAAGAAATTTGTAAATTGTTGTTGCAAGCTTGTGCCTGGTAGTTAGTTATGGAGTTAGTAGTGAAACATTTGCATTTAAATTGAAAGATATCTTTTCCTTGTGAGATTTTAAATTTATTTCCCTTGAGTGGTACTTGTTCTTGAGGAGAACCTTGGGTGATCTTGAGTGGTTGGGTGCTATGTTTGAGCAACATCAGAGATCAGTAATTGTTTAGTGGTTGATTTGAAGTGATTATCATTTGTTGAGAATTTTAGTTGAGTATATTTCAAAGATGGCTTTTATATCGGGTATGGACATCATGAATGGTGGTTATATAGTTTGAATTCTCACCTGCTTCAGTGGTATTGTTGGATACGTTGAATTGTATAAGTAATCCTAGTCTGAGTTCTTTGAGAGCGGTAGCAGTTTGTAAAATCAGGGCAGAATGTCTTCATGTTAGAGGATATATTATTTTGAGGAAAGTTTCAACTCAGGCATAGGGTTGAGGATTTATTGATGGATTTCTAAGGTAGCTACACTGTTAACTACATAGCACAGAAAGATGCACTATCTCGATGGATTGGTAAGAGTGAACGAGTTTAATTGTTGCGAGTGTTAATTGATGAATCGAGAGTTGATGACAACTTCAGTATTGATATTGCTTAATGGATTTGACTAGTATTACAGTTATCTAGAGGATATGATTAGTGTTACTATTTTCTAGTAGATATGTCGAGTTTTACCATTATAGTGGATTTAATATATCTATTATTCATAGAGATGCCTTAAAGAGTGATTGAGATGTTCATTGCTTCAGGATGGTACGGTAACAATGTGTGCTTTGAGAAGATTGATTCCTTATCAACAAAATTATCCTACCCATAAATTGAGATTTATTGCGATTATACATCCATTGCGTTAGTGAATGACTTTGATGGAGT
Organism: Campanula takesimana; assembly: GCA_026119855.1. NCBI lineage: Eukaryota > Viridiplantae > Streptophyta > Magnoliopsida > Asterales > Campanulaceae > Campanula > Campanula takesimana. Next base: position 87,789 of record JAOWBW010000225.1, read on the forward strand.
TAGATTTGAAGTGTTTACCATATTATATCATCGGGAAAGGTATTGTGTTAGAGGATTCATTGACTTATAGTTCATGGGTGATAAAACTAAATGGGGAATGTTAGAGGAATTAACACTTTGGAGTCTTCGTGAGTTGAGACATGGTGTGACTTTGCGATTGTGAAAGCTTTAAATTTCTACTCTATTGAATAATATCAACTATCAAAAATTACTCGTGGAATGAATAATGACAGACAATAAGATTTTGTTCGTGGCTAGTCATGGAATTTTAACTTCTATAGCAGAGTATGTAGTCAACACTTAGTGGAATTAAACATGTATATCAGAGTTCAACAAATTACAAGTATATAAAAATAAGGTTCAAGACCAATTTAATTATGAATCCAAGTAGAAGTAGAGTATTGAGATAAATTCGAGGAGTTACCTTTAATTGTTTGATGCGAGGAATTCTAAGTATTCAACTAAGTCCTTGAGTTGTGAATAATCTGGAAGTAAATTATCAGTTGTCAGTTATTTGTTCAGAAGATAGTTCGATTTCATGGGATGTCTACGAGCATGGTAATAGATATGAGTTCCTTATTTACATCTTGATTTTGGTAAGCATTTCAGAAGGCTTGGGGTTCGGAATTGAGACTTAGTATGACTTTCACCCTCAGTCAGATGGTCAGTTAGAAATAACCATTCAGATTCTTGAGAACTTGTTTAGTTGATTCTAAGAATTCGAGGGATAAACATTTACTTCTCGTGGAGTTGTTTAATATGTCAGTTCTTTTGAGATTTTGGAAAGAGCTAGAGGTTGAGTTTATCGTCTTGTGTTACTTCCTTCTCTCGACGAGGTTGATAATGAGTTCCATGTGTTGATGCCACGCAATTGTGTTTATGATTCTTCTCCGATATGTCTAAAGTTTTAGAGGATATTGAACTCAGTGTGAAGCTTCGAGATTGGAGTGAAAGTAAGTATTTTGGTTATTCGAGAATGGAGGTAAGCAATCCTAAAAAAATTCGGGTCGAATTTTCTTTAAGGGGGAGTGAGTGTAACGACCCCAAAAATCCGTTTTATTTATTTTATAATTATTTTATATTTTTGAGAATTTTAAATTTAAAATTATGTGTGCATTTTATTTGTTGCATCATATTAAATGAATTTGCACATCTTATTTGATTATTTGTGTTAGTTAAAATGTTAGTAGTAATATTTGTTTTGGGGAGTTAGTAGTGTTAGTGGGAAATTATGAGGGATTTATGGAAAATGTGAGTTGAGGGGTTTAATTGTAAGAATTGAAAGTAGAGGGACTTTAGGGGAATGAGTATAAAAGCACCAATTGCATCTTTCTTCCCCATCTCTCTCAGTCGACTCACTATCACTTTCCCAAATCCTTTCTCTGAAAAATTGCCATTGTTGAAGAAAGGAGAAAAGGGTAAGTTTGGTTCTTGTTTATTTTCCCTATTTTAATTTACTACTCCATTTTCAAATCTAATTATATATAAATGTTCAGGGTGTTGAATAGATCATATCTACCGAACAATATATTTTTCTTGACTCATTTCCGAAAAATAGGTAAGTTACTAATCCCCCCTTTTAAATGTTAAAATGGTCATAAGTATGCTATATATGCTTTATATGTTATAAAATAATGTTTTGGGTATATTTTTATATACTTGTAATTTTGGGACAGAGGGAGTAGTAAAAACTTGTACATAGCTTGTTAGTATTAGGAAGGGTATAGAAGTTGGTGTTTGTATGGTGTTTGGGCTGAATTTGTAGCCTTTGTAAGGGTTGAAAATGTTGAGGGTTGATAAGGTTAGTGTTTTGGGTTGGTGAGATGAAGGGAGTATTTTGTTTTCAGCCAAAATGAGATTTCTGGGCTGATTACACGACTCGTGTAGGGGTACACGAGTCGTGTAAGGAGAGATTCTGAAGGGGTGTTTTTCTACACGAGTCGTGTACTGTTACACGACTTGTGTAAAAGTTCTTACACGAGTCGTGTAGTGGTACACGAGTCGTGTAAGAGCCCAAATTCTGAATTTGTGTATTTTTACGTAAAATCTTCCGGAGGTCATAACTTCTTCATTCGGACTCCGTTTTAGTCGTGTAAACTATCGTTGGAAAGCTCTTCTCGAGTACTACACGATGGGTTGGTTTATTGAGTTGGGTTTTGATTTTTATAGTACGGAAATCCAGTAGGTGTTTAGTACTAACAAGAGTATCCATGGTTCATTATGGTAGAGTTGGTCTTTTGTGATCAAGTTTGAATTAATGTGATTGTTTGGATGGATTGTGTGATGACTTAATGTCAATATGGTGCATACTATTATGAAAACGTGTTTACTTCTCTAATATGAGCTTGTGTGGTTCCCTACTTTGGAATCATACCCCGTTTGTTGTTTAAGCAAGTTTTCTTTGCTTCGGTTGTGTCTAAAGTCCAGCTGGTACTTTTGTGTATGTTGGGCAGTGATAGGGATTATAATGGTCTCCGAGCCAAGTACATTATAAGGCTCCTATCATTGGTTTCCCATTTTTAACCCCCTTCCTTGGGCCAAAGGTTGGGCACTTTGGGTTATGACTTTGTGTCATTTTCCCCCCGTTGTTGTTGTTGTTGTTTGGTTCCGGAACCCGTCTCAGCTCTTCGATGCTGCTCAGTTGATGCCTCTCAGATGGCTATTGTTTGGTTTGAGAACCTTGGCTCAGTATCCACGTATGAGTGTTTATTTCCGCTTTATGTGTTGCATGATGAGTTGGTCGTTATTTCCAACCGGTATGGGACGGTTGGCGATAGGGAGCCTCTCATGTTATGTGCTATGTGTTATACGCTTATTTGTTAATATTGTTTCTTTATGATCATCATATTAGCATGTAATGTAGTTGCATTTTAGTAACTTACTGAGATTTATTCTCACCCCTTATTTGTTTACCGTTTTAGATAAGAAGGAGTCCAGGGAATAGGTCACAGCACAGGGAGGACGTTGGTAAAGAGATATTTGGTAAGACTTTTGGGAAGTGATGTGTATAAAGGATACATTATGTAAATGTAATACCTTTAGGGTAGTGTACCCGTGACTCAGTTATTTGTATCATCTCTTTTAGTAGGTGTTCGGGTTTGTAAATTTTTAAGTAAAGTTTGTTATAGCCAGGTGGCTAAGTACTCATTTGAGAAAGTTTGTTTTGTGACTTAAAGTCATGTGTTGGTAACGTTTTGGTTGTGTGAACCTTTTTAAGAAAATATAATTCGAAAAATTTTCTTAGAGTTGCTTTACGACGTCTTCCTCGCGTGTCCCGGGCGTGGGGCCAAGTAGGACCACGGGTCGGGGCGCGACATGATTGGCCTAAATGAGAGAAAGCAATCCAGTCAAAGTTCGATTCCTTAAAGAAAAGAGGAGTGTTTGGACCAGTAGTTCCTACACCTCTTAGGGTTATACCCGTGAGATATAAATGGGTATTTACGAGAAAAAGGAATGAGAGAAATGAGATTACGAGATATAAAGCTCGCCTTGTGGTATAAGGTTTCTCTCAACGGCTTGGGATTGACTTTGATAAAACATACTCTCACGTTATGGAAGTTATTAGATTCTGATATTTTGTCAGATAATGATCCAGCAGATCAGAAGTCAAGACAACTGCGGCGACTGATTCACGAAGTCACTACCTAAAGCCACTTTTGAGAAGTATATGAAAACAATTGGCTTACGCAGATTGTTAGAGCTTCCACCCTTGTAGTTTTTAGGAGGAGTATCCAGACGATACTCAGATTTCATTGTACTCTTTTTTCCTTCGCGAGGGGTTATTTTTCCCACCGGGGTTTGTTACCCGCCAAGGTTTTAACGAGGCAATGAGCGTTTATTGAAAAGATTGTGAGTTGTACTCTTTTCCTTCGAGATTATTTTTCCTAAAGGGTTTTTGCTCGGAAGGTTTTTAATGAGGCAACACGTGCGGCCCAATTACCATTCAATAGGAATCTCCAAGGAAGAGTAGGCGACTAAGAGATCGCGAGTAATGTTTTGTTCAAGAGGAGCATCATGAAGCTAAGAAATCGTGTACTCTTTTTCCTTCAGTAGAGTTTTTATCCCACAGGGTTTTTCTCTGGTAAGGTTTTAATGAGGCATGCTACTTAGCTGCGGACATCCAAGGGGGAGTGTTATAATATATTATTATGTGGATGTCCTTTGAACCAGAAGTGTACAAGAGAAGCTTTGCAAGATTATCTTTCGCGAAGCTTACGAAGGAAACTTTGTAAATATATTCAGTGAAGCTTACTAGGGAAGCTTGGTAAATATCTTCAGAGAAGCTTACAAAGGAAGCCTTACTAAAGGATAGTATTTATCCTTATGGAAGCTTATAGAGGAAGCCAATTTTCACCTATAAATAGTAGGCTCTGGTTTTCATTTCAATATACTTCAGAAGTTCTTAACTTCTATCTTTCTCTCTTGTACACTCTCTCTATAATAGTCTTGAAATAAAATATTATCTATTGAGATTATGCTCTTGGTTCTTTAGTTTTATAACATGTTCAACGTTCACATTCTTTCTGTCAAAAGAGTAAGCTCCCACGCGGCTTGGCAAATGCAATTAGGAAATGGAGAAGGCTGATCTCATCATTTTGGTTCATATCAAAACAAACACAATCCTAGTGAATTTAAATGGACCTATAGGAACTAGAAACAATAGTCAACATTTGCTAGTCAATTCAATTATGTACGCTACCTTTCTATCTTGGCTAATCACAGAGGACTAGGAAGGAACATTTGTAGTATTTTAAAATGTACAAGAGCTATAAATCCAACCCAAATAAATAACATAATTAATCAAACAATATATGCAAATCATAAAATATGATGCAACACATAAAATGTACACATAATATCAAATTAAAATCCTCAAAAATATAAAATAAATTAGGACTGGTTTTGGGGTCGTTACAATCACTCCCCCCTTAAAGAAAATTCGTCCCGAATTTTAGGGTAATTTACCAAACAAATCAAATAACCAGGGATATTTCCTTTCCATTTCCTCCCGAAGTTCCCAAGTTGACTTTTCAACATTACGATTCCTTCATACCATTCTAAGAAGCGGAATACTCTTGTTTCTCAACTCTTGAACTTTGGTATCAATCACTCAAACTGATTGCTCTATATAAGACATATCGGGTTCTAGATCCTCTGTTATCTCTGATAACACATGAGATGGATCATACAAATTTTTGCGAAGCACGAAGATATGAAACACGTTATGAATTTACCCAAATAAGTTGGCAACGCAAGATAGTACGCAAGATCCCAACTCTTTCTATAATTTCAAAAGACCCATTATGACTTTTCCATCGAATAGCCAATCTCAATAGGTAGAACTGAGCGGATTTTATCAATATATCCACGATTACACAAAATGCATCATGTTTTCTTCAAGTACGAGGTAATCCTGTTACAAAATCCATCACAATATGTTCCCATTTCCACTCAAGTATCTTTAGAGGTTGAAGTAAACCGGCAGGTCTTTGATGTTCAGCTTTAATCTGTTGATAAGTCAAACACTTTGATACATAATCCGCTATTTCCCGCTTCATATTATTCCACTTAAATATTGTTTCAAATTATGATACATCTTGGTACTCCCGGGATGAATAATATACTTGAACTCGTGACCCTCATCAAGAACTTGGCGTTTAATTCCATCAATATCTGGTACACATAGCCGCCCTCTATAAATTAATACTCCTTCAAGATTAAAAGAGAGATCTTTAGATTTTCTATCTTTGCTTTTATCCACTATCTTTCTCAACTCGGAGTCATCCGTCTCAATTCATAAGGACACCAATCTCGAGCATCTTCCATTCTCGGACCATCCTCAAAACTATGTAAGATTTCTTACAAATAGTATCTGAGACCACGTTTGCCATGCCTAGATGATAAGAGATGGTACAATCATAGTCCTTCACAAGTTCTATTCATCTACGCTGTCGGTTGTGCAACTCTTCCTGAGAGAAAAGATATCTCAATCTTATATGATCGGTGAAAACCTCAAACTTCGTTCCATAAAGATAATATTTCCACTTATGTAACGCAAAATCAATCGCAGTAAGTTCCAGGGCATGGATCGGATAGTTCTGTTCGCAAGGAGTTAACTTCCTCGAAGCATCACTGTAATTAACCAAATCATTATTCCTATTAGGTAACGCAAAAATAAGTACAATGGTCAATCTTTTCTTTAATTCCTCAAAACTGACTTGACATTTTTCATCCCACATATTCGGTACATTCTTTTAAGTCCACTAAGTGAATGGTGTAACAATCTTGGAAAACCCCTCTATGAACCTTCGATAATACCCTGCTAGACCCAAGAAAATTTCGCAAATAACTGCTTCCCTCGGAACACAGACAAAACCATTTGCAAATGTTGTTCATGTTCCTCTCGAGATTTAGAATAAACAAGGATATCACCGATAAAAACAACCACAAAGGCATCAAGATAAGGTTTGAAAACCCGATTCATCATATCCATAAGAACAACGGGAGCATTAATTAACCCGAAAGGCATGACAAGAACTCATAGTGACCATACCTATTACGGAAAGTAGTCTTAGGAATGTCTTCAGAATGAATCTGCAACTGATGATAACCACTCCTCAATATCAAACTTCGAAAAGACAACAGACCCTTGAAGTTGATCAAATAAATCATCAATGTGAGGCAAAGGATATTTGTTCTTTACAGTCACCTGATTCAACTTTTTATAGTAGATGCATAGTCTCGGAAACCCATCCTTCTTCTTTACAAACAACACAGAAGCTCCCTACGGTGATACACTGGGTCGGATAAAACCACTATCAAGTAACTCTTGCAATTAAACTTTCAACTCTTTCAATTCAGCTGGAGCCATTCTATAAGGTACCTCAAATATCAGGGTAGTACCTGGAAGTAAATCAATGCAAAACTCGATTTCCCTATCGGGAGGCATAAAATACTCAGTTGAAAATATATCAAGAAACTCTATAACAATATGCACATCCTCTATTTCAAAAACCCTTTTTAATAGTATCAAGAACACTGGCCAAGAATCCCACACAACCATGGTGTAACAATTTCCTTGCTTTCACATAAGAAATAATACGAATCCCCCTACCCAAAGGAGCAACCTCAAAAATAAATTCAGGCATATCAGGAATAGAGAATGTGACAACCCTTTTATAATAATCAACTGAAGCATGGTAATTATTTACCCAATCCATTCCGAAGATAATATCAAAATCTTGCAATGGCAAAACAACTAAATCAGCAAATAAAACATGCTCCCAAATATACACATCACAAGTATGCAACACTCTATCAGTTGCCAAACACTCCCCCATAGGAGTGGACACCTCTAACACATAAGGTAGAGACTCCGGAGATAAATGTAACTGAGATGCAAAAATGCATAGACACATATAAATGCAATGAGCCGGGGTCTATAAGTGCACGTGCCCACAAACTAGACACATAAATTATACCTCCAATCACAGCAGAAGAATCTAAAGTCTGTTGTTGATTAGTAGCAAAAACACAACCCTGTACCTTAGGCTTTCCCGAGGCATCCTTCTTCTGACCCTGTGATGATCCAGTTCCACCCCCAAATGATACATTCCTGGTTCTAGGACAATCCCTTTGAAAATGATCAAACTGACCACAATTCAAACACTTACCCAACTTCTTCTAACGCTTTTCTTCAGAGTGCCCTTCCTTTTGACAATAGTTACATATCCTTCTACTTTGATTTTCCGAAGTGTTACCTTAATTGTTGGCAATTGATTGCTCATGAGGTTGTCCTCTGTTTTGTAATGATATTCCCTGACCTCCTCGATTGTCACCGTACTATGGTTGAGGTCTTCCTTGCCTTCCCGCACCTGATAGTTCAACTTTCCTCTTATTGTTCTTCAATATGGTATTCCACTTGATAAACTCTATCAACTGCATCTTGAACATCCTGTAACTTGGGAAATACTAGTTGAATTCGGATCACAGTTCTCAATCCTTTCACAAATCGCATTGCCTTCCTCTCCTCAGTTGCAACTAAATGAGTACAGTACCTGGATAACTCTGTGAATTTAGATGTATACTGAGCCACGGACATAACATTTTGCTCTAAGTTGAGAAACTACATTTCTTTCTTGTCTTGATCCCCCCGGGGAATAAAATGTTCCTTGAACTTCTTTTAGAAAATTCTCCCAAGTATAGGGGTACATGAGTCTCATCCCAACAAGTTTTCAAAGCTTTCCACCAATACTCAGCAACTCCACTCAGTTTATAAGTAGCAAACCTTATTTGATCTTTATCAAAACATCTCAAAACATCAAAGATATTTTCCATCGATTCAATCCACCTCAGTTACATCGGGTTCTCCATCATAGCCTATTGGTTTCATCTTTAAGAACTGTTCTAACCCATATCTCGGAAGAACTTGATCTTCTCCTTGTCTTTAATCATATAAGGTTTTCATGGCTGCTTCAAACATTCCCTTGCCTTGAAGGTCCTGACTGATCTCTTTCTGTTCCAACCATTTTCAATAAGTACCTGCATAAGACTCTCAACGTCACTCACTCTATACACAACTACCCTCCTAGGTCACTTAGTCATTCTAGACCATCTACAACCAGGCTCTGATACCAACTGTCGCGCCCCAGACCCGTGGTCCTACTTGGCCCCACGCTCGGGACACGATTGGAAGACGTTATAAAACACTTGAAAATTTTTCGAAATGTACTTTTATAAAGTTTAACAAAATCACACTTGAAGTTCAAAGACTTCATATAACTTTAAACAAACTTTTCAAACAACTTTCACAAACGAAAGTATTTAGTCCGAAGGCTTACAAACTTTTATACAAATGTACAAACACCGACATTATCCAAAATATAGGTGTTACAAGATGATAAAGTCAAGGAAACTCTACCCAAAAGGTATTACATCTATGTAATGTAACCTTTACAAAACAAATCCCAACTCTTACCACTTTAGCGTCCTCCCGTGCCAAAGTGTCCTATTCCCTGCTCGATGTTATCTAAAACAGTAAACAAATAAGGGGTGAGAATGAATCTCAGTAAGCTACTAAAATGCAACTACGTTACATGCTGATATGATAATCATAAAGAAACAATATCAACAATTAATCATATAGCATATAGCACATAACATGAGAGGCTCCCTATCGCCAACTGTCCCATACCGGTTGGAAATAACGACCAACTCATCATACAACACATAGTGTAGGAGTAAACACTCCTACGAGAATACCAAGCCAAGGTTTACCGAAATAACATAACCATCTGAGAATACCATCTGAGAAAACCATCTGAGCAGCATAAATAGCTGAAGCCGGGATCCCGAAAACCAAACCATAACCAATAGAACTAAATTAACCAGAGAGAGAAATATGACACAAAGTCATAACCCAAATGCTCACCAAAGGGAGCGATTCATCTCATCAAATGCCAATCTGGACTGGGGAAACTGAGAAGGCACAGTGGAAAACCTTATAGTGAACTTGGCTTGTGTGCCACTATAATTCTCCCACCGCCTGACACAGAAGGTACCAATGAAAATCCTTATAGTGAACTTACTTGTACCACTATAATTCTCCCATTGCCTGACTCCACAACAAGACCAGCTGGACTTTTCACAAGAAGCACAGTAATGAATACTTGCTAAACAACAACAACAACCGGGCAATGATTCTAAAATAAGGAACCAAGCCAAACACATCACAAAGATGAACCAATCCAAACCACATCAAAAGATGTTCAACAATACTCCATGTAACACTTATTCATATTCCCTAACATATTTGTTCACAAAGGAACCAATTTCAAACACTAGGGTGTTCCACAACAACCCTCTAGGTACTCTAGGATATCACCTAAGACCTAGACCAAGATTTAACTCTAATTCACTTGGATTTAAACAACTCAAACTTTTCAGCAGCCCTGGGCGGTCGCCCACACCAGACTGTGCGGCCGCCCAAAACACTCTGTCTCAAGACAAAAATCTTCCAGATAAGTGTGCGGCCGCACGCCCTATTTGGGCGGTCGCCCAACACACCCGCCAGGCCAAAACTTGAACAAACTATACTCCTTTCGTTCCACCGTTCCACAAGTATAAGTATAATTTTTCTAATATACTAATATACTTATTTAGGGATACTTCCATTCATTTCCCCGTCTCAAGAATAATAATATAATTTTTATAATATACTTATTTAACATTTAACTCAAGTTAATATTTTACCGTCCCACAAGTAGGAGTATACTTTCAAACACTTATATTAATATTCTCAGGATATAAACATACTCCACATACGTCCTTGCATACAAACCAAGTCACTTACCCAGTGTAATTATACTCCCTTTGTCCCAAATAAACAAGTATCACAAATAAATTCTTTTCACAATAATTTCACCACATATCACACATATAGCAAATATATGACCATTTTACTATTTAAGGGGAATTAGTAACTTACCTATTTCCGGAAAAAGTATCGAGGAAATATGTTTTGTTCGGGTAGAAATGACTTACTCGACGCCCTGATCATTTTTATATAATTAGATTTTAAAACGGAGCAATAAATAAAAATATAGAAATTAAAATAGGATGAAACTTACTTAGTACCGAAATACTGCTGAAAAATTAAATTATAGTCCGCTACAAATGATCTACTCGACTCCTTTAATATTGCACTGAAGTCAGATAGTCGAACGGATGTCGGGGTCGCAGGAACGGGTTGATTTTTCCTTAGTTCAGTTTACACAAAACCCTCTCTGCTCACTCTCTGGTGGTGTACGCATGGTCTAAGTGAAAATGAGGAGCATCATGTTCTTTTTATTTGTGTAAAACAAACAGAAATCCAAGTGATGATTGATGGACCAATAAAAAAAAAAATGAGTGTTCAACGTTCACATTCTTTCTGTCAAAAGAGTAAGCTTCCACGTGGCTTGGCAAATGCAATTAGGAAATGGAGATGGCTGATCTCATCATTTTGGTTCATATCAAAACAAACACAATCCTAGTGAATTTAAATGGACCTATAGGAACTAGAAACAATAGTCAACATTTGCTAGTCAATTCAATTATGTAGGCTACCTTTCTATCTTGGCCAATCACAGAGGACTAGGAAGGAACATTTGTAGTATTTTAAAATGTACAAGAGCTATAAATCCAACCCAAATAAATAACATAATTAATCAAACAATATATGCAAATCATAAAATATGATGCAACACATAAAATGCACACATAATATCAAATTAAAATCCCCAAAAATATAAAATAAATTAGGACTGGTTTTGGGGTCGTTACATGCTTATTATAAACCACTCTTATTACCTTAATTTGATTGATCCCATGACCTTATTTTACTCTTTGTGGACTTTAGGATATATTGTAAGAAGTACTTGTACTTCATTTAGAATAGTCCACTTTATAGTTGAATAGGCTTAACAGATTAGGACCCTCAATTTTTTCTAAGTCTGGAGATATGAGGTAAGGCCCTTGCCTACCGCATGGAGCCTACCGCATGACCATGGTGCCGCATGACTATGCTTGCCGCAGATAACCTTGCCGCATGGTTCCAACCTACCACGTGAATCTCTACCGCATGGAAACATGGTTGAAGAAACTCAAGTTGGTTCAAACTTAACCATGGTCACTCTTATGTACTTACCTTGGTTAGTTTTAAACGTTGCAAATTCAAATTTCATATTTCAATACAACTGTCATCATAGTACAGTTGGACCACCATGACTCTGCAACAAAAGGACAACTCAGACTGAGCTCCAATTAGAATTCAACAGCTCATTGTCCTTCAACTTGAATCCCAAGTATTTTTAACGGCTAGTTTCTCTTTCAAGGCTATAAATAGTCTTGAGCTCTTCATTAAACTTACGGTGAGATTCTAAGAGAGAAATTTCTGTTGAAATTTTTGGTGATTGAAGATCATATTCAAGATTTCCAGAATCCTTCGATTCTTCAAGGACTCAACCTTCAAGTCTTCAACAAATCTCCAGCAACCTTCAAGATCAAATCTCAAGCCTCATCACACAAGTTTCATTAGGCTCTAAAATCATATAGATTCAAAAGAGCTCTTGATTCTTACACACACACTCACCCCGATTGATCAATCACATAGATTGAATCGATAGGGATACACTGGTCTATGTCTAGGATTGTTCTTCATAGAAATAGGTGTTGATTCAAATACTTCATCTCTGTAATCTGTACTCAATCGAATCTAATATATACCTCATTCAAAATCCAAGACTGACCATCTTGGTAAAGGACGTAGATCTTTTAACAGATCGAACCTTTCCAAATCATTGTGTCCTTTACATTTCTGCAAATTTACTTTAAGTCTTGTTCATCTTGTTCCTATTGTTATTCACTTGTTCATATTAATCTTGTTTGTCTTTTAAGTGTTTGATCTTTCAGATTTAAGAACAATTGTGAATTGTGTTTGTTTGTCAACCTCATTGCCTTAGCTAAAATCTGACTAACTTATCATTTGCCAAAAATCTCTAAGACACAAAGTTTTCAATCTCAACCTACCTCACCTTCACCTACCACAAACTATCTACCGCAAACTACCTACCGCAAACTATCTACCGCATCACTGCCTACCGCATTGAACTTATCAAAGACAACTCTAAACTTGTTTCAACGAAAACTTCCGCTGTGCATTTTATACTTGACCGCGTGGTATTTTATCTACCGCAAAATTCAAGTGTAAGCATAAAGGTTGAATTTTGAAAAAGGATTAGAATTTTAAATAGGCTATTCACCCCATCCCTCTAGCCTCTTTTCATACCCTTGTTGTGTCTCTGGGACCAACACTATTCATCCTACTCATTCTCTCTCATACTTTACTTTTACACTTACAACACCAATCAATTCACTATTCTCTACCCCACTTTCTCTCTCATACCTCACTTTTTATACTCACAACACTTACACTACTTTCACTTTTTCTTACACTACTTCCACTTTTTCTTAATCCTCAAGAAATGGAAGGGTGGACACTTACTCTGGGACGGAAGGAGTAATACATATTATAACTCAAAATTAAAAATTGATATACAAATAAAATCACTGTAATAATTTATTTACTATAGAAGATGAATTCTGTTAATATTACAAAACATGATACTCCCTCCGTCCCAGAGTAAAAGTCCTACTTTTTATTTTGGTACGTCCCAAATTACGAGTCTCATTCCTAAAATGGCAAGGAATCTTTACTATTCATCCCACTCATTATCTCTCATACTTTACTTTTATACTCACAACACCAATCAACTTACTATTCCCTCCCTCCCTCCCTCCCTCCCTCTCATTCTATCTCTTTCTTTCCTATTATTCTACAGAGCAAGGGGCGGCATCCAAATGAAAAGTTGTTTAGGAATACTGTAGACATTTTTCAACTTTCTCTCTGAAGATCGACATGAAGGGAGCTAGAGTTTGGAGACATCTGTTTATAGATACGGCCACTCATAATAAGTGGCTGCTCCTTTTAAGTACAGGTTAGTACACAATAATTGATTGTTTATTTATTTCAAATTTAAATAATTGTTTTGTTTTTTTTTCTTTATTGGGGCCAAAAAGGGTGGTCCAATTTTTAAAATGTTTTTGTTTCTTTTCTCTATTTATATTTTGAATAATATATTTAAATATTATTATTTTCTATCTTCAATAATAGGATTTCATATTCTTCAATAATATTGAAAGATATTCTATTCAAATTTTTTATTCATAAAGAATGTCCTAGAAAATCCTATGAAAATTAATTTAAGACGTCTTGCTTTTTAAAGTGAGACATTCTCTTTTTCGAAGGACGTGTAACTTAACTGAGCTGTTTTTATTTTTTTTGTGTGGCCTTTTAGTCATTTCACACATGAGTCAGGTCACCTTCCCTGGATCTAGCCCAGGGGTGGACCTATGTGTGATTGATGGGAGGATGGCTCCCCTTTGTTTTTTTTTTTTAAAAAAAAAAAAAAAATTACTAATGCATTTTTTAATTTTTTTTTTTTGGTATTAGTGTAATATTTTAGACTTTACCCCCTTTTATCTAAAAAAAAAATGCACTAACATTTAATATTTGCCCCCTTTAAATATACTCCATCCGTCCCATTTTAAACTTCAAAAATTTCCCTTTTTTGGTGTCCCATTATAAACTTCAAAATCTAAAAAATGAAAGTTATTTAGTGAGACATACTCCCTCTGACTCTAGTTAGTGTAGACCAAATTTTTGGGCACACAATTTAAGAAAAAGCAAGAGAGATAAATAATAGAAGAAGATGTTTGTGAGTATGAAAAAATAAATAGGAGAGAGAATGAGTGGGAGGAATAATAAATTGATTGGTTTTTGTGAGTGTAAAAGTAAAGTTGGAGAGAGAATGAGTGGGAAGAATAATAAAGATTCTTTGCTATTTTGAGGTAGTCCACACTAAGCTGAGACGGACCAAAAAGAAAAGAAGTTCACACTAACCTGAGACGGAGGGAGTATATGTCATACACACAACAACTATCCACTTTCTCTATCCTACCCACTTTCCATACTCATAACACTCTACCTACTATCTATAGTTTATAATAAAAAGATTCACATCTTAATTCTTGTGCCCACTTTTTTTTTAAGTTTAAAAGGGACGGAAGGAGTATTATGCAATTTTGCCCCTTATAAAAAATTTCTGAGTCCGCCGCTTATTCTATCCCTTTGCTTTCCATTTCCGTCTGTTCACTTTCCCTCATTTCAACTACCACCCCCAATCTCCTCACTTCAAGCCTTCCCAGTTACACCTACTTGCCTCCGGAAATGGCCAACATAACCCAATTAAAACTGCACGTCTGACCAAATTAGGTTTTGTTAGCGATTTTGTTGAAACAAAAAATAAATTAAACGTTGTCAAATTTAGACTCTAAGTTGAGAAAATTGAAACGTGAGTATCCAATTGACAGCTGCTTCTTAAACATTTGACCCTAATCGTACGATTTCAAAAGTAAATATTCTTCGGCAAGTCAAAAGCTATATTATTCACAAAAAAGTGCCATAAAATGTGGCTTACAAAATTGTGTGTCAAAATTTTATTGATGTTTTTAATTAGAGTGTGTCGGGTCCACAATCGATTCAACCAATAAAATATCGTCACCTCACTTTGTATCTATGATTTTGTAAACTTCTTTTGTGCCCCTAGTATTGCCCTATTATTATTAGTGCTTGTATTAATTATTTGGTTAGTCAAAAGTTAGCTTCATGCACCTAGTATTATCAACACATCAAACAACATACTGTACAACTTTAAATGAATCAAAGGGTTGAATAAAATTTCAAAAGTAAATATTCTTTGAAATACTTTACAATATTGTTTGGCAAATAATATAAGTTCATGCTATCATTAGTGCTTGAATTAAGTATTTGGCTAGTCAAAAGCTAGCTTCATATACACCAACTATTCTATATACAAATTGTCTCATAGGCGCTTCTGCTGATGATTATGTATTGAGTTCAACTATGAATTAAATTTGAAAAAAAAAAAAGAGATAATACCACTTTATGTTTAACTGATGACATTGAATCAAATGGATTAACTTGTATGCCTCCGGAAAAAAAAAAAAAAAAAAAATTGCATGCAGCTCAATTATTTACTAGTGAGTTTATTTGGTGGCCCGATGGTCAAATGTCACCTTTTGAGCTATTTTCAGTTTTTTTTTTTTTTTTTTTGTTAGGGAGCTATTTTCAGTTGAGGTGGTCTCCCATGAGAACAAGGGGATCCGTCTCATGCATGAGACGGGTCGCCCCATGACCCATGGGCCGAACCCGCCACGTGGCAACCCACCATTGGCCGATTTTTTTTTTTTTTTTTTTTTTAGTTTTTATATTTTTTTTCGGCTTTTCAGTGGTTTAGCAAAAAATAATAGTTACCATCTCTTAAAGTAACATTGTTCATAAGTAAACGTAATACTTGTTTTAAAAAAACAAAAGCTCGTTTTTACCCATTTGAAAAGTAATAACTTATGTATATGAATGTAATAGTAAGTTTATACAAGTAAATGTAACACTTTGATTGACGAAATTGTAACAAATTTCTATAGATAATGTAATACTTTTACATGTATCATGATAAATTTGACCCCATTGTAACTTATTATTTGAAAACAAATAGATATCTATACATATGTATTACAATTATTTACAAATACTATTACATATAAATAACACGTTTGTTACATTTTAGTTATAATAAGTATTACTTTTGGCAAACGAAGAAAACATAGGAATATACACTATTACTTTAAGAGATGGTAACTATTACTTTAAGAGATGGTAACTATTACTTTTCACAAACCGAAAAAAACCAAAAAAAAAAAAAAAAAAATTAAAAAATTTAAAATAAAAAAAATAAAAAAAATTGGGGCCAATGAGGGGCTGCCACGTGGCAGGGTCCCCCCATGGGTCCTGGAGCAGGGTTGTGGGTCGGGCAATGGGTCAAAAAAATGACCTGTCTCACCCATGAGACGGGTTGGAGTGTTCTCACACAAGTTTTTGTCTTTTCAGTTAAAGTATCTACTTTCAATAATTAAACTTATAAATTTTTATTTTGTCTTAAAAGTTTACCTCCATACTCAAAATATGATAAGTTTACTATGTACCATATAAATAAAATAAAAATTGTAAATTCAGCATAAACCATAAGAATATAAAGGCCTAAAATACTCCCTCCATCCAGTGGCGGAGCTAGGAGTTTTCGCCAATGGGGGGCAAAGATCAAACAACAAATAATATTGAACTGTATTTTTGTCAATGGGGGCCAAAAAAATTCTAATGTATTATATTTTTATCTCAAAGGGGACAAATTTCAATAACTTGTACTAAATCTTTAATTTTTTGTAAATTTTTATTTTTTCAAAAATCAATGGGGGCAATTGCCCCCTTTGAGGATAAGGTAGCTCCGCCTCTGACTCCATCCAACCGCACTTGAGACCTAAGAGGTGGACACAATAACTAAAGAAAAAAAATACAATAAGGAAAATGTGTGGTAGAAAATGAAAAAAAAGAATGAATGAGGTAAATAGTAGTGTTAGTTGAATAAATTGAGTGGGGTAAAATAAAGAGAGAGAGAATGAGTGGTTGGTTAGATTCAATATAAAATTATTGAAAATTGACTAATTTGGGGAGGTCTCAAGTGAGCTGGGACAGACAAAATGAAAATAAGTCTCAATTGAGTTGGGACAGAGCTGGGACAGGGAGAGTAAACGACAAGAATATAAAGAACTAAAATATAAACCAAAAAGAATTTTGTGTTTTTTTTTTTTTTTTTTTTTTTTTGAAACCAAGAATTTTGATTTTTGAACATTGCATAGTGAGTATTTACCTAAGGAAGTGGCAAAATTGACTTTTAGGGGTCATAAATTTTAGGAAAAAATGCACCAAAAATACCTGAACAATAGGGGTTGTTTGAATTTAGTAACTTATCTCTTTTTATACCCATAAAAAATACCTTAACTTTTTTTGTGTGCAGCGGAGGTACCTATTGCTAACGTCGTCCACTTTTTGCCGTTAAGTTATCATGTGCCACGCACATAACTAATTTTTTAGGGTAAAAATGTCAAAACATAACAAAGATGGTGTGAGACATTTTACAAAGATAAAGGGGTTTAAATAAAATTTTAAATTTCAATTAACCCTTTCCCCTTTATTGATGGTAGCCATTGTTCGTAAATTCTGCGGAGAGGAAGAGGAAGAAGAAGATCAAGAATTAGGTGTGGAGGAAGAGGAAGAAGATCAAGAATTGTCAGAAAAACAGCATCAGCAGCAGCAATTAGCCTTTCATGGTTTCGTACTCCAACAACAATCCCAAGAAATTTCACCCCACCACCACCACCAATTAGCCTTTGGATTAGATTTTCCGCCATCGCCACCGCAGTCACCCAAGAAGCGGTCTTACTTGCCTTCAACTTCAGAGCAAAACAAAGAGGAATATGCGAGATTGCGAGACAAGATGGGAGAAAGTCATCAGCAACGGCAGCCGCCGCCGCCGCCGCCAACAGCGTCGAGATTTGGGTTGAGGAACACCGGCGGCGGTGAGATTGTGGAGGTACAAGGCGGCCACATTGTCCGGTTCACTGGCCGGAAAGACAGACATAGCAAAGTCTGCACCGCCAAAGGCCCTAGAGACCGTCGTGTTCGCCTCTCCGCTCACACCGCCATTCAGTTCTACGACGTTCAAGATCGGCTCTGCTACGACCGTTCAAGCAAGGCAGTAGACTGGCTTATTAAAAAATCCAAAGCCGCCATTGACGAGCTAGCCGAGCTGCCCGCTTGGAAACCCACAAATTGCTCCACCACCGTCGTCACAACTTTCGAGCAACATCAAGAAGACCCACACCAGTCGCAGCAGCAACATATGCAAATTGAGAATGAAAATCAGCAATCACAGCTTCAAATTAACAACCATGAAAACAGCTCCAACTTTCTGCCACCGTCAAGGGGAAGGGGAAAGGGGTAATTGAAATTTAAAATTTTATTTAAACCCCTTTATCTTTGTAAAATGTTCTCACACCATCCTTGTTATGTTTTGACATTTTTACCTTCAAAAAATTAGTCATGTGCGTGGCACATGATAACTTAACGGCAAAAAGTGGACGGCGTTAGCAATAGGTACCTCCGCTGCACACAAAAAAAGTTAAGGTATTTTTCATGGGTAAAAAAAGAGATACTCCCTCCGTCTCAAAATAGATGTCGTTTTGGGAGTAAAATTTTGTCTCAAAATACTTGTCGTTTCACTATTTTCAAAGCTTTTTTATTGCTATATACCAATTATACCCTTAATAATGATAGTGAACTATCTCTTACCTAACCATTTAAGTAGTTGAATTACTTCAGGGGTATTTGGGTCTTTTTCACATGCATTAATGGTATTTCTTAATATGTGTGAAACACTCCAAAACGACATCTAATTTGAGACGGAGGGGGTAAGTTACTAAATTCAAACAACCCCTATAGTTCAGGTATTTTTGGTGCATTTTTTCCTAAATTTGATAACCAAAGCATGCAGCAGCCTAGCCTAGCTAATACGCTAACAAAGTCAACCCATGTCAAGGTCAACGAAGTCAATGCTTAGCTCAATTGTACAATAATTTACACAGCCAATTAATACTATTAGCTGTACTTAAAGAGCAAGAAAGAGACCCCAATAATTCAATGCCCCAATCTTTAATTTTGATAGAGAATGAACATACAAAATGATTTTCACTCTCAATATTTTTTTTTTATTTTGTATATTAGTCTTGTTTATATATCTTTCTTACAGATGAACACATACAGTATGCAACAATTACTATCTCTGTCTGAAAATAAATATCATATACTCTCTCCGTTTCAGAAAGATATTCCACCTTTTTTCGTTGTTACTACGAAGGAATTTTGAGCAGTTATCAATGCTACTTATAATGCTACTTATAATTATATTAATGTGAATCTAAAAATTTGATATTAATAGTATTTATAATGGTGTATCAAGAACAATTTCAAAAAATTTATTAGAATAATTTAAAGTAGCCTTAATTATTACTCAAAGTTCCTTCGCAAAACCCATGAAAATAGGGGGACTATCATTCTGGGACAAAGGGAGTATAATCAACTATGTTAAACTTTAATCAATTTTTAATGTAAAATTATTTATCTTCATTGAAATTCAAAAATAATTATGAATAGTGTTTCTATTGATGTATCAATAACCATTCTCAAAATATTATAAAAATGCTCAGATTTTCATAAATTTTTGGTAAAAGTTCAACTATTTGATCACATGTGACATTTATTACGAGACAGGGTGAAATATTTAGTCCAAAACTAAATTTTATTTCAAACGGGTGAAAAATTCAAGGAAAAGGATCCATGTTCCTAATTGAGTTAACACAATTTTTTGATAAAATGGAAAGGGATTTCATGTTTTTAATCGAGTCAATTGACTTTTCTTTATTTATGTCTCCAATCAAACAAGAGATTCATTTTGAAGAAATGAAGCAACTAAGAGATAATCATTGAAACTATGAATGTAAACCAATGGTAATATTGTTTAATGTGTGCATGAACCTAGTTTTGTTAAACTAGCTTACCCACCAGGGGACCCTTAAAGTAAGCCTAAATGAAGGTAGGTGATTAAATCTTAAAATATTTATGAACAAAGTTATTTTTTTAAAAAAGACATTTATTATGAGAAAACATCTCGTAAAAATAGACATTTATTTAAGAAAGAAGTAGTACTCCTTCTGTCCCAATTTAACATTGTTATTTTGACTTGTGAGTATGAGTAAAATAAAAGGGAGAAAATAGGAAATAATTTTTTATTGTGAGAAAGACAAATGGGTCTCACTGTCTATTCTAAATTATAAAAAAAAATTAAAAAAAAAATTAAAAAAAAAAGAGTAAAAGAGCGACAACTAGGGATGGTCAAACGGAACCGGAACCGCCAAACTGGCCCGGAACCGCTTTGAACCATGACGAAAAGGAACCGAGACCGTTTGTAACACGAGTTGATTGCTGTTCATCCCTTCTGAAAACCGTGAACCGGCGTGTCCGAACCGCCATGAACCGCCTAGACAAAACCGGAACCGTCAGCAAAACCATCAAAAACGTTAGATTTCTAACGGTTTCATCAGAAACTGTTACTAATGAAAAGTTGACAAGAAAAGTTGAGTTTTGACTGAATTTTCAGCCAAATTTAGTGAATGAAAATAATAAAATTTGTTGAATATATATATATAAAAAAAAAAAGAGGGACTTCAAACCGTGAACCAGCAGTTCCTAACCATAACCGTAACCGGAAAAAACGTTTCAGCTACGCTTCAAACTTTTCCAAAATCGGAACGTGTTTGATCATCCCAGCGACAAATGAGTACTACTTTTATTGAAAGTTGATTGAGACTCGAGTAGAACCGTCAATTTGGGATCGTCCCGTCGGGACATCCCGTCCCGCCATGTAAATGAGACGGGATGGGATAGTATATTCTAATCCCGTATAAAAGCGGGCCTATTTGGAACATCCCGTTTGGGACGCGGGACAAAGTGGGACGGGACGTCCCGCATTTTTTTAATTTTAATTTCAATGTTACTTTTTTTAACCTCAGATATTTTAGCACTTAATTTTTAGTTTTTTTCTTTCAACTATCCATTTTCTTTTTTTGTTGATTAAGCTATTTTATGAAATAAGAAGTTTTGATCTTGTTGGGTTGTAAATGATTAATCTTATGTTTTAAATTTAATGTTTTGACATCATCTTAGTTAGATTTTAGTTTTATAATATTAGCGTCTTCTTGTCCCGCATTTGTCTCGAATTGTCCCGCGCCCCGAGGTAGGATGGGACGGGACGAGGGTTTTCCGTCCCGCGAAGAATTTCGGACGTCCCGTAATATTGCGGGATTTCATAGTTTCGTCCCGTCCCGTTCTGTTTTCCCAAATTGACGGATCTAGACTCGAGGAAGAGACAATACTTGAAATCCGTCTTTTCACTATAGAAACGTCGTAACAAAACAAAGCAAGGGCATTTTGGTCCAAAATGAGTCAATTTCAAAGAGAAGCTGAAACTCGACGTATACAGCTCAGCAAGGGAGCTAGCCAGCTCATCCAAAGCAAAGGAGTAAGACGACAACACGTGTCAAAACTCCTACTTTAAACCATTGTACTTCGTGCCAAAGTGGCAGGTCTACCAGATTTGGGCCCACCTTCATTCACAAGCTTCCATAATTAGCAGTGATTCGAGAAGGATTCTCGTGAGCCCGCAATGGAACTGGCTTTTTTTTCTTAGGGGCAATTCCCATTTAGTCCCTCATTAGAATTTAAACTACCACCTAGTCCAAGGTATTTTCAATATTACCACCTAGTCCAAGGGATATTAAAAGGGCATGAATGCCCTTACTAAATGACTGGAAATTACATGATCACCCCTCCCTCCTCAACCTTTCATCATCTCACCGGTCAACAACTTTGACCGACCGGCCACCACCTCCGGCCGACCACCACCTCCGGCAACCTTTTTCCGGCCAGTTTTCCGGCAATATTTTCCGGTGACATTTTCCGGCCACCATTTCCGGTCACCGTCTCCGGCGACCATTTTCCGGCGGCCACCTCCGGCCACCATTTTCCGACCACCGTTTTCCGGTGGCCACCTCTGGCCACCATTTTCCGACGGCCACCTCCGGCGACCATTTTCCGGCGACCACCTCCGGCCACCATTTTCCGGCTACCGTTTTCCGGCCACCATTTTCCGGCGACCACCCCCGGCCACAAATTTTCCGGGCACCATTTTCCGGTGACCACCCCCGGCCACAATTTTCCGGCGACCACCTCCGCCGACATTTTCCGGCAACCATTTTCCGGCGACCACCTCCGGCCACAATTTTTTGATGACCACCTCCGGCGACCATTTTCCGGCCACTTTTCCGGCGGCAATTTCCGGTCACCATTTTCCGGCGACCATTTCCGGCCACCACCTCCGGTCACCTTTTCCGGCGACCACCTCCGGGCACCTTTTCCGGCCACCGGGCGGCCATTTTCCGGCGACTACTTCCAACCACCGTTTTCCGGCGACCATCTCCGGCCATCATTTCCCCGGCGACCTTTCCGGTAACCATTTTCCGACGACCACCTCCGTCCACCATTTCCGGCGATTTTTTCCGGCCATCCTTTCCGGCGACCTTTTCCCGGCGGCTATTCCCCGGTGACCGTTTTCCGGCGACCAACTCCGGTCACCTTTTCCCAGCGACCACCTCCGGTCACCATTTTCCGGCGGCCACCTCCGACCACCATTTTCCGACGACTTTTTCCGGCCACCTTCGGCCACCTTTTCCGGCGGCCACCTCCGGCCACCATTTTCCGGCGCCCACCTCCGGCCACCATTTCCCGGCGACTTTCTTCGGCCACCCTTTTCCAGCGACCACCTCCTGGCACCTTTTTCCGACCACCTCCGTCGGCCATTTTCCGGCGACTACTTCAGGTCACCGTTTTCCGGCGACCATCTCCGGCCACCTTTTCCGGTGACCATTTCCCGGTGACTATCACCGGCAACCATTTTCCGGCCACCTTTTTCCGACGACCATTTTCCGATTACCACCTCCGACGACCATTTTCCATTGTCCATTTTTATTTTTTTGAAAAAAAAACAATCATTCTTTATTTAAAAAACAACTACACATTTTCTACAAGAACAAATTAAAAGCTCTTAGCAACAAATTCACATTTTTTTTAAAAAAATAAATTTTTTCAAAAACAAATTCACAGTTGTTTAAAAACAAATTCACAGTTGTTTCAGAACAAGTTCACAGTTGTAAGTTCGCATTTCTTCCAAGAACAAACGTAAATTTGTTCTTGTTCCAATTGTAAGTTCGCATTTGTTCAAAAAAAAATAAAAAATTCATATTTGTTCTTGTTCCAAGAACAAGTTCGCAATTATAAGTTTACAATTGTAAGTTCGCAATTGCAAATTCGCAATTGTTCCAAAAACAAGTTCGCACTTGTTCCAAAAACAAGTTCGCAATTGTAAGATCGCACTTGTAAGTTCGCACTTGTAAGTTCAGAATTGTAAGTTCGCACTTGTAAGTTTGCACTTGTAAGTTCGCACTTGTAAGTTCACAATTGTAAGTTCGCAATTGTAGTTCGCAATTGTTCCAATAACATGTTCGCACTTGTTCCAATAACAAGTTCGCACTTGTTCCAAAAACAAGTTCGCAATTGTAAGATCGCAATTGTAAGTTCGCACTTGTAAGTTCACAATTGTAAGTTCGCAATTGTAAGTTCGCAATTGTTCCATTAACAAGTTCGCACTTGTTCCAAAAACAAGTTCGCAATTGTAAGATCGCAATTGTAAGTTCACAATTGTAAGTTCGCAATTGTATGATCGCAATTGTAAGTTCACATGTGAGTTCACAATTGTAAGTTCGCAATTGTTCCAATAACAAGTTCGCACTTGTTCCAAAAACAAGTTCGCAATTGTAAGTTCGCACTTGTTCCATGAACAAGTTCACAAATGTTCTAACAATAAGTTCACAGTTGTTCCTAGAACAAATTCCAAGAACAACTTACTCTTTTCTTCAGCTATTTTCCATTTCTTTGATATTATGTATCGGTAAAGCTATAAATTTTACAGCTAACAGGCAGACGGCAAAACGTTTACATTAAGACAAAGATAAAACCTCAATTATTGCAAGGTAAGAAATTTAATCAATATTTACACATTAACAATGACTTTTACATTGTATTAATTGACCGTTTCATCCGTTACGGCAATACAAATTCAATTGGTTCACAACAACCCGAACGTCCATCCCACACCGTCAATTATCTAGCGGCGACTTAACGTTCCTCAAGTCACCAACAGTTAACGCGCCGTTAACGTAAACCTTCTCGATGCCGCCGTTGTCTGCTCCACCGACCACCCTCCCTCGCCGTGGTCGCAGCGCAGATTGCTGGGCTCTCACGCCGCCCCATTCTCGTGTCGTAAGCGCCAAAAACGACGCAGTCGTTGTCGTTCAGATCAGCTGATAAAACAACGGACGGCGACGATGACGAACCAGACGGCAGCTGACATTTTCTTCCGCCAAAAATGTTGCGCAATTTTACATCTCCGCCGTAGAAATCCCAGGCTACGTATTGCCTCCAAATTTAACAAGAATTACAGCTAGTTAAAAGCATCTGATCACCGAAGTGATAGATATGCTCGCCGGACTTGTAGAACTACTCGCCGGACTTGTAGATCTACTTGTCGGCGATGTAGATCTAGTCACCGACGTTGTAAATATAGTCAGGAGAAGAAAATAGATAGGAGGTCACCGTCGACGTCCATGGCCTCCGTCGAAACAGAGAGAGAGGGGGAGAGAGAGAGAAGCGAGGGAGGGACATGGGGAGAATCAGATCTGTTGAAATCGACTCGCCGGAATGTTCGCCGGTGATGGAGAAGAAAGGGTGCGCCGGTGACGGGAGAAACGTCGTCGGGGCTAGGGGAGGTGTGGGTCGCCGGGGTTAGGGGAGGGGTAAGGTCGCCGGTGGTTGAGAAGGGAGGGTTTGCTGGAGGTGGAAGGTTAGAGAGAGAGAGAGAGAGAGAGAGAGTGCGTGCGTGCGTGTGTGACTGCGTGAAAGGGAGGAGGGGGGGTAGGGTTTTATTTATAGCAGGGTAGTTTTGGGATTTAATAATTTTAATGGACTAGGTGGTAAATAAGAATATTAGCTTGGACTAGATGGTAGATGAAAATATTAGGTTGGACTAGGTGGTAGTTAGGGTTAGGATGAGGGACCCTATGGTAATTTTCTCTTTCTTAATTATTCTAAATAAATACTCCATCTTTCCCACCATCCAAAAAATAGTTTTATTTTGATTTTTTATAATAAAAAAAATAAACTTTGACTAAAAATTTGTGTTAATTTAATAATCACAATAAAATTTTAAAAATTATTATTAATAAATCATTTAATGATTTATCAATTATAAATTTTAGAATGTTACTAGAATGATTAGATTGTCACCAATGGTTGGTCAAAGTTTATTTTTGTTGACCATAAAAAATCAAAATTAGACTATCTTTCTGAAACAGAGGGAGTATCACAACTTTTTAAATTTATTATTGATAATTAAAAAAATCTTTGTTTATTTTTATACGATTATAAAATTACATTATGACTTTTTTTATATTTATTTTATAAAAAATAAAAATATAAGTGCTACATTCATTATTATGAGCAGATGGAGTATTAGACTAATCTCACTATCATATCCCAAAATAATGGTTGCATGCAAGAAATGGTTTTAATAATATATCACTCTCTTCTTCCTTAAATCTCAAAGGGTTGATTGTAATTTAGTTACCTGAGTTTTACAAAATTCTGCAAGTGGTTATTAAATTTGTCAAAGTTGCGATCTGGTTCCTGAGTTTGCTGAACCGGAGCAATCAAGTGTAAAACTCGTTAGTCAGTTAAAAAACTAATGAAATAGTCACCACGTGCGAAACATGTGACTTTTAATGGGGGCAAATATGTCACACAATTACTCCATCATGTTCATCACCCAACCACCATCGTTTGTGCAGTTGCGGAGTCCAGACAAACGAGGCCGTTTCAACGTCTTGGCGGAGGAATCGTCCCCACCACCACCGGCACTGTAATCCATCCGTATACGCGAATCGGCTTCCTCCGTGCCGCCGCTATCGTGCCTCCGAATCTTCCTCGATCAGAACCGTGCGAGTCAGATCCATCTCGTCGGCTTCCACCACCATCGGATTCTCGATCCCCACTACACAGATCGCGGTAAGATTTTCTTCCTCTTCTACAAGCAATTTTGTCAATACCCTTTTCGGATTCTCGATTCCCACTAAATCAACTGTTATTTTGGTCCGATTTGATGTGTTAGCAGCGACTGAAATAGAGGGCGGCTTTGTTAATTGCTCCACTGTTACCGTTCTTTGACAATTTTGCAGCTGCTTGTGTCGTTTTAATTTTGGGTTAATTGCACAAACGATGGTGGAGGAGTGGTTGTTGCAGAGAGTGGGGTGAGAGTCATTTAGAGAGTGAAAGTATGGTGGTGGTGGAGGTCAGGAGGAAGGAGAAGGGAAGCCTGGAAGGATGAAGCTGAGTTTTTCCTTTTTTTTTTTTTTTTTTTTTTTTTGAGTTAGGATAATATTTGATGTACCATTTTTTTAGTTTTTATATATGAAAGTTTGTAAATATAGTTGATGTATAAAAATTAAAATTGATTATTAATTTTCATGTAGATGTACTTACTTTTTTCTTTTAAAAGTACTTTTTAAATAAACAAACAATTATTTATTAATCCATTAAAGAATTATTTTTTATTAATTTCTTTTAATTTTTATATAAAAAAAAATCATAAATGATTTTTTATTAATTTCTTTTAATTTTAACCTTTTTTGACCTCACTATAAAAATAAAAATTGATTATTATCTTTGATTTTTTTTTAACTTTGATTAACTTTTGATTAATTGCGCAAACAAGAAGGGTTGATTTATGGGTTAATTGCAATTTTGTTGAGAAAAGACAATTTTGACCTCAGTAAAATGTCACATGTTTGGCACATGTGACGATTTTGTTAGAATTTTAACAAGTTAACTGATTTTACACCTGATTGCTCTGGTACAGCAAATTCAGGAACCCAATCGCAACTTTGACAAATTTAATAACCGATTACAGAATTTTGTAAAGCTCAGGTAACCAAATTGCAATTAACCCAATCTTAAATGTCTAAATTTTATTTTAACGAGTATTATTAAAAAAAATTTAATCTTTTTTTTTTTTTTTGTATAATTTAGTGGCAAAGATACATACATACCCATGTTATCCACTTCTTAAAAAAAAATAGTTTTGCAAAAGATGTATTTTTTCTTAGTTTTGGTTTTTTTCCCATGTGTGGAAGCGTTTGTTTCCCCTCCATTGTTGAGGGCCTATGATCTCCCTCTTTTGTTGAGAGCTTTGTGTAACTTTGGGTGTTTTATTTGTTGTTCCTTTGAAATTTTCTTTTGCTCATCTCAATCAAATATCCGCCATGAATTTGGAGTATATGAAGATGAAAGTTGCGGTCGATTCAGAGGTTGTTTTGGATGGAGTGTTCTCATATTCACATGGATCTTCTATGTCAGACAACCTTCTTCATGGATATAGGGAAATACTTGATGCAAAATCTTTTTTCTCTATAAATTTAGATCATCAAACGGCAAATGTTATATCCGATGTTGTTTGTAGGTCTTCTTTTGTTAACGGAAGTCCTACCACTTGGATTGAGCATCCGTTTCATGTGAATTGCCAACTCCAAATATTGTATGTTTATGTTTATTAATAAAATCTTGTTGTTTGCTTAAAAAAAATAGTTTTACATGTAAAAAATAACTAGTGAAAAAAAATTGGAAAAAAACATATAAAGACAAATTTATTACCAAAAAGACATTCATTTTGAGAAAAAAAATTCTTGTCCATTCAAAGACAGGGAGTACCACAGTACAAGTACAAACAATTTATAAACAAGTAAAATAAGAAAAATTACAACTAAGTCGTTCAATCTTGCTCATAACAAATTCCACATCATGTACTATGTTTGTGAACCGAAATAACTAAAAGTACACTATTAAGTACTCCCTCCGTCCCATCCCAAAATGATCTTTGCATTTGACTATTCAAATGCGAAGATTATTTTAGGACGGAGGGAGTAATTGACTTAAATCGTCATTCATATTGAACAAATTAATAACCTGTACTATACATTTAGTTATCAATTTTGAACACAAGTTTTTGTTCATTACTTGTCCAATATCAATCACCGAGTACCGATAACTCCGTTCACCATACCACTGAACTATTCAGTGAACATTTTTTGAAAACAACATTAGTAAAAATCTCGAAAAAACTTGTTTTACATTGGCTTTAGTGTAAAACATGTTTTCATCCCTTAATATAAAACAAAACCTCTTACTACTTCTGTCCCTAAATGAGTGTCCAAATTTCATTTTAAAGGACACTGAAAATCTCAACTTTGTTGTACAATTTGGTAGCAAATATTCATATATAATCTTGTAATCCTATTTCCAAACATTTAGTTTTGAACGTATAAAGAAACCGGTAAAAAAAATTCAAAACAAAAACATTTAGGGACAAAGTTATGTTAAAAAGACACTCATTTTGGGACAAAAATTTCTTGAAAATGGACACTCATATAGGGACAGAGGGAGTAATATAAAACAGATTTTACACATCTCTTAGTGTAAAACAGGTTTTTCATAAGACTCTTAGTGTAAAACAGGTTTTTCATAAGACTGACTTTATTTTAAAAATAACTGCAACAAGCACTGAACTATACCGTAAACGTTTCCAGAAAGTGACGGCAGCAAACGTACCATGTACCATATCTGAATACTGAATGTACCATGCCAACTTTTGCTCCCAAAAAAAATAAATAAAAGAAAAAAATATACCATGCCTACTTCATTATCTAAGTTGAATCCCATACCAGAAACACAATGGTACAACACATAATACAAATATGAGATGGGTAAATATAAAGTCACAAAAAAATGTCACAAAACTTGGCTCACAAAATGATGTGTCAAGACTTTATTGGTGCTTTTAATTAGAGTGTGGTGGGTCCACAATCGATGCAACTAATAAAATATCGCCACCTCATTTTGTAGACTTTTTTTGTGCCCCTAGCATTGCCCGAGATGAGATTATTCAGTATTATATCTCTTAGCAGAAAACACAGCTGTATATGAGAAGTTCTCCACTTCTATTTTTAATGTATCTAATCCCATGTCCTCACACCTGCAATTTCAACATCACCAATAATTAAATTATTATACATACAAACAAACAAAAACATAAAAATATAGTATATACTCCCTCTGTCTCATGATAAGTATCACGCTTTACTCGTCAGTCCCAAATTAAACGCATTTCTAACTAAAGACCAAGTATTGGTGCAATTTTACCATGGCACACGCAACGTACAAACAAATAAAACGCATTTCTTAGAAAAATGTCAAGTCAACTTTGACACTTATTATAAGACGGAAAGAGTATAAAACTTCTAGTTCTGTTAGAGGACATGGAGAGCTAGGGATGGAAGAGTTGGTAGATTTGGTCGAACAATCATTAACTTGCTTTCATCATAACCTAACTAATTATATGCAAGCTATCCAGCTTTAGGTTCTCTTTAGATGTCTTATTTAAAATAAATCTAAGTTTTACCTAACAGATGGCCGACCTAACATAAGAACACAAGACATCTTCATCCTTCAAAGCATATTATATGCCATAAAGCCTAACCAAAGTTTCTTATTGGTCCTATTTGGAAGGGAATGTTAGACATGGACTTGTGTTTTCAACGATTTAGTTTGTTTATGGATTAGTTTAATCGCAATAATACAAGTTGTTTTAGCTTAATACTATATCAAACTCATCGGTATCATCAATGATAAGGATTTGAGTCAATTAAAAACTCCGCTTTGTTAGTGCACTAAGTACCAATTATGTAAACTAAAACGCATTATCCAAACATTTAGTGCCATGTGTAAAGTCAAATATGAGTTCCAATCATTTCGTGACCATCATGGTCGTATACCATAATAAAGATGGATACAGCTTGAAAAATGAAACAAAATCAGAGAATACGACAGGTTATATCTAAAACTCTATGCCTGAATCCGTTGATAATATGGTAAAATGTCATGGTCTAGCTTCACAAGATCCAGGTCCAAGATGGAGGACGGAAAGTATATTGACAGTTCACAAAGTGCATGATAAAGTATACAACCAGGATTTGAAATGTAATATTATCCACAAGAACAATACTTTTTTTCTGGAGTACTCAACTTCTGTCTTCGTCTCCTTGTGTGATTGACTACGAACTCTTTAATGTCACAAACTATCAACACGAGTTCCAAGCCATTTATCACCTCGTTATTTTTCCAAGAGGGTGTTACTACATACACCCAATCGTATGCACTAGCAAACAAAATTGATCGCACCTTGCTCTTCTGCAGGAGGCTGGGTTATATCAATTTACATGATAGAAACGACATGTATACCAACAACAACAACGACGACGACAAATATATTTATACAAATAAAAAAATGCTGAAGTTATACTTTCAAATGTAAGCTACAGATTTTCATTATTTATCTTTCTATGGAAAAACCCGATACTCCCTCTGTCCCAAAATGATCTTCACGTTTGACTGTTCAAACTTTTTAAGGATATAAGCACTTGCTTCACTAGCCATGTTTTGTTTTTACACTTTTAAGCCTAAAATGTAGAAGTGAGAAGAACTTTTTGGGACAATGAAAAATGATAAATGAGAAGATCATTTCGGGACAGTGGGAGTATTTCTCTAGGATATTGTCATAAAAGAGCCCCTTCTTTCCTAAGTGAGTGTCTATTTTCTGTTAAAGTAATTAGATTCTATGTAGTCAGCTATCATTTTCTGTTGCATTAACTTAAGGTAAACATTATGGATAATTATGTACTTATGTAACTAAAATAATTTAAAAGTTTGACTTCGTTAATTTCGTCTTAGAGAACATGGAATTCATATGGGAAAGATGAAGCATAGGTTGGGTGCAATTAGAAGGAGATATAGTGCAAGAGAATTACAGTTTGAAAAAGCTAGAATTTTCAAATGTGACTATTTTGGGGGGAATAAAGTAAGTAATCCAGCATTTTGGTACTCCATACAGGATTTTGTCATCCAAGCATGACTCAGATCATGGTACTAGTCCATAATTATGATATTTTTGCCAAAAAGTGTAATATCTACCTTTGGAGAGTCGACCTAATATAAAACAAGCCTCGTCCTACTCGTAGTAGTTCCTCCGACCTAATAATGCATTTCTAACTAAAAAATTAATGCAATTTTGTTTCTTACAAAAAAATGACAAGTCAACTGTGACATTTATTACTGGGATGGAAGGTGTATAAAACTTTTGGTTCTGTTAGAGGGCACGGAGTCGGAGAGCTAAGGATGGAAGAGTTAGTAGATTCATTCGAACAATCATTGACTTGCTTTCATCATAACCTAACTAATTATTAGCAAGCTATGAAACTTCAGATTCTCTTTAGATGTGTTACGTAAAATAAATCTACGCTTTACCTAATAGATGGTCGACCTAACATAAGAACACAAGACATCTCCATCTTTTAACATATTATATGCCATAAAGAGCAACCAAAGTTTTCTAATGGTCCTACTTGGTCCGGAATGTTAGACATGGAATTGTGTTTTCAACGATTTAGTTCGTTTGTGCATTAGTTTAATAGTAATAATACAAGTTGTTTCTGCTTAACATATAAAACTCAATGGTATCAATAGTGATAAAGATTCGAGTTAATAAAAAAACTCCGCTTTCTTAGTGCACTAAGTACCATGTACCAATTATATAAACTAACACACATTATCCCAACAAATAGTGCCCCCAATTATGAGTTCCAATCATTACTTGACCATCATGGTCGTATACCAGGCTCCATTCCTAACGTCTATATTCATCCATCTGGATGGATCTCAGGGATATCATGAGAAGGATTGCTACTGATTTTACATCAAGTTAGCCTATATAAACTCCTACTTTCGTAGAATAATAAAATATGGCCAGAGCATGAAAATGAAATAAAATAAGAGAAAATGACAGGTTAAATCTTAAGCTCTATGCCTGAATCTGGTGATAATATGGCAAAAATGTCACAGTCTAGCTTCACAAGATCCAAGTCATAGATGGAGGACGAAAAGACAATTGACAGTTGACAAAGTGCATGATAAACTACACAGCCAGGATTTCTAGTTCACTATATATCCACAAGAAACAATACTTTCTTCTGGAATACTCAACACTGTCTCCATCTCCTCATGTGATTAACAACGAACCCTTTAGTGTCACAAACTATCGACACGAGTTCCAACCAATTTAACTCCATTCAACCAATCTTATGCACTTGCAAACAAGATTGAATAAACCCCCCTCTTCTGCGTAGGAGACTGGGTTATGTCAATTTACATCATAGAACGAACACGTATACCATTCACATAAAACTTGCTTCAAATCTAAACTCTCCCTCAGAAACACACACAATAGTACATAGGTAAGGGTTTTGCCGTGTCCTTAATCAATGAGTAAAGTTCGAAAACTTCAATGTTAATATTATTATCATAACAAGGTTGGGGTTCCAATCTCAGCTATAATTGTCGTACTGAATTTAAGGGAAAAAATCCATGAAATGTGCAACATACATTATTCATTCTCAATCTTACTGTAAGAGCCACCATACCTACCTACAACAATGACAAGAACTAAATCTATATTAAGGACAACCACAGACAATCATTGGCTTATTTCCATCACATGCAGTGCTAACAGTACCCCTGTCTCAAAAATGCTCGTACTTATCTTCTCAGTTATGTCCCCCACTGCATCCCCATACAGAATTATACTTCCAAATGTACGCTATAGAGTTTTGTTATTCTTTCAATTATTTTCTTTCTATGGAAAAACATGATATGTAGCATATTGTATCATAACCTCTATCAAATGAGTGACACTATTCTCGGATGAAGTTATTCGATTCGATTTTGTCAACAATTATGTTCGTTGTCATGGTATAAGGCCAACGTTATGTAATTATGTACATATGTAACCAAAATTATTTAGACGTTGACATTATTAATTTCCTTAAAAAGATGAAAGACAATGGAACTCATATGGGGTAATAATGGTAAATTTAACCTCGTACAAGTTTACTTACTGCAAATTGAACATATAACATAATTTGGTTGCAATTTGAACCTTCTGTCAGTTAGCCGTTAAAAAAATAAGTTACAATAGTGCACTTGCGCCCCTAAAAATCCAATTTCTACTATTCCTCCAAAAGTATACATTTATTAGACTATTCTTTTTCTTTAACCAAATGAAAGGTTATCACTCATGAATATTAAAATAAGATGTTACTCGTAATATCAAATGTTGAAATGATGCATACATTTTACTTAAGATGGAATAAATTAGAATAACATTCTTCGACTATTTTGTAAATATTAAAACTAACTAAATAAAAATAAATAGTAAAAAACATTTTTTTGAAAATTTTATAAGAGTTCCTCACAAATTTTTAAATTAGGACCTGCAAAATTCATATGTCGAATTTGAAGAGGAAGAAATAATAGAACTCTGAGAGACAAAAATCTAAATTGAATGGGGAAATAAAGAAAAAATATGTCGTGCTTAATGCTTATGCATTATCAACTACTCTCTAATTATTATTAAAATATTACAACTAACAATTTGCGCGCATTGAGTATCTTTTAATTTATTCAAAGTTTACTTGAATTATTTTTTCCATAATTATTTTTAATTTCTAACTATTACTAATTTGATAAATTATAATTATGGGTTTAACAAGAATTTACGCATGCATAGTATTAAGATTGACTTTCAGTTGGTAGTAGCATTTGTACTTCATAAAAAAAATGCTATTTTTGACAAGTTACTTGTATTATAAGAATAATACTATACTTATGTATGCCTTCTTAAAATAACTATAGAATGATTATTTTAAGAAAGTATAAGTAATATTTTTTTTATAGAACAAATAACTTGTCAAAATGCTCTTTTTGGATGGAAAAAGTAAAAATGAATTATTAACTAAAAGTCAATTTTAAAATTATGCCAAGTAAATTAATGCAAAATATACTCCCTCCGTCCAAGAGTAAGTGTCCGCCCTTCCATTTGAACAGAGATTAAGAAAGGGCAAATTACAATTTAGGGCCTAATGTCTACGAGGCGGTTGCAGTTTGGGGCCTGACGTGCAAAATTTAGCGAAATAGGGCCTGACTTGACATTTTGTTAGCAAAATGGGGCTTTTTAACGGTTTTCGTTAGAAAAGTCAGTTAAGTCACATGTGATTGACGAAATGGATCGACATGAAATGAGAATTAGTTCTTAAGGGGTTAAATATAAATACTTAAACTTAATGTCACAAAATATGAATTTTCAAGTTTTAAATTAAAAATTTGAAAAAAATAAGTAATACATTAAATTTTTTTATTTTAATTATTTTTAAATATAAATAAATAAATTATTTTTGACTAAATATTATTGATAATTTTTTTCCCATATCTAAATAAAATATATATATATAATTTTTTCTTAAAAAAACAAGCAAATTATGAATTTTCTTTGATTTTTTTTATTTTATTTTTACCAGATTTAGATCTTCGCTTCCAACCTCCCACTTTCGTCATCTCTCTCGTCTCAAAACACCATTGACCACCATCTCCATCAATTTAGATGGACAAAACTTATCAATTTTCTCTGAAAAAAAAATTCTTGAAGGGAAATGATTATTTATTTAAAAAAATTAAATCAAAATTTTAATATATTAGATATTTTATTTAATTATTTTAATTTAAAAATTTGAAATCTTATATTTTGCGACTTTAAATTTAAGTATTTATATTTTACCCCTTAAGCACTAATTCTCATTTCAAATTTACCCATTTCGTCAATCACGTGCAAATCACATGTGACTTAACTAACTTTTCTAACAAAAACCGTTAAAAAGCCCCATTCTACAACGAAAATGTCAAGTACTCAAGTCAGGCCCTAAATCGCCAAATTTTA
Source organism: Campanula takesimana (assembly GCA_026119855.1). Classification (NCBI taxonomy): domain Eukaryota; kingdom Viridiplantae; phylum Streptophyta; class Magnoliopsida; order Asterales; family Campanulaceae; genus Campanula; species Campanula takesimana. The sequence goes on from JAOWBW010000225.1 coordinate 122,960, forward strand.
GACGTCAGGCCCTAAACTGCAACCGCCTTGTAGACATTAGGCCCTAAATTGCAATTTGCCCATTAAGAAATGGTGGAGATTATGCAAGTATTGTGAGTATAAAAAGTGAGGTAGGAGAGAGAAGTTAGGGTACAGAATAGTAAGTTGATTAGTGTTGTGAGTATAAAGTAAAGTAGGAGAGAGAATGAGTGAAAGGAATAGTAAAAACCATTCTACGAAAGGGACACTTACCCTGGGACAGACTAAAAATGAAAGGTGAACACTTACTATGGACGGACGGAGGGAGTATAGAATTGAAACTTTTATCAAACGTTAGCCATAGTTAAAAGTAAAAATAAATAAAGATAAAAAAAATAGTTAACTCTAAATAGAGTAAAAGCTACTCAATACTCGAATTTAATAGTTTACCTTTTAATTGATAATGAGTTAGTTGATTGTGCACAACAATAAACACTACTAACTTTGTCCGAAAATGGATGTCCCGCAAATTTGGATATTCATTTTCAAACGGAGTGAGTGCGTTTATTTTTCTTTCTCACTTCTCTCATGCAATTTTAATATCACTACCAAGTAGTATCTACTTTCTTCCTCTTAATAAATTGATGTATGTAATACAAAGGTCCTAATGCAAATTGTGTGTCTCTTAAATAATTTTTAATAAAATTATCTTTACTTTTATTTTATTGAATTAGTTTTTTGATGTACAAGTTAATCGAATAGTGTTGTTCCAATTTATACAATTTAAAAAAAATGTGCAACTCGTAGTAACATTTGATGTTAAGAGTATAATTTCTTTAATATTCATGGGCATAATAACTTTTTCAATTAGTCAACTGATAGAAAAATATAATAAACTATAATCTTTAGAGGAACACTAGAAATTGAATAAATTTTAGGGGTGTAGAAGTACGCTTTTGTAATTCTTAACGACTGATTAACGGAATGTTCAAATGGCAACCAAATTATTTGAACAATGTCTTTTACACAATTATATTATGTAGGAGGTTCAATTTACAATAAATAAACTTGTACGAGGTTTACTTTGCATTTACCTCTCATATAGGATATGCAATGTATTTGTAGGGGGACATATTAATAACAAGTAGAACTACAATTTGGAAAAGCAAGAATTTCAATGTGACTTTTTTGGGGGAACAAAGGAAGTAGCTATTCATTCGGCTGCTTGAAACAGGATTTTGTCATCCAAGTATTAGTAAGATCATGGTACTAATCTATAGCGATCTTTCCGCCTATACTTGAGAGCAAGGTTCTAAAAAAGCTAGGCGGTCGCTAGGGCGCCGCCTAGCGCCTAAGGCCTAGGCGGGGCCGAGAGACGTGGGTCTTTTAAGAAACACTGCTTGAGAGTCATCTTTACCAAAGATTGGCCTAGCATAAAAAAACACCACCGTCCTAATCTATATTAGTTCCTTCTGTAGATGATTGTCCATTTCCCAACAAAATTTGTTTCTATATGAAGTACAACAAAGATACTCATGAATATTTGCTACTAAAATTAATTAAAAGCCAATTTTTTCAACACGTCCTACAAAGTTTACGTGTACACTCATTTAAGGACATAGGGACTTAATGAGTACTCCCTCCGTCCCACTCCAATTAGGACAATTTGCCATTTTGGGTGTCCCACTTGAAATACGACAACCTCAAAATAGAAATGTTTTATCTAGAGGGACTCACTTTCACACTCACAACAATTTTCCACTTATTATTACCTACCCTACTTTCTCTCTCCTACATCACTTTTCATACTCACAACACATACTTCAGCAACACTTTTCCCCTACTCCCCGTGTCGGGAGAGAGAATCGCATTTCGAGTGGGGCGGAGGGAGAATATGTTTTCAATGTACAACCATATGAAAGATGTAGCCTTATAGTTCAAAAGTAAAGCTGCTCATTCAAGGAGCTAAATTGCATTTTCAAGATCTGACTTGCACGTAAATCCTTTATACTTCATTTTGCACACAAGGTTACAAGTTTCATGGTGGTATGAATCACACGTTTCGTGGAGGTATGAATCACACGTTTCGTGGTGGTTTGAATCATAGTCATGTAGCCCTAAAACAGAAGCTGTCTGGCGTGTCCCCCCCATTGAACTAGTACCTAATTTCGCACACAAGGTTACACGTCAGATAGTGATATGCATTGCAGTCACGTAGCCCTAGTACAGAAGCTATCTGGCATGTCCCCCTATTGAACAATACCACGACATCCCCTATCCACACCTTCATCCAACAAAAAGACAGCTAAAACAAGCAGACTGGTTCTTGGGAACATCTGACATTAATATTTTCTGGTCCCTAATAGTAAAGGACCATATATATTTATTTGCATTAGACAGTTGTTTCACTTCAACTAACAAAAATAAAGCCCTATTATGTGTATTTTTTTTTTTATTTTTTTATGAAAGGACCTAAAAGAAACCAACTGAAAGATAAAGTCTAAGACCGAGAAGACAATAGATATAGTGCCCAAGTGAAACAATGAAACTTAAGAGGGCAAATGTATGTTTCCCAAAAAATGACGCATAGATTAAAGGAATATGGAAAACATTATGTATGAAGCATGCATTATAAAATGTATCAAGACATATAAGGGTGTCTTACTCTAACAAAAGAATATGGATATCGGTTATGTGATCAACACATCGAAGGGGCATAAGAGATTACCTAAAATACAATGGAAGACTTAATCGATACAATTACACTCGTGAGGGCACGTTGGGTAATGGTCTAATTTTCTCCAACAATTTCTCAGCTTCAATAAATCCACCAAGCGGTCCCAAAGATGCGTACTTTATCCATTTCCATCTGTTTGCATTCTTTTGTAATTATAAATTGTATATTTGTGTAACTTTCTTGAAATAAATTGTTTTCAAAAAGGATTTGGTGAGAGAAAGAGAGGATAAAAAGTTAAGCATATGACAGTTATGAAGAGCAAATGCTCACCTCGGTGTAAAAGGAAGGGCCAGACAATGAAGGTGCAGATGGTTGACGCTGTTAAAAGGAGGTTGATGAAAGCCAAATCTGACATATACATGAAAAAAGTGCACGTAAATCTATAGTTCACCATGTCTTTCCTACGATTTCCTTTTCCTTTTGAGACTGTGTAAAAAAAAAAGCGGTTTAGGGAATGAAGCTCCACGGAGGGCCTTAATGCTTGGGATTGTGTAAAATGTATATTAAAAAATCACATCTACAACCGCAGCTTATGACTAACCAAGCAGAAGCATGAAAAATATTAGAATTTTTAAATGTTGATGGAAATTAACTAACTGGATAAGACATTCAACCCTACCTCTAAAATTACAAAAAGAGTCGCATCTACAGCCGCAGCTTCAATTGTTGTAGAATTTTTTATAAAAAACAAACATCCAAGCACATAAATTATACCTGTGCTGAGAATCAGGTGCATCTCTACTCAATAGTGTCTGCCCCACTTCTAGCATGTGACTCACTGGACAATATGGAAGATTAATATCAAATACGGGAAAAATACAAAGTTAACTCTTGCTCGATTACCTTATTTTACATTATTTTTTATATACAATTGCACTACTAAGAATTACCTAGAGAAAAGTCTTCAGTTATTCTGCGGAGGTTTCTAACAGTTGAGATGTGCTTCACGGGAATCACCAAGTAATGCCTATCAAAAGTACCCGACCAATTAATTCAGTTAACGTACCCAAACAATAAGTACAATCAATGAGTACAAAAAGAATGTCTGGGAATTTCGTTAATCAAGCTACTGCTTTGCTCGGACTAGTTTAAGAAAGGCTCGTATTTATTGACACAAAAAGTACAATAATGTTTTCTAATAGGAATATTAAAAATAAAAGTAACCAAAGAAAGAGAACATTTATGATGGTTGTTGATAGGATGCTCATCTTATATGAACGGGGAAATCAACACAAAAGTACCCTACTATTCCGAAGAATAAAACAGATCAAGAAATAGCAGCGGCAAAGTTGTTAAATTAAGTCCATAAAATACTATCAAAGATTTGACCTGGAGGGAAGAAAAATAAAGAAGAACGATTACTTATAATTACTGAATATCCTAGCATCAGATCAACCTATAGTCGAGATTTGATAATATTGGTCTCTTGTTAAAACCTTAGCTAATAAACTAGTGTCTTTGATGTTGAGTACTTGAAAGCCTTTAAGTTACTTCATCAATTTCAAAGACATCTTCCAACTTGGATGTCTAAATCTCAATAAGAGGTCTCTTCTTAGTAATATTCTCGTCTTAATTAAAATACAATTGATTCTAGAAAAGAATAAATATCAACGCACCCAAAATGGTTAGAACTCTATAAGGCTATAGAAAATATTGCATCCTTACAATCCTTTAATACAACGAGACAGGGAAATAGACACAGGGAACTAAGATCAATCAATATCAGAAAGCCTCACCACATTTCATATTCAAAATCTCCTCTGTCCAAAAATTAATCTTAAATCCATAATGAGCTCCAATATTCACAATCTGGTGAATGACAAATATTAATTTTATTGACACATCTGAATGATCCAATCACCTCAAGTGAATAATATAGAGATTCTTACCAAGGTAAACTGCAGCAATGGCTGGGCTTTTCCATGAGAAGAAGGAATTTTTTTTATTTTTTTTTGATAACTAACATAAAAAGTCCCGGACAGAGGTAATGGCTAAGCTTTTCATGAAAAGGGGTAATTTTCTTTTTGATAACTGACATAAAAATTCCTGGAAATAGTTAATGGCTAGGCTTTTCATGAGAAGAAGGAATAACAATTTTTTTGATAACATAAAAGTCCTAAACAGGGGTACTGGGTACATGGAGGTCCTCAAACAGTCCACGAGTGAAAAGTCAGTAGAGAGGGGGGTGTAGATAATGAGGAAAAATGTAAGGGAAAAATGTGGATTTGACCAGCTAAAATATCTCAAAATGCTAGATTCGACAATCCCCAATTCTTGTGCGTTACCCCGTTTCACAAGCACCATGGGGTTCTTGTCTGATTCCAACATTTTTTTACTTTTCATGCATAATTTTTCCTTGGTCCCGACCACCTCTATACCTATTCTTAGCCCTATCCATCTTCGAGGAACTCTTTACCAATGTATCTAGTATTCATCCCGAAAAATCTTTTCTCCAATACTCACACACGAGACATGTAATGTAAGGGCATAAACAAGCAGATTCCATCAGCAGTCCACAACATTATTCAATACAAACCTACCAACTATGAAACTCCGATATCTAAATCAATTAAAACTATGAATAACAACGTGTCCAAATTCACATCTTCAAAAACGAAAATCGTAATAAAGCCAGAAAATTGCCTTTTCCAATACACACAAGAAGGTTCAATTAACAAGAAACTAGATCAATCAATTTGGCCATAACAAACTACGAAATCAAGATATGAAATGTTGGAAGAATTACTAAGTAGCTTCAACATCGTAGACAAATTGAATTAAGAGTTGTTAGAACGGAATTGAAAAGAATACTACCTTAAAGCGGGAAGGCTTAATGTCTTGAAAAGCTACGACCTTGTCATCCTGCGACGATCAAAACATTAGGTCATGACAAAATAATAAATTTCAAAAAGAGGAAGTTGATTGAGCGTAGGAGAGATAATACGGCGTGGATGAGGGTGGTGGAGGGGGAGGAGCCGCGGGAGATTTGACAGAAGATGCATGCCGGTGAAGCTACCGCCATTGGCCACCACCGGTTAGATACTTCGCCGGCCGGAGCATCCAAAGAGTAAGAAGATGCGGAGTGTCGTGACTTTGAATGTGTTTTCTCCCAAAGTTTGTAATTGAGCCCTCTTGGGAATTAACAATATTTAAATGGGTTTTCTTTTAATATGAGATCAAGACATAAAAGCTCTCCTACATCTAGCTAATTCTCAGTCAATCCAAAAAGTTTTGAAAAAAAAATCTGGGCCACCCCTCTAAAATCAAAATTAATTTTTTCTTTTTATTATTATTTGAGACTTCTAAAAGAAAACCTCTCCACCCACAAAGCCCTCCATATAAGGAAATGATCAAATTCAAACCTATGTAACCGATGTGAGAACCACAAGAACACCTGTTTTTTCATGCTGACGTTCGAAACAAGTTTGACTATATTCGACACTCCCCCTCACCCTCTATCGAGTTGACACCCCAAACATATTGACCCTGGATTGGATAGCATAATGTATAAGGAATCTTTAAATACCTTTAACCTTTTCTTATTATCCAAATTTTTGGGGAAATATAGATAAATAGAATTGACATTATTTTTCAGCAAGCCAACCTTCATATGGACAACATTTTACCAAAGGCGATGGGTCAACTCCAAAAAATAAATCTGCTGGAAATATCAAGGAATCGCCTACAAAACATCAGAAACACGCAAGGAAGGAGAAGTGATGAAGGATATGGCACATCAAATGGCTCTAACAATGGTGCAACAAACACAACAAGAGTCTTGATTCTAGTATTGGAAAGACTCTTGAAGAATACCTCAAAAACAACGACACATGAAATTCTCACATTCTTAATACAGATGGAGCATGGAAGGCAAATGCTAGATGGGCGAGATTGAGATGAGAACTATGGGACATAAGAAATGGAAGAATAACGGCAAGAAGCAACTCTTGCAAAGCTCCTTCAAGCTATGATTGGTGAAATTCAATACAAGATTCAAATTTGAATAATACTAGGGGCACAAAAAAGTTACAAAATCTTGCTCGCAAAATCCTAGGTGTCATGATTTTATTGGTGTTTTTAATTAGAGTGTGGCGGGTCCATTATCGATGCAACCAATAAAATATCGACACCTCATTTTGTGAGCAAGATTTTGTAACCTTATTTTGTGCCCCTAGCATTGCTCTTCCAATTTTACACCAAAAGTTGTTTGCATATCATTCATACTTCTCCAACTACCCATGCATCTCCATTTCTCGATTGAAGTTACACAATGAGTGTTTGGCAATCCTCAAAGGTATGGAGTGGGCAAAGGGTCACAATTTTACAACCATTAAAGTTTTGACAGACTTTAAACTAGCATGCTCCTACATCAAAGGCTCGCTACAAACTCCTTAATCATTGGAAACCATTTTAACAGATGTAAAAATTGCTATAAATGTGCGTGATGATTTTGGTATATGTAAAGTTGATAGGCAAACCATAAGGTTTGCTCGCGTCAATGCTACTTACGCTAGGAATTTGTACCATAAATATATTGGCACTGAGCCAATTTTCTTAAATAGTACATAAGTTCCTTTGTGTTGTCAAAAAAATAAAAAAATAAATTATTCATAATTTACTCACTAAAATTATTAGAATGATTTTTTTTTTCAAAAAAAAAAAAAAAAAAAAACAAAAAACAAAAAACTCTTGGACAATGAAAGCATTAGTTTTATCTAATTAGTAGACTTTCAACTAATTAAAATTAGTTTCTCTCCATTTTTATTATTTCTTCATTTTCACAATAGTATTGCAGTTTACTAATCATTCCAAAATTACAACTGCACAAAATAAAATTAAAAATACTTTTAAATTAGGATAACATGGGGAAATTTAAAAAATAATATAAAATAATTCATAGTATATCTCATAACAAAGTATTTATTTTATTATTTTGAGTGTTTCATTTTTTTGATAAATGAGAATTCCTTTAATTTTTTTTAAAAAAATATTTTCCTTAAAATAAAATTATACTTTATTCTGGGAATTTTTTTGTATTTTTGGCTCCGTTTGTTTCGCGTAAAACAATTTCCGGAAAATTATTTCCCGTAAAATGTTTTCCGGAAAATGACATAAACATGTTTTTGGTTGTTTGGTAAATCTAAGAAAAATGTTTTTTCGGAAATATTTTCATATGAAAATAATAATAATTTAATATGAGGAAAAGAATTATTATGAGAAAAAATTGAATGTGGGTGGAGATTTTGGGTTGGGGTGGGATGGGTGGTTGTGGGGGTGGGGTAGGGGTGTGTGGGGTAGGTGGGGGTGGTGTTCAAAAATAATTTTAATATGAGTAATTTTTTTTTTTTTTTTTTTGGTGGGGTGGGGGTAGGGAGCGCGAATGTGGGAGTTGTAAGAAAATAAGTTTAATAAGAGTAAAAAAAAATGGTGGGGGTGGGTAGGGTGAGGGGTGGGGTAGTGGGAAGTGGGGGAGGTGTTCAAAAATAATTTTAATATGAGTGATTTTTTTGATTTTTATATTTTTTTTTGGGGGGGGGGGTTGGGTGGTGGGGGTGGAGGTGTTATTATTATTATTATTTTTTAATATAGGGTGGGGGTGGGTTGGGTGCTGAGGTAGTTGGGGGTGGTGGATAGGATAGATGAAGAGGGTGGTGTTAGAGGTTTAGTGGGTAGGGTGGGGTTTTATGGAGAGTTGGGTGTGAGTGAGAGAGTTAACATTTTTCGGAAAATGACTTACTTAGTAAAAATCCGTAAGTCATTTTACTTAGAAAAGAGGGAAAACCATTTTCCGGAAAATATTTTACTCATTTTCCAGTGCGTAACAAACACCGGAAAATGGGGAAAACATTTTCCGGAAGTTATTTTACGCGAAACAAGGCACATTACATACAAGGCATAAGTAAATTACTTAACTACCCTCATATATATACTCCAAACCCTCATTTTTTTTCATTTAAAAAAAACTCTCCATCTTTGTGAGAATTTTCGTCAGATTTTTCCGACGGACATATCTCCCGCTCCGGTGATTATTTAAAAGATCCCAACGGTGGAAAGGTGTGTAGTGGTGATGCGAACTGTCTCCAGAAGTTTGAAGACGATCCAACGGTTAACGAAGCGGGAATTACACTTTTTCTGGTCCGATTTTTGCATTGCAGTTTTTTTGTAATCTTCGCCAGATTTTTCCGGAGGACATATCTCCCGCTACAGCGATTATTTGGAAGATCCCAACGGTGAAAAGGTGCGAAGTGGTGATGCGAACTGTCTCCAAAAGTTTGAAGACGATCCAACGGTTAACGATGCGGGAATTGCACTTTTTCTGATCCGATTTTTGCATTGCAGTTTTTTGTAATTTTTCGCCAGATTTTTCCGGGGGACATATCTCCCGCTCAGGTGATTATTTGGAAGATCCCAACGGTGAAAAGGTGCGCAGTGGTGATGCGAAGTGGCTCCAAATGTTTGAAGACGATCCAACGGTTAACGAAGCTGGAATTGCTGGTGCATGGTTGGTGGCTGACGGCGGCAGAGGAGGGTGGTGCCGGTGGTGTTGGATGGTTGATTTGTGAAAGGGGGTTGGGAATGGTGGCAGAGAAAGGAAGGGTATTTTTGGCATTACTGTGTGCCTTGTACACAATGGTGCCTTGTATTTAAAATTCATCCTTTATATATATTTTTTTGAAGGATTTGTTTTTTTTTTTTTTTTTAAAAAAAAATAAAAATACTCGATAGCTTCATAAATATTGTAGGAGCAAATTAAAAAAAGAGTGGCAAATGCGTTGCCCACTCCACGGAGCCCTAACTCGCTTCCTTTCCCTCCACTCACACACTCCCAACTCGGTCCGAACCATGAGCGCTGTGTCAACTCAGCGCATGTTCCAGCTCAAGCTCGACCCACTCACCGGCAACTCGGAATGGGTCGTCATAGAAGAAGAAGAAGACGATGCGCCGGAATATTCTCCGACACCTTTATTGGCCAACACTTCTTACCTCGATATGCTCAACGACACTCCCAGGAACAGAGCTTATCGCACAGCAATCGACAAGACTTTGACGAAGCCTTGTCATGTTCTTGATATTGGGTAAATTAATTCTGCTTTGTATTTTTGTTATCAACAATCAATTTGTTTTTTTTTTTTTTTTTGGAATTGAGATTGAGATTGTAAATTTATTCGAAAATGAGTGTTCATTTTTATTTTTTGTTCATGATCATATTGCGATGGGTACTTTATTTAGGAAGGATGGAATTTGATATTGGTGTTATTTAATTGAAATCTATGTATGATTAAAGAGTTCAATTTTTCAAATGTTGCTCTTTTGTTGGAATAGAGCAAATAGTTGTGCAGAAGCAATTAAAATGAGATTAACTATTTAATTTGAAAATTGTCCTCGTTATTTTGAAATTTTGATGTGTAGGAATGGCATTGAGAAGGTATGCCAATGAATATACAAAAAATATATTTTTTTTAACCGAAATTAGTTTATTATTCCATGCGCTTTCACAAATGATGTCGCTAAAGATTACAACTTGGAGGGAAGTACGGACACTTAAACGGATATAGTTAGCATACTGAAATTCTTGTTATCGGTTGTTCATCAGTGAAAATGAGTATACATGTGGTTAATTTATACTATTGATGCTCCTCTATTTTTTACTCCCTCCACCCCTAAATGAATGTCCAAATTTCATTTACGGGACATCCTGGAAATACTTACTTTTCATACAATTATATGACAAAGATGTAAAAATATTCATGTTATCAACTTTTTAAACAATTACTTTTGCAACTATAGGATGACTAGTGATTTTTTTATTATTTTTTTGGTAAAAAAGAATTTAGGGAAAAGATTTTTACAAAAAGGACATTTATTTTGGGACTAAGTTTCTTGGAACTGGACTTTCATTTAGGGACGGAGGGAGTTGTAAACATCTTTTATTTAACAAGTTAAAAGGATATATGTTCTTTTACGCTTCAGATGAAACTGAACATGATGATTGAGCATATGATTATAGTGACAATTTTGTAGGGCTGGAACTGGATTGCTATCTATGATGGCTGCGAGAGCAATGGATTGTGGTGTTTCTTCAGCATGTTCTAGTTCAAATGGGACAGTCACAGCATGTGAATCGTACCTCCCAATGGTTAAGTTGATGCGGAAGGTTCTGCGCGCTAATGGTATGGAAAGAAAAGTACGCATTATAAACAAGAGGTCTGATGAGCTTGAAGTCGGTGTAGATATCACTTCACGTGCGGATTTTCTTGTGAGTTAAAATTCTCTCACTTGCAGTCTTACTGAACTTTTTTGCCCCTAAATCTTTTAGTCGGGGGAATATTTTGAACTATGAAACGGTGCCTGAACATAGACATAACTTACTGTTTACGGGACATGTAAAATATAATACCCCCCTATGGCTCTATCCCTAAATAAATGTTCATTATTTTTTGTCCCAAAACGTATGTCTTATTTGGGAAAAACTTTGTCTGTAAATGGTCTTTTACCTATTTTTTCACTAGTCTCTCTTTACGTGCTAAATTAAATGTTTAGAAAGTAGATAACAAGAATATTTATGAATCTTGGCCATTAAATTGTAAAAAAAGTAGAGATTTTCGGAATGTCCCCTAAAATGAAATTTGGACATTCATTCAGGGACGGAGGGAGTATATGAATAGGATATTAGGAATGAAGTGCATTTTATAGTGTTCAAAGATAATTTTGGTTTGCGGAGTTGATTCATTGTAGTTGGATATAAATCTACCACTGCTGTATCATTTGTATATTTTCCGCTAAATAGACAGAAGATGCATATTTGGGTTAGTAGTATACTCCCTCCGTCCCGCCTCAGTTGAGACCTAAGAGGTGGGCACAATAACTAACGAAAAAGAATAAAGTAAAGAAAATGTGTGGTAGAAAATGAAGAGAGAGAATTAGTGGGGTAAATAGTAGTGTTGGTTGAATAAATTAAGTGGTGGAAAATGAAGAGAGAGAATGAGTGGTGCGGTTGTTTGAATATAGAATAATAAAAAGATGGCTATTTTGGGGAGTCTCAAGTGAAGTGGGACGGAACAAAATGGAAATAAGTCTCAAGTGAGGTGGGACGGAGGGAGTGCAGAATACTTTTACATTAGACACATCATTAGAGGACCATCTAAGTGTTTAAACATGTGTTAAAATCTGATACATATGCATATATATATATATATATATATATAGAAAGAGAAGGAGAACGGATATCCACCTGTGTACAAGTTCAAAGTACATGACAACAAAATGTGTAGTTTGCTATATTCTTACTGATGTAATAACACAATGTTCTGCAAGATGCCGAGCTAGATATAATTTGTTTTATTCCTCTGAAGAAGTGGTTTAATTAACGACTTCTTGGTAAGTGTGCTTGTATGTCGCCTCTGTTTTTTAATGTGTGCGCTTGTGTAAGTGTGAACACATGAGGTTGGCTGTTGGTTATCCAGATCAGAAGCTGGACCTCTAATAACTTAAATTTCATTGTAACTTTTAAAGGCATGCTATTCGTAACCATTGAAGTCCTACCCATACATTTTGTTTTTTCTTTTGCCTGAGTTTCCTGCAAAGAAATTGTGTTTATATCTAGCATTGAGTGTAAAAAATGCTAGTTCTAATTCTTTGTTCTCATCCTAAAAATTCAACTGTAACTGCAACTGCAGGTCAGTGAAATACTAGACTCAGAGTTGTTGGGTGAAGGCCTAATTCCAACTCTACAGCATGCACATGACAATCTTTTGGTGAAAAATCCTCAAACAGTCCCTTACCGAGCAACCGTTTATGGTCAGGTGTTTGGCGAAATAAACTGCATCCTAAAAATGCGAATTTTTGTTGCCTTGTCATTCTTTTAATATCTCCACAAAGTTGAAAAGCATAAGTCTTTTTATTCATTGACCCCAGCACTAATATATTTTTGCTTTTATTGTTCATCTCCTTAGCTGGTTGAAAGCACATATTTGTGGAAGCTGCATGATTTATGTAATAATGAAGCAAAAGTGTCCGATGGCACTTGCCTTGTTCCAAAAGGAATGGAGACAATTTTAGGTGTCAAACCACAACAGTTTGCCTTGCATTGTAATGCTTTGAGGGGAGATATAAAACTGGTATTTCCGAATCAACTTTTTCACATAATTTTTCTGTGACTTTAGATTTTTTTTCTTACTGAGTTTACTATTCATCCAGCTGTCCGAGCCATTCAAAGTTTTCGACTTTGACTTTTGGAAGCGACCAGATACTTGTGGCAAAACTGAGCTACAGATAAAGGCAACTAATGCCGGTAATGTTCATGCTGTTATTTCATGGTAAATACTTTGTGGGGTGCGATATTGTGTATTTTCTGTTTGAAAACTGTCCAGGGATGCTTATCCCACCAACTTGGTTTACTTTCAGGTGGATAATTCAGCTTGACAGTGAAGGGGAGATCTTTTATTCCACTGCACCAAAATGGATTAGTCAACCCCTTGAGATGAATGAGTTACCGTCATCTTTCCCTTGTGAGTAAAACCATACTTCTCTATTTATGTCAAAGTCGTTAGTAATGAGAATAAAAAAGAGTAATTAACTTGAATTACAAGTGGGATGCTTTCTGGAATGACTTACCGACCGTTCCCCCATTAGCGGGGGCTCTAAAAATGAAAAAAAAAAAGGTAAGTTTTTGGTGTTAAATGTCGAAATTTTATGATTTCCCCTTCTTCATTTTCTGGGATGACTTACTGACTTTAAAAGTTTGTTGCCAGTCAAGCAGAAATCTGAATAAGCATGCCATATCAGTGCCAACTCAGTTAAATGTTCATATGTCAAAATGGCACTACATAAGCCTTTTCTGTTAGAAAATTTAATGCTCGTTGGTTGTAGGGAACAATACTTCGTGTATTGTGAAAGACAATGACCAAATAAAAAACTCTTTTAAAGTCAGTAACCATCTTGCAAAAACAGCCCTAGCACACTGACCGACTTATATACTATTATCTCTCTTTTTTTTACGTAGCAACTCTGGGTAGAAGATTTCCGTCTATGATATAATTGTCGTTATACTGCTCATTGCTACTTAAGAAGGGTTAGTTTCTCAATTTGTGTTGGAATTAAGACAAGGTTCCATGTTCTCCTCATCGAACGTTAATAGTAATAGTAAAAACTCAATTTGTAATCATAAATAAAAAAGCACGAATCTCTTTGATAACTTAGTTAGGCTAGGGGAATTTTCAGCCTTTTCGCTGTACTTGTAACGGCTTTCTCACAAGAAAGTAACTTTTATTTGATCTCCGTTATTTTATTATATTTTCATTTCTTTTATATCTTGATGTTTGATGCTTATGTAGCTGCCAAGGTTTGGTGTGACCACTGGAAACAATCTGTGTGGTTCAGTAGAGGGGAAGGCTTGCCTGTAATTAAGGATGAGGGTGTATATTTGGACGCTATTCATACTAGTACTAGCATCTTGTATGAATTCAAGGCTCAAAAACAGAGCTCAGAGATTGGCCAGCGTGAATCCTGCTCTCCAGATTCTCAAATCTTTCTGTCACCTGAAAAAGTTGCAATCTATGGGGGATAGTAGCTGGAGAGAATCCGTGTTGATGGCCATAAAAAATGCAGTAAACTCTTTCTCTCTCTCTCTCTCTCTCTCTCTATATATATATATATACATATGTTTGTGTGTGTTTTTGTGTACACCTTCCGTCCCATAACAAATGACCCATTTTACCATTTTGAGTGTCCCATTGGAAAGTCCCACTTTCCTAAAATGGAAATTTTATATTACTTATTTATTCATGGTACCCACTTGTCATACTCACAACATTTTTCTACTTACTATACCCTCATGCACTTTCTCTCTCCTTCACACTCACAACACTTATTTTTAAAACACTTTTCCTTTATTCCCGTTTCCGTTCTTAAAATCAAATGGGTCGTTTAATATGGGACAGAGGGAGTATATATTCACACACACACACACACACACACATATATATATATATGTATTTGCTCATGTGCCAACCCACCTGTATAGGATTGTTATGTGCAATAAATAAATGTGCTAATATAATTTATTTTTCTTGCAGTTGCAACGGAAAGTATCTCCTTTATGTCTAGTAGCAGATGATAGTGTTTTCTTGGCAATTGCCATTGCCCATCTATCAAAGACATTAGAAGTAATGTGCTTATTTCCGGGGTTGCGAGAGAAAGGCTCTCAGTATGTGCAAGCTGTAGCTGTTGATAACGGCTTCTCAATAGACCGAGTTAAAGTATTAAAGAAGAGGATACCACAATTGACTATTCATGATACCCACCAAAAAAAGGTTCTTACCCTATCATATATACTTGTAATCCGTAGTCTTTTTTTTTTTCAAACATGAAGTACTTCAACCTTTTCTCTTCCACTAATTATTTTATCTAGTCACTGGGGATGGTTATAGATAACTTAGAAATTATATACATAATTACTGAATTTGTAACTATTGTGCAGGTTGACCTCTTGATCGGTGAGCCGTTCTATTATGGGAGCGAGGGAAGGCTTCCTTGGCAAAACCTGCGGTTCTGGTAAGTAACAGTGTAATCTATTTTGTCTTTGATGTTTTGAACCAGAAATTGTTGTACTAGTATATTTGTAACTAGAATAGATGAGCTCATCTCAAAATGACCTCACGTGGTCACATATTTACATATGGCAGCCTGCATGTTTCAAATATTTATGCATTCTGAAGTTTATATAAATGAGGCATTTGTATACGTGGTTGCATTTTGAAGCTTGATTTCTCACTATTATGTTTGTGCAAGTACATTTAATTGCATTTTTCATTTTGAAGCTTGAATTTTTACTATCAATTTTCTTTTAAGGAAGGAGCGGACTATGCTCGACTCGGTCCTCTCTGACGACGTGCTGATAATGCCATGTAAAGGAGTCCTGAAGGCTTGTGCAATGCATCTCCCTGTAAGCTACTATAATTTGATTACAAAAATTGTTTAATTTCTCCCGTTTAAAATATAATTTGAGGATTGAAACGTCTAGGATCTCTGGAGAAGTCGTTGCAGCCTTAAAGACATTGAAGGTTTTGACCACACGCTTGTCAATGACACACTAGGAGCATGTGGAGGTTTACCTGCATCACAAGAGAGCCCTTGCCTACCTTTTTTCATTTGGCAGTGTGGGGAAGTTAAGGTAATTGTTACGTTCTCCCTGTCAACCTTGAAGAGTCGTTATTCTGTGACTTTGAGTATTCATAACCTGCTTGAAAGATTAATCTAATATCCCCCTCTTCCATAATAAATGCCGCACTTTCCTTTTTGTCCCAAAATAAGTGTTATGTTTCTAAATAAGGAAATAGTTTTAATGCAATATTATCATGGTACAAGCGATGTGCAACAAGTAAATCACATTTCTTGAAAACATTGACATGTTAGTTGCGACACTTATTATGGGACAGAGGCGTTGCGCGCGGGTGGAAGTGAACTCAACAACGTCATATTATACAACACCTTTTATTTGAACAAACACAATATAACAAGAAAAATAAATTACACAAGATTTAATGTAGTTCACCCCAACAACTATGGGCTACGTCCACGGACCAACAACTTTCACTATCTCATCATTGAATCACAAGCACACAAGTTTTATCAAGAAATTTTCAAAAACTATCCACTCAGCCAAATATATGTACGGTATTACGAGAATGTAGTTATTTATCCTTCTAAACACTCTTGAATACGCACGCAAACAATGTACAACTCTCTCTCCCTAGATTTTACACTTGGCTACGCACCTTCCTAAGGGATCCCCTCTTGGTACTCCACCGGCCAGATAAAAGAATAATCCTAGACAAATAAGGATTTGAGTCAAAATCCCAACAAGAGGGAGTAGATTCTATGATATTTTGGAATTGAATTTACTACAGCAAAGTAATGAACTTAGTGCTGAGAATAAGTAAAGGGTATAAAATGACTTTAAAATGATCATTTGTTTTTACCTTTTTTTTAATGCTCCCTATTTGTTATAGGAAGGGAAAGCTTCATTTGAGAAGGACTAAATTTTCTTCCCACCCGTTACTACAATATTTCACCTATGGTTGATGCATCTTTGTTTTTATTATTTCAGAAACTCAGTGACACATGTACTGTAATGGAGTTTGATTTCTTCAAACCAATCAGTCCCTGCTTCGGCAAAGTCCAGGTTTGCTTGCCTCCCACTAGAACACCCCCCCCCCCCCCCACCGCACCACACACATTTACTACGCCCAATACCCTTCATTTTTTCTTTTCTTGCATAGCTAGTATAAAATGCTGAATAAAAATACGCTACAGGTTGAGTTTACAGAGACCGGAACATGCCATGGCTTTGCTCTTTGGATTGATTGGGTGATGGATTTGGACAACTCCATTATCTTGTCAACAGGACCAGGTTAGATTTATGTTTTACTTTACCATCGTTTTATCAATTCAATCCCTCCGTCTCATTTGAAAGTTCCCATTTGTTATTTTGAGTGTCGCATTGGAAAGTCCCTCTTCCCAAAAAAAAAAAATAAAAAAATTATAACACTTCTTCATTAATGAGTTCCACTTGTCATACAACAACTATTCACTTACTAGTTTCTACCTTACTTTTTTATACTTCATAGTCACGACTTTAGTAACACTTTTCTGTAATTTTCGTTCCTAAAAATAAAATGAGAACTTTTCAATGGGACGGAGAGAGTACTCAATTTATCCTTTTCTTCTTCTTCTTCTTGTTTAAACATTTATAGAATCTGTAGAAGCGCATTAGATGAGATACAGTACTGACTGGCTCGTTTTGTTGTCAGATCAAAGGCATTGGAAGCAAGGCGTAAAACTTTTGAATGAGCCCGTCGCAGTTGGTAGTCCCGATACCACTACAGGTGGATGTCGTTCAACATTTATAGAAGCATCCTTTGATCCATCGAGCGGTGAACTCAGCATTAAGCACACATTTCAATGATCTGAAGATGCTTGCATCTTTATAATGTTTGCTTGTTCTCCTTTCTGAGTTTCCATTGGAAGTACTAAAGTGGCAAAAATGTAATGACTTTAAATGAACTAAACATGAAAAATTATTTTCAAGAATTTTGTGTTTCATTTATGTGATTTATATTATTGATTTCTTGCGAAAAAATATTTCACGAAAAATAGTATTTCACCTTCTCTTGGTTGAGTTTTATTTTTATAAAGGAGCTCGACGTTATAGAAGCAATCAGTATTTTAGCACAAATAGTAAGGAAAAATATTTTATTATAAAATAAAAAAATTGTGGTAGACCTTTATTTTTATAAGTTATGAACAGGAGAAGTTGATTCACGGAAAGGAGGGATGAATCTAGGATTTAAAGTGAGGGGGTCAATTTTTTTCATGATGTAAAATTAGATCCACATTATACTATACAATCCGATTTAATAAAACATACAGTATATAAAGCTTATTTTTAAAATCTATATATATATATATATATATTAAAGTTGGTCAAAAGAGCTATGGCATTGACATGTGGACAAACAATAGAGAAAGCTTGCATTTGGAGAAGCCACATCAACAACATACTAATAAATAAGTGACTTTTCATTTTCTTTTCATTAGCTAATACTATTAGCTAATAATAATAGTTACTAAAAAGGGAAACTATAATAGTTAACTATTATAGTAACTATTACTATTATTAGTAATAGTTAACTATAATAGTTAACCATTATAGTTAACTATTACTCTTATTAGTAATAGTTACTATTATAGTTAACTATATTAGTTAACTATTACTATTAATAGTATTAGTTAACAATATTAGTTACAATACAAGTTAAATATTACTATTAATAGTATTAGTTAACTATAATAGTTACTATTATAGTTAACTATATTAGTTAAATATTACTATTAATAGTATTAGTTACTACTATATTAGTTAACTATTACTATTAATAGTATTAGTTAACTATAATAGTTACTATATAGCTAATTATTACTATTAATCGTATTAGTTAACCATAATAGTTACTTTATAAGTTATTTTTTACTATTAATAGTATTGGTTAACTATAATAGGCTACATACATTAACTATTACTATTATTAGTATTAGTTGATTATAATAGTTATTATATAAGTTCGATTATTAATTTTTAATATTAATTAATCATAATAGTTACTATATCAATTAACTATTACTATTAATAATATTATTTTATTATAATAATTATATTAATAATTATTATTATATAGACTAATCATTGCTATTAATATAAATATTAACTATTACTATCAATGGTATTAATTAATTATAATATTTATTATAATAATAGTAATCATATAGATTAATTTTTATTATTAATAGTATTAGTTAAAATGATGATTACTATATTAGTTAACTATAGTTAAAAGACATAGTATTGGTTTCCGTGCAGAGCACGGGTTACCCGCTAGTGTCATTCATATAATTGATTTAAATTGTTCATTTGGTTGTTGATCCACCACAAAAAGTGATCAAGGCCGGAACAGCGATTGGATATCTAGAAAGCTTGTTAAACCTGCAAAAATGAACACCGTGAGCTAAGCCGGGGTTGCACCGGCGAAGACCCTCCGGCGTGAGAATGAGTTAGTCCGCTCGAGGATTAATTCTTAGGGAGTGAGAGTGAGTCAACTTGTGGAATGGAAGCTGGGGTCTCCTTTTATAGGGAATTAGCTTGCCCTCCAAGTTGCGGATAAAGTGAGGTCAGCGTGTCCTTGTGTGAGGTCACTTAGGTCATCTTTATCCATAGTAGGGTTTCGAGTGGGAGGCTGAAGCCCAAAGAGCCTTGCTGGGCTGGGCCCAAGTGGACGGGAGTTATCACTGGGCTCTTCTAGAAGTCTTGTTACTAGTTGGTCGGCACGGATTGGGTCGATAACCGAGCTGATTGGGTAACTTTCTCAGAGAAGTCCTACGGTGGTGATCCTAACTCGGTGGATCAGGCGAGTTGGATCGTACTATTCGCTCGGTGGACCAGGTGAGCTGGTCCTTGTCTTTTTTAACAGATACTACTTGGCTTCTTCAAGATCGGTGAGCGAGCTGTGCTAAGGGGCCGCGCTCAACCTGTGGGTCGGGCACAACGATAGCTGGACAGCCCGTATGGAAGCCCGTTTGGGTAATTCCTCTCAGTGGCCCCCTGTTTCCTGGTCGAAAAGGTATGAGAGCTGGAAACATAAGGTTTTGTTGATCTGAGCCACAGGTTTGAGAAGGGCGATACAGCTGTTGCCACGACGACACGTGTCTCTTGATGATAGGCTGGCCATACTGACGGTTGCATAAAGGAAGATGATGGGACAGCTTAGGTCTTCCCGGGGTTACGGCGCCGTTTGGCCATTTAGGGTTCAAAAAACAAAGCAGGCGTGATGCTTGGAAAGGACGTCCCATTAATGTCTACGCCGGGTCATCTATCGGGTCGGGTTGCTCAATGGGTTTAACCCGTCTCAAGGGTTATAAAACCCTTGGTTTCGCCTGCCATAGTTCACTTTACGCGATTTCGAAGAGAGAAAAGGAACTATTTGAAGCTTCACCGGCGACAACTTTTTCCGGCGATTCCTCACTTTTCAACCAGTTTCTACCGTTCAAATCTTCCATCAACAGGTAAATTGTTTTCAGCTTTGATTCCTACCGTTTATTTTCGAGTTTTCTTCCCCTTTTTCTTGCGTTTCTGGGAAGCGTCACCGGAAAATTCAAATTTTCCGGCGACGGCGGGAGGTTTATAGTAACAGTCTATTTCTTCAGCGATGTCGCCTGTGTTATGCTATCATGAGCAGACCAACTTGGTGTATTATAGTGAGGGAGGTGGTTGGAAAAAATTGAGTTTTGGGGTCCGCTCGGAAATTTCTAGAATCTCATCAAGTTAAGGACGACCTGAGGATGCCCGTCTTTAACAGCGAGGACTGGCTGGGTCCCGATCACCCTAGCGTGGTCCGTTTCACGAACTTTAGTCGTCTCCTCAGGCACTTAGCTGCACATTACACCTTTGGGGGCAGATTCTCTTCTCCGTTTGTCACGGCGTGCCTCAGCTCAGGAGAGGGGTCTAGACCTCAGACGGGCCTTAGCTCGGCTTTTAATACGGGGTCTGGCCCCCATGCTAATCTTGCAGGTATGTCTCAGGACGGTTCGGTATCAAGTGCTATGGATGTTCCTCAGGGCCAATTGTTCCTCGCCAACGTGCCGAGCAATGAGATGGGAGTCGTATCTGGTGACGAGGTTCACGATGTTGATCCCATATCTACGTACCGACCTGATGTGGACACAAGCTCTAGGCCTTCTCCTTCAGGGGATTTCGATGGAGACGTTTTAATGGGCGAGGATGGTGACGATGAGGCGGAAGGTTCACTGCAAATTGGAAGTGACGAGGAGAGTGAAGGAAGCCGCCAAATAATTGACGACATGGGATTTAATTACATTCAGAAAGAATTGGCCCGGACGGCCGCGCCCATGTCTTCTCGCCAGTTGGGTGCAGAACCCTTCTCGGACGAAATGGAACGCATTGTTCCTCATCAACCGACACCATCTCAAATAAGGATCATTAATAAACTTCACTCGGAGTACAGAATAAACCGAGCTGATTATAAGATAACGTACCTCCCCAAGGGAAGCGTACTGGTTGCTCGTTTGGTAAAAGAGAAGGAGAAGGTGGCTTTTTACGTCGGTCAGTTTGAGCAAGGCCTAAGGCTCCCTTTGGATCCTTTCATCAATCAATTTTTATCAGAGACTAGCTCTGTGCCCATTAAACTTGTGGCCAACGCAATAAGGACGATCACCAGCTTTCTGGTTATCTGTCGCCACCTCGGTTTTGAGCCTTGTGTTAGCGTATTCAAGAATTTTTTTTAGAATATCTCGCGTGAAAAGCAAAGGGGCTGATCCACCACACAGAACTGTATGCTTGGGGGCCGTTCCCAATGCTCCTCGTTTGTTATATGCGTTCCCGGGGAAGCTTAACACCTTCGCTAATCACATAGTCATGGTGGAGAGTAGGAATGGTGGCTTTGACTCGGTTGGTCGAGTCTTATGACGGGGAAGATTGGGCCGTGAATTGGGAAGAGCTGGAGACACGAGCTTGCTATTTCGCTCGGGCTGGATTGGCCAGTTGTGCGATGGAGGGATTGGACTCCCTCGTTTCTATAGTCCCGGGCAGACGGTATCCAGGTTGGGTTGTTCATGAAGGGTGTACTTTTGAGATCGATTGCCCATTGTGCTCGGGCTCATCTGTCAATGAAAAAGTCTGCATTCACCAGACTTCCTCCTGGTACTGCTGCTCCTATTGCAGAAGAAGACAGCGAGTCTCGTATGGATGAGACTGCTGCTGAGGATGAGGCTGCGGATGATACCGCGCAGGGGGAGCAGGATCCCAAGGTTGCTGCAAATCCTACTGCTGCTCAGGGACGCGCAGACAGTGATGATTGGATGGATGCCGCGTTCCCTGACCCTACACCGACAAAGGCCCCTGCTGCTGCGCCTGCTGAGGATGTTCCTGTTCGAACTCCGCGCAAGAAACAGACTGTGCGCAGCACTGCTAAGGGTAAGCCAAAGGCAGCAGATCCTCCCTCCTCACCTGAGCCAAGTGCAAGTGCCTTCCGCCGTCTCAATATTCCGGTTGGCACTACGCAACCTGGCACTTCTGTCCTCCATGATGGACTGGACTTGGAGGATGAGGATGAAGATGAGGATGAGGTTACCAAAGCTGCGCAGGCCGATGATGCTGCGCAGGGTACCCCAGTTATTGACCTCACCGAAGGGGATAAGGAAGGTGTGGTGCGCTCAACGGATACGGACAGCAGCAGTGCGCACTCTCCTGCGCAGAAGTCACATGCTGCTGATCCTATTAATCTATCTCCTCAACATCCATCTCCTTCGCGCACTCCTCCGTTCGATCCCTTATCAACCAACTCTCCACCAAAGGCCTCCGCGCAAATTCCTCCTGTTTCATCAATTCCAGCGATCTCCACATCTTCTCTCTCCACGTCAACTGAACTGCGCCAAATTCTTCAAGCCTTGAATACTATTCAAGTGAACCAACTGGCAGCGCAGTCTCAGATGGCGCAACTGCTTACTTCACAGACAATGCTTCAAGAGCAGCTTGATGCACAGCGCATAGAGATTGCTTCCATTAAGGGGGAGAGGAGTACAACAAAGGCAGGTGCAAGTACCTCCGCCGGCCCCTCTGCGCAGAAAATCCCTGATGCTCTAGATCAGATGATTTTTGACTCACTGAAGTCAATTGCTGGGATGCTCGAAGACGTTTGCACCTACACCGCGATTAATGACGGATTTGTAGGATTGCTGAAACGTCTGCGCAAGAGTCTAGCCGATGGCCTGCATGAAGGCTTTGCGGAAATTGAAGCACAGATCTTGGAGAAGACTATGCAAGGTGGTTCTGCGCAAGCTAGTGCGCTCAACATGGAAAGTGTCAGGGAGTGCATTACTCAAGCGATGACTGATTTCGCTGATGGGTTCAACGCTAGGATGGATCAAGCAATGTTCGACATTTAAGCCAGCGTGAATACTCAGCGCCTCCACACTGACCAACGATTGGAAGCTACGCAGACTACCATCTTGAATACCATAGAGGCTGCGGAGCAATCCTACTTCAACCAAATGACTGCTCATCAATTGCAGTATAAAAATAACTTCCAAGAGCTGCGGGACGACAACAGAGATATGCGCAGAGGAATTGTTACATATGTTGAAGAAAGTGTTGCGTTCAGGGAAAATGTTTCAAGCGCTGAAGATTGAACTTATGAACAAGTTCAACAGCCTGCAGAACGAGCTGCGTGAAGCCCTGCATCGCATTAATATCAATTAGTTTCTTGTATTTTTTGTTTTTGCGCAAGGTATTTCTTTTTGTGCGCAATTTTTTGTTTTTCTCTTTCAAACTTGTAATCTCCAACTTTTATCATTTCAAGTTTTAATGAGAAAATCGCATCATTAGTTTCAAAACCTTGTTCAATTCAAACTTTTTGTTTGTGGAACAATGAATGCTTTATTTCACGTCATGCGCATATTATTATCTGCTCATATTTTCTACGCATGATGTTTAAACATTCAGTTTAAACGCATACTCAAACTAAAATTCACATTATTTGTATGCGCTGCATGTTATTTCTGTCTTTCCCATATTGTAAGTTATATTTTGGATAGACTAGAAATCTATAGCATTGGCTAGTGTGTGCATTGACTTGAGGCATGATTGACCATTTTCATTCTTATGGACATGCTATTATCAAGTACAATGAATTGCCTTTGTTATAGTAGGTAATGGCATCAATCCTTTAGGGGGATATTGTTGGGTATGCTTACTTCTTAACCCTCCTATTTATGTTAGAAATGATTGATACCATCACTTAAGAGTATTTTATGGACTTTAGAACCCTTTGTAAGAAGTTTTATAACTTCATTTTTTAGCATAGTCCATTTTATAGTATAGGCTTAGAATATAGGACTTGGAGCGAAGAAGGAATGATCTAAGGAAGACTGTGGTTACTGCGCAGGACTCTCTGCGCAGGACATCACTGCGCAGGTCTCCTCTGCGCAGCATTCAACCTTGCACAGTTTTCAATGCATTCATATCACCTAACTTGGAAAGCGCTCAGAAGATGTACGCTTAGTTGTGCATAAACGACAAATCCTGCACACTCAGCATAGCCAACGGTGGAGATGCGCTCAAACATAATATTTCAAATGGAGACAGCTGTCAACCTTCCAGATGAAGCGTTTGAATTTGGTCTCCATGCTCAGTCTCCAACGGCTCAAAGATACCTGTGCACCAATCACATTGTGCCAGGTCATCAACCTTGATCAGAGCTCCAACGGATATAAAGGACACCTGCGCACCAATCCTATTGTGCCAGCTCATCGTCCTTGCTCAGAGCACCAACGGCTAGTTTTAAGCTGTCTGCTATAAATAGCCTGCTCATCTTCATTTCCAAGTTGCTAGAGTTTGTGCTTACAAGTATTCCTGAAGTTCTGAAGTTTGCTGCTTACTATTCCCAGATTCAAGAAACAACCTTCAAACCTTCATACCTTCAAACTCATGCCCAGATCCTAAGCCTTATATCACCAGAATTCTTCGTGCTCTTCATCTCTTAGATTCATAGAGCCCAGAATTTCTGCCACACACACACCTCTTGAAGCTTCGATCATATAGATCTTACTTCTTGAGAAACACCGGTTTAGTCTAGGATTTGCTCTTCATTGATTAGATTTTGATTTGAGTTTTGATTCGTTGTAATCTTGTAAAAGCTCCTCATATCAATATATATCTCATTAGAAAATCCAAGACTAACCATCTTGGTAGAGGACGTAGATCTTTCATCGATCGAACCTCTCCAATTAGCTTGTTCATTATTTCTGCTATTTACTTCCTGCTTAGTTATTTCTGAATTACTGCTTTGTTTGATCTTACCAGATTGCTGCTATTGCTGCTGTGTTTGTTATTGCCTATTGCCTTAGAATCCGATTTTATCCAACAGTTTAGCCAAACCTTAGCGCGTGCGTTTTTACCCTGCGCAGTGTTGCTTTAATTTTCCGCTGTGCATTCCACACTCTCTCTGCGCGCTATACTTAGCTTATTTGAGAACTGTGCGCATAAGCCATTGATTTGCAAAAAGGGTTTGAAAAGAATTTTAAAACGCTATTCACCCCCCCCCCCTCTAGCATTTTTCATACCCTTGTTGCCCCTCTGGGACCAACATCTCCCCCCCTAAAATGATCAGCAAGGGGTTTGATTTATAGGGGCTGATAGTGCCCAAAGTAGCCCTACGGCAGGTGTTGGCGCGTGGCCAAACCATCCGTACGGAAGTAGTAGGTGACCTTCTGGATTCTTCCTTGTTTGTTTCCAGAACGGTCCCTGTGTTCGTATATTTTCTTAGGGAGGTCCTGGCCTATCAGTCTTGTCCTGAATGGTGCCTAGAATTCCTCTAAATAGGTCAATTTCAGATTGTGGTACTTACAGAGCCTATGCGGTCGGCCTGAGCTCTGGTCAGCACTCCGGTAGGCGGCTGAAGAGAGGGTTGGAAAGGTTGGGAATCTCCCGGAGGAACGAAGACTCCGGGAATGTGAGGGTACTCAGAATGAGTGCGCTCGGAATTTGCTGCAATTACGACCGTCGGAACAACAAATGCAGGGAACAAAGGGAAGTCTCACTGGAGCTGCTCAGATCTAACAAGCTATTTCACATTTCCCGGCAATGGAACCAATTGATCCACCACAAAAAGTGATCAAGGCCGGAACAACGATTGGATATCTAGAAAGCTTGTTAAACCTGCAAAAAATGAACACCATGAGCTAAGCCGGGGTTGCACCGGCGAAGACCCTCCGGCGTGAGAATGAGTTAGTCCGCTCGAGGATTAATTCTTAGGGAGTGAGAGTGAGTGAAAAGTCAACCAGTGGAATGGAAGCTGGGGTCTCCTTTTATAGGGAATTAGCTTGCCGTCCAAGTTGAGGATAAGGTGAGGTCAGCGTGTCCTTGTGTGAGGTCACTTAGGTCATCCTTATCCATAGTAGGGTTTCGAGTGGGAGGCTGAAGCCCAAAGAGCCTTGCTGGACTGGGCCCAAGTGGACGGGAGTTATCACTGGGCTCTTCTAGAAGTCTCGTTACTAGTTGGTCGGCACGGATTGGGTCGATAACCGAGCTGATTGGGTAACTTTCTCAGAGAATTCCTACAGCGGTGATCCTAACTCGGTGGATCAGGCGAGCTGGATCGTACTATTCGCTCGGTGGACCAGGCGAGCTGGTCCTTGTCTTTTTCAACAGATACTACTTGGCTTCTTATCTTAAAATCAAACACATTTAGAATCAAACATATATCATCTTGTCCTAAATAAATGTCTAATTTTACTTTTATTTAAAAATAAATTTGGACACTTATTTTGAGACGAAAGAAGTATATGAATGACTATTGCCAAGGTCTAATGAAAGGTGTAGAAAAGAATCTTGATTTCTTTCTTGGCCGATTTTTTATATGAGAGGAGTTTAGGGGGGTCAAGTTTAATATTTTAGGGTGACAAGATAAATACTCAAAGATTTGAGGGGCCAAATTGATATAAATGCCATAATCGTTGACCCCCCACTTCATAACATAGATCCGCTAGCGATGGAAAACACCAAATTTTGACTAGTTGAAGTCATAATAAAATCGTATGCCCGTGATATCATTTCGGAAGGTCCGTACTGTTGGGCAATTGTGGTAAATTCGTTCTTGCCCATACAATTCTAATAATGGTGAGACACAACAACCATGCATACGAATAATATGAAAGTAATCATCAAGAAAAAAACAGAATATTTGTTAGCCAATTTCATGCGTAAGACAGGAAAATGAGGATTTAGCTACATTTTTTTTACTACAAAATAATTGTGTAGTAAAAAACTGAATTTAGCGATGTAATGTTTATTCGTAGACGATCCCTTTTTTTGGCGACCAAATTAATTCCATAGCCAATTTCCTACGTAAGACAACAAAACAACTAAATTCGTCGTTGAATGAAGTGATTTTTTTTTAGGGCTAGTCTCCCATGAGAACAAAGGGATCCGTCTCATCTATGAGACAGGTCGACCCATGACCCATGGGGCATAACCCGCCACGTGGCAGTCTCTCATAGGCATTTTTTTTTTGAGTTTTTATATTATTTTTTCGGCTTTTCCGTCGTTTACCAAAAGTAATAGTTACCATAACTTAATGTAATGACTGTATACATATAAAGTAACATTGTTCATAAGTAAACGTAACACCTGTTTTACAAAAACAAAAGCTCGTTTTACCAATTTTTTCAAATGTAATACTAACTATAATTACATGTAACCCAAACAATATATAAATATAATTATCATTTATACTTAAATGTAATAGTGCTTTTGCAAAAATGTAAAATATTATGTATTTTGATTTAATTTTTTGAAAGAAAGTAACATTTGAAAAGTAACATATTTCTATAGATAATGTAATACTTTTACATGTAACACTAATCAAGTGTTTTTAGCTCTAAAAATGTAAATGGTTGAATTATTACTTTTTCTATACATATGTGTTACAATTATGTATAAACATTATTACATATAAGTAACACGTTCGTTACATTTTAGTTGTGATAAGTATTACTTTTGACAAACGAAGAAAACATAAAAAAAAACTGTTACTTTTCTATATATATATATGTATTAATTTTATCTATACAAACTGTTACATTTAGTTATAGTTGTAAAGTCAATAATATTTTGCCACAAAAAGAATATTTTATTGACTATGAAATTGTTTATAGCAAAAGTGTACTTATCGGCTACATAAATTTTCTATCGCCAATCAATTTTCTGTCAGGTGACTTTCACGTGCTACATATATTCACAGCTAAAAAAATAAAACAACTCAAAAAGTTATGCTAATATCACCCATAAAATTTTAAGTCCATCAATTTATGTCTGACATAATTCCACAAGAACCCTACTCCCAAATCAAAAAGTTATAAAAACCCTCCCCATACGCATAAACCCACCTACACCTTAAGCCCAGATCAAAATGCCATATAAACCCAAAACCCCACACTCTGACCCTGACCAGCCCGCCTCACCACCATAGCCCAAGGCCCGACTCCACAGCCCGCTCTATGTCCAAATCCGCAGTCCACCCACTCGCTTCTGTTGTAACAGAACTCGTTTTATAAAAAAACCAAAAATGCTCCTACCAGGTTGAACCCTACCTTTTAGCCTTGGAACCCAACACCAACACCACCATGCCAATGAACTAGTTGTTGATTAAATGACGATACATATTATTACTACTGTTTCAGCGAAAATCAATCACAAAATTTGAATTCTAGAATATTTCAAAAAGCAATTTTTGTTAAAAGTAAATAATAATTAAATAACGTGTATATTAGATTTGTGAGTATTTGTATGAATTAAGAGTGGACAATAACTAACTCAAACGAAATGTTGTTATAAACAATGATGGATGGGTTAGTATGTATATATCTAAGCTTTCCAATAAACAATTTCAGCTGGTAATAATATATAAGAATTTCTTGTGATTTTTATTTTTATGAAACTTTGAAAAATATGAAGGAAAAAAATCAAGGAAAAAACTCTTATACTTTAGATATAATAGTAATTTTACAAGGTCTCATATCAGACTTATGAGAGTCTATTTACAAGGTCTTATAGCAGACTCATGAGTCTCTCAAAGGTCTCATAAGTTTCATTTTTTAGGTCTTATTATTTGTATTAAAGTCTTGTAAATTCTTATGAGACATGTAAAAAAGTCTCATATCAAACTTATGAGGGTCTATTTACAAGGTCTTATAGCAGACTTATGAGTCTCTCAAAGGTCTCATAAGTGCATTTTTTTAGGTCTTATATTTTGTATCAAAGTCTTGTAAATTCTTATGAGACATGTAAAAAAGTCTCATATCAAACTTATGAGAGTCTATTTACAAGGTCTCATAGCAGACTTATGAGTCTCTCAAAGGTCTCATAAGTGCATTTTTTAGGTCTTATATTTTGTATCAAAGTCTTGTAAATTCTTATGAGACATGTAAAAAAGTCTCATATCAGACTTATGAGGGTCTATTTACAAGGTCTCATAGCAGACTCATGAGTCTCTCAAGGGTCTCATAAGTGCATTTTTTAGGTCTTATATTTTGTATCAAACTTTTGTAAATTCTTATGAGACATGTAAATAAGTCTCATATCAAATAAGTCTAATAAGGACTTAAATAGTGTCATTTTATATACATGATTTACTGGAGGGTGATAGTAAAAAAAAAAAAAAAAGGATATTGCACAATTATAATTTAATTTATCTTGAAGGTCTTTTATATTTTTTCCTAATAAAATATGTAAATACTTTATATTTTTAAAATTGTGTTTTTTGTTTATTTTATTTTTTACAAAAAAGTTGATGTTTTGGGAATAATCAATAATTTTATTAATTGGTTTAGAATCTTGTTTTTTATTCACTTGGTTTCATTTAGGCGCAGTACTAATAGATTCTATTGCAATTTTCATGTCAAATAGCATACTGGTGTAGTGGTTAAGTAATTAGCTTCCACGTATGTGTCTGGGTTCGAGTCAGGCACAAAACAAATCACATTTTTATTAGTCAAATGGATGGATCAGGGGCACGGGTTTGGTGGGCTCGGCGGCGGGTCGGGTCTGAGGTTCATGGGCGTGGGTTGGGTTGGCTGGGCAGCGGGTTGGCCTTGAGGATTAGGGGCTGGGTTGGGCGCTGGGGTTAAGTGGAATTTTGATCTGGGTCCAAACCTCTTTATGTCTATCCCTTAATGACTAGAAGTCTAGAGTACAATTCAATCAAGGGGCAACTACCATTTAGTCCCTCATTATAATCAAAATGACCACCTAGGACAACCATTTCCAATATTACCACCTAGTCCACGCTAATCAAAAAGGACAGGCGTGCCCTTACTAATCTCGCCGAAATTACAATTTTGCCCTTTTCTTCTCAATCAAAACCCCTGAACGACGGTTTTGGGAAGGTTCACTCACCTTTTGTGCGCTCTCTCTCTTCGTCACTCTCTCCCTAACTTTCTCTCTCTAAAAACCTCCATTAACGGTCGGTTTCATCAAAATCTTCATCAAACAACAGGTAATTCACATGAAAACTCCCCAATTTTAAGTTCGCAGTTCATGCGAGCAGATTTTCTCAGCATTTTATGCATTTAAATTTAATTTTAAAAATATTTTGGGGTAATGTGAAATAATCATGTAGATTGGTGAAATAAATCATGTTCGCAGTTGTATTAGATTGTTTTTCTTCATTTTGAGCGTCTATTGTTGTTAGATTTGTTAAAATGTATAAATAGTTTGAAATTGACATTTATTTTGCTTTTTGTGTTACACAAATGTTTTTCAAATGTCCATGGTTTATAGCGCCTGATTATTGGTTAATTTTGACTGCATATGTATTTGACCTAGTTTTTTCTTTTTTTTTTTTGTTGAAATACATTTCATTAAGTTCACATTTTAGTTCACACTTGAGGTCATTTGTTCTACTTAAATTCACGTTTGTCCCTCCAAACATGTTCTCTAGTGACTAAGTTTTGCATTTACTTCACATTTGTTCTTTTTAGTTCACACTTGAGGTCATTTTGCATTTACTTCACATTTGTTCTACTTAATTTCACATTTGTTGTTGTTTTTATGCATGAAGAATATATGTTAATAATTTTAGTTCACACTTGAGGTCATTTGTTCTACTTAAATTCACATTTGTCCTCCAAACATGTTCTCTAGTGACTAAGTTTTGTAAGTTTGCAGTTGTTTTTCTTAAATTAACAGTTATTATTTAAAAAAATTAAGCTCAACTTAAAGTTTACAGTTTTGCTTAATCTCACGGTTATTGTTTTGTTTGTATTCCCAGTTGTGTCTCTTGCTCATATTCACAGTTGTTTGTTTTTTTTATCTGTGAATAATTGAATGGTTTATGCATTAACAGAGGTTCGTAGTTTTGTTATTCTTAATTGACAGATATATGATTGTTTATATTCACACTTGTGTATCTTTCCAAGCTACTTCCATTTGAATATAACTTAAAATGTTCACAGTTTTTAAAATTAAATTCACATTTGTCCTCCAAAGATGTTCTCTAGTGACTAAGTTTTGTAAGTTTGCAGTTGTTTTTCTTAAATTCACAGTTATTATTTTCACTACTTGCTTGAATTCTGTTTAGTTAGTAACTTATCAAAGTTCACTGTTGTTTTTCTTGAATTCTAATTTTTCTTACTATTTTTTTGTTAGATGGCGATGAAACAAATTTCAAAGAAATAAAAAAAAAGGATCAGAAATCAACACCAAAGAAACAGCGTTCTACAAATATGAAGGGCAAAGGATCTTCGAAATCTGCAAAAACTGGGAAATCAAAAGCTAAGAAAGTGAATGAAAATATTTCGTATAGGTCCAATATTGAGGCTTCATTAAAACTTGTTCAATCCATCAATCTGACAAGAAGGCACTTGAATATGTTGAAGAAATCGCCATTTTTCAACATGTTCAATGCCTTGAACAATAACAAAAATATAAACCATAGAAAGTCAGATCTCGTTGCAGCAGATATAATCAGATGTTTTGATCTGAAGAGCGATAGTTTTCAGTTTGGGGAAAAATTGGTTCGATTCACTGTAAATGATGTGAAGTTAATATATGGGATTGTCTCGGGAAGTGAAGAAATGAACTTGGATTCAAGAGGAAGCCTGATTTCTTCTGGTTTGGCACATAGAAGGTTTCCAGGAGTTGAAACAAGGGTTAAAATAACAATGGTCAAGAGTGTTATCAAAGAAATTTCTGAAAGTGATGATGATATAGATGTCGAAGATGTTGTTCGTCTTATGACTTTGCATGCCATGACATCGTTGTTTTTTACTAAAACAGGTGATATTGTACCATCTGTCTTCTTCCATTATGTTGACAATATCGATGAAATGAAAAATTACAATTGGGCGAACGCAATTCATTCAAGACTGATGCCATCAGTCCGGTTATATCACACAAATCCCAAATATGTTACAGGCTGTGTTGGTGCACTATCTGTAAGTGAAATGTTTTATTGTTTTGCTATTTTTATTTATTTTATATAGCTATATCTGTATGATGTTTCTGTTTTTTCTCAGTATTTTTTCTATGAGCACACCAAGTCACTTCCTGCAAGGAGGGAGATTCCAAGGTTTATGAAATGGGAGTTGCCAAAGAAGATTTTTTCATTCAAAAAGAAAACAATTGATTGCCTTAAGAAACATAATGTAAGTTGTTTTACTTGAGTTCACATTTATTGTTATTAAATTCACATTTCTTTTAACACAAATCAGTTATTGATCACTTTTCAATTTATGTGTTCTTCAATCTACTTAAATTTACAGTTGTTTAGACTAGTTCACAGTTGTGTTTTTTCAATTTCTGGGTTTGAAATCTTCAATCTTACTTAAATTTACAGTTGTTTAGACTAGTTCACAGTTGTGTTTTTTCAATTTCTGGGTTTGAAATCTTCAATCTTACTTAAATGCACAGTTGTTTAGACTGGTTCACAGTTGAAAAATAGATTATATGTGAATCAATATTTCCATCTTCTTTTATTTTAATAGGTTTATTCTGAGGAGTTGGAATTAACTGATGCGGAGAAGAAAATGTTTAAGAATTGTGAATTTGTGAGAGAGGAAGCTGAGAAAGAAGGGGAAGCAAGTGGAGAGCAAGTGAATGAAGTCAGTGGAGAAAAAGAGTGAATCTGGATAAAGAAATGACTGAAGGATCAGAAAGCAATGAAGAAGAGAGTGAAAATGAAAATGAAGAAGGGCAAAATGAAAATGATGGATATAAAACTCCTCCAGATTGTGAGTTTGAAAATGACTTTAACTTCACTGCACAGATGGATTGTAGTCTGCATGAAGCTGAGTTAAGGGATCTCAAAATTGAAAAACAAAAGTTGATTGCTGATCTTGAAGAGCTTGAGGAAAAGCACAATGATTTAAATGATAAATATGAAGAACTTTGTGCATCACATCTAGAGTTATCACAGGTGTTGAGAAAAAAAGAAGAACATTTGAAACCAATAAGAATGATGCTTCTATTAGAATACTTTCTCTGGAGGAGGATTCGAAAGAAATGGATTTGAAGAAGGAAAATGAGTTTGAATTAAGGTTGAAAGAAAAGGAGTTGAGGATGGAAGAAGAGTTTCAAAGAAAATTGAAGGAGTCTTCTACAAGAATTGAAGCTTTAGAAAAGCAAATTAAAGAAAATGAAGATGAGAAAGAAAAACAACTCAATGTTCAGAACAATGATGAGAGGTTGAATATGGCTAATGCAGAGATTAAAAAACTGAAGAAGTTAATAAATGAGAATGAGGTGGCAAGAATTGATGAAATAAAAGCATTAAACAACATGTATGCAAAAGATGTGGAGAAATATGTAGTGCAGATTGGGAAGTTGACAAAGGAAATAGCTGAGTCTGAAAAGGAGAAAGAGGTCATGAGATCAATGATCAAAACTGTGAAGACAAGAAAGAGAACAAAGTTGGAGGATGACGACTTTGATTATACAACCAATGCAAGACAAATCAAAAAAGGAGCAGCAGCACCAACAAAGAAACCAAAAGAAGAGCAGCACAAACAACCAAGAATGAACAGCAACCATTGACGTTGAAAACATTAAAGAGAAGGAACCTGAACCTGTAAAACCACTGCCTCCATTCAATAGAAAATTCAGTTTGACAACAGAAAACATTAAGGAAGAAGATGTTTTTATAACTAGTTCACAATTGTGTTTTTCAATTTCTAGGTATTATAATTCTTAAATATCACTTAAATTCAAAGTTGTTTATACTAAGTTCACAATTGTGTTTTTCAATTTAAGGTGAATTCTTAAATATCACTTTAAATCACAGTTGTTTATACTAGTTCACAATTGTGTTTTCAATTTCTGGGTTTGAATTCTTCAATTACTTAAATTCACAGTTGTTTATACTAGTTCACACTTATTTTTTTCTTGACAGGTTATCAATGGTTATTTGGAGATTCTTTTTTTTTTTTTTTTTTTTTTTTTTCTTTTGGTAGGAGAAATATAAGGCAAAATTCACCAACAAACCAAGCAACAGAACTGTTGGAGTAATAACAGCAAATGCATCGGTATGCCAAAAAAATACATGAAAAAATATTAAGTTCATATGTATATTTTTCCTTTTCCAGGTCTTTTGGTTTGATGTTAAGTGGTTTTTATATTATAATATAGAAAGTTTCACAGTTATTCAGATTTAACTATCTTGGGTTAATAGTTGTTTAAAAGAGTTCTATTTTTTGTTTTATACCAGTACTATCTGAGGAACAATCTCACAGACTACATCAAGAGCAACATTGATGAGCCTTTTATGAAGTTTCTGCGAAACAAAACTCGCTACATCTTGATTCCAATTCATATTCAATCTGGAAACCGAACTGCAGAACATTGGACACTTCTTGTTTTTGACACGGAAGACGGGGAGTACCGGTTTTATAACTCCATGAGGCCTAGGAAAAAAGGCATAAAGGATAAATATGCACCTCTTGCAAAGGAAATGGTAAAGCTCATTACATACAGTTTTATGCTTAGTAATATATTGAATTTTTTTTTTTTTTTCAGTATCAACATACAAAGCATTTCATCCCAAAACCAGATTCACCTATGACTCAACCGGAGGAGAATTTCATCTTGGTAGAAAAGTGTCCACAACAAAGTTATGGGAGTGTTGATTGTGGGATTGTTGTTCTTATGGAGATTGAAGAAATGCTATGCAGGGGAGAAATCAGTGAAAGTTATGACAAGGACGCAGCACATTATTTTAGAGCACAAATGTTTTCTGATTTTCTACACGATTTCTACACCATTAGCATAGGATTGTAGGTACCAGTGATGTTAGGTTTTAAAAAATTAGGTACTTTTGGTTGAAAACAAGTTGGGGGCATCAAAAATGTTTTTGGGGATGTAATCTTTTAGAAACTACTGTGGTGGTTCAAGGCAACTGTTATTATGAATATTTTGCTTCAAATGACATATATTATGGTTATCTTTAACACTACTGTTTTCATGGGCTTAATAATGTCTTCTATATTACTTAAATTCACATTTGTTTATTAAATTCACATTGTTTCTAAAAAGCATAAAAACTTCAGACCCACAGTAAGAAACATGATCTTAACACAAATGTGAACTAAAATTCACATTTGTTTAAAAAAGCATCAAAAACTTCAGACCCACAGTAAGAAACATGATCTTAACACAAATGTGAACTAAAAATTCACATTTGTTTAAAAAGCATCAAAAACTTCAGACTCACAGTAAGACACATGATCTTAAACAATTGGAACTAAAATTCTCATTGTTTTAGTAAATTCATGAACGTTTGAGTAGTTCCTCAAACAACTGAGAAACAAAAAACTGCATTCCCAAAGTTTCAAATGAAATTTATTACATATCACTAAATGAAATGAAAATACTAAACAAAACATTTCAAATTGAAAAACTTCAAAAAAAGAAACACAGCAAAAAATATCAATTAAAACTGTAAAACTTATATAACTGAAAATATAAGTTCACAATTGTTCTTATCTTCAATATCTGTAAAAACTAATCATGTAAAGCATATCTGAATCATCATAAATGTTTTTCCAATGTATGACAGATCTAAATATTACCAAACTACATAGGCTCCTTACAAGTTTTTTTATTATGATTTCCTAATTTTCCACAACGGCCACATTTCATTTGTCTTTAAACACCACCTCTCCTTTTGAAGGAATGCGTCTCATCTTTGGCCTTCCTGGTGGAAGCTTCACTATTGGAGGATTTATAAAAGGGCATCATACTGTTGGTTGGGCTGAAAATGAAAAATACGGCTCAATAGCAAGAGCATAACATTCCCTGTATTGCTACTGTGAAAATACGTCTCAATGTACTTGAAAGAGTCTATTTTTCGAATAATATAATACCCAGCAGCATGAACACACGGGAACCCTTGGCTGCCTTTTCCACATGAACACGTCCTATCTTCAATGTTCACAAACCATGGTTGGCGACGAACGAACTTGAAACTTCTTGGAACTGGAAGGGATTATCACCAAACCCTTGCCCCTCTCAAGATTTTCCTAAATTTTTATCCATGTTTGGGCATAAGACAGATGTCCACTTTGAAGAATCAACTCTACGCTTACACATCTGCGCCATCACTTTATACGGATTTGATCAATCAATTCTGTAACAGGAAGTGAACGAGCTTCTCTAAACTGAGAATTAAATGATTCTGCTGCGTTTGAAGTCATCTCACCATAACGCTTACCCGGAAAGTATGCATTCGCATAGTTAACATGTGGAAGATAGCAATAAAGTCACGGACCTTAGGACCACCTTCACTTCTTCATTGATCCAACAAAGTATGAAATATTTCCTTCGTTGAGCTAACGCACACTGATACAGCAGACTAACCATCTTCTTCCGCAAATTATAGAACATCCCTTCATTTTATCCCTCAAGTTATTCCGCAAATGACCAAGGCAAAATGAATGATAACAATGAGGCATAACTTTCTTCACAGATGATAAAATCCCTTGATGACGGTCTGAAACAAATGTAATAACAATTCCTCTTACAAGAGGTTCCAATTGTTGAAGAAACCATGCCAGTTTATCCGTGTCCTCCGAAGAAACAATAGCAAAAGCAACATTGAAAAGGACCATAATTTTAAAAAAAAATTAATATGAGTAATATAAAAAGATGTAAAAATCAAAAACTTAAAGTTCACAATTGTTTTGAATCACTAAAAAATCATCTCCAATTGAAATCCATTAATAAGTCAATAAATTTACATCAATAAATATTTCAAAAAAACAACTGTGAACTAAAATTTCAAGGAAAAAATGTGTAAAGTTAAAGAGCTACTTACCAGAATTTCCATCTTTAGCAGTTGCAGCTAACATGTTACCCTTATACTTTCCATGTAAGTGAGTCCCATCAATAAAAACAGGGCCGACAGTGACGAAATCCAGTTATACAAGCTCCAAATGATACAAAACACCTGTTGATTGATAGGATTCTGAGTCATAATCAAGCACAAAATGGCTACTAGGATCAACCTGCT